>VZRO01002543.1:31167-62740 GCA_013397915.1 Daphoenositta chrysoptera
GAGGGGTGGTGTGAAGGGGCTGGGGGCTCTCCGAGGCCTTTTCGGGGGCTGCCCACAGCCCCTCATGGGTGCCAGGGTTGCCCGAGCAGGGAGAGAAGGCCGGCGTGCAGCCTTTGTACCGGGGAGAGGTGCCGTCCTTTGTGGCATCCCCTTGAGGCTTCTCTGTGGGGACACCTGGGTGTGAGGGGACCGCGCTAATGACGGTCAGAGATGCTGCCCCAGGCCTGGCCCCTGAGGGTAGGGAAGAACCTCTGAGATCACTGAGTTCAATTACGACTGGACAGCACCACGTCAACCAGACACACAAAGTGCCACGTCGTCTTTCCTTAAACAATTCCCTGGTTTTGGGGGAGTCTGACTCTCCTCACAGCTATCAGGGAAGAGGTGGAGCTCTGCAGAGGTGTGGGATACTTGGCATGGGTTTTTTTGTACTTTCAGGGTTATTTTTAAGCAGTAAATGCGCAGGGCTGAAGGCATGAACCAGCTCTTGCTCATGAGCTGCCCGGAGTGCTCAAGCTGCCCTCGCCTTTGGTCCGTGGGTGGAAGTTCGGGCTGGAAACCAAATAAACACGTCAAGCGGGGTGTGTTTGACCTTTTCTCCCTCCCCTGCAGCTGCCACGTCTTCCCTGTGTTTGTGCTACTCCTCACACCCTCTCCTGGCCCACAACCCCTCCGTGATGGGGTTGATGCTCCGCGCCTGACGTGTGCGAGCAGGAGCGGTGCTCCAGCGAGGGGCTGATGTCTCTTGGGTGACGTGTTTGGAGCCCTCCTGGATGACGTTTCCTTTCCAGCTCCATCATCTCCATGGCCATGCTCCAGCGAGGGGCTGATGTCTCTTGGGTGACGTGTTTGGAGCCCTCCTGGATGACGTTTCCTTTCCAGCTCCATCATCTCCATGGCCATGCTCCAGCGAGGGGCTGATGTCTCTTGGGTGACGTGTTTGGAGCCCTCCTGGATGACGTTTCCTTTCCAGCTCCGTCATCTCCACGGCCCCCTTTGACTCATGCTTGGCCCGGGCTGCCGAGAGGGCAATAAAAGGCTGTGAAATCCAAGTGAAGCAAGAGCTGGGCTCCATCTTTCCTGTCCCACACCCTGCGCTGAATCCAAGGCGCTTTTTTAGCCGGGTAGAAATTGTCTTTTTTGTGTCTGTGAGGCTGGACACGGGGTCAGCCCTGTTCTGTGGAGGTACCAATGAGGAGACAGTGTAACTCCTGGCTTTTGTCCTAATTTAGGAGCTGCTGGAACCCCTGGAAGAGTGACTCCTCGTGGTGTTGGGGAATCACCACGGCGCTGAGATTGTTTGTGGGCGCTGCAGAGTTGTGTGTGCACGTGGAGGGGCGGTAAAAGCGCGTGTGGGGTTTGAATTCTGGTGTTTTCCTGTTTCAGCACGGTTCTTTCCAGGTGCTCCATCAGAAATGGCTTTTGGGAGGAGCTGGGAGCCCGGTGGGTGCTCCTGCTGCTGCCAAGGGCGGGCAGGTTGCTGTGGGAAGAGATTTGGGCTGGCTGGGTGTTAATTAGTTCTGGAGCGAAATATGAGGAATGCAAAATACTATTTTAAGCTTCAGCTTGGCTGGGGGAAGGAAGGAAGGAAGGAAACGAGGCTCTGGGGATTAATGAAGTGATTTCACTGCTGTTTTTGTGGGGCAATAAGCCCAAAGTCAGAGCGCTTTGGGCTGGCTGCACCCGGCTGAGGTCAGACTTCAGCATCTGATCCCTGCTCAGGGCACTGGCTCGGCAGCTTTACGAGGCTGAGCCTTGGATGAGCATCCCAACAAAGCCTTTCCCAGGCTGGACAGGGCTTGGAGCAACCCGGTCTAGTGGAAGATGTCCCTGGCCATTCGGAGGTGGGAATGGGTGAGCTTTGAGGTCTCTTCCAACCCAAACCATTCCGTGGCTCTCTGCTAGGCACAGAGAGGTGCTGCTCTTGTCTCTTACATCTTTTCACCCCTTTGGGTCACGCTGAGGTTGGAAGAGGAGCCGGGGGGACGAGGAGCTGGATAAATGTAGGGTGAATAGTGAGCTTGGAAGGCCACAGCTGTCAGTCCCACATCCTCCAGCAGCTCTAAAGCAGCTCTGGAGAAAACCAATACCCACGAACTCACTGGGAAAGGCCAAGGCAGGAAAAAGGGAAAGGTTGATTACAGGAAAGTGGGATATAGATATAGGGAGGACTAAGTCAGGAAAAGTTCAGCTCCTTCAAGGTCCAAGTTAAACACGTATTAATGAACCTGCCCCTTCCACAGGCTCCCACACAAAAGTCGGATGTGTCAAGCCCCGGGGTCTGGCCACCACACCAGGAATTAGCCAGAAAGTGAAGCTCTGTAGCAGCCCCAGGAGCAGCTGGCGTGGGGAGGGAGATTCGGGCTGGTCACACTCGTCTGGAGCAGGGCTGAGTGTTGGTTAATGGTGCCAGAGGGGTGGATGTCCCAGCTGTGGGGCTGGATGTGTGGGAAGGCGGCTGGAGCTGGGAGGGAACCTCCGGGTCCTGTCTTCTGCTCGAACCAAATCCATTCCTCATGTCTTGTCTCCTCTTTTATCCGGTCTCGTTTTAGCAGCACAGCTTCCAGCCCTCTGCAAAGAAGACTATTCCCATTGCTCATAAATCTCCTATCAGGAAGCTGTTTCCAAGATTAAAGCTTTAAACGTTTCCCCTCTCTGGTTTCACGTCCCAGCTCCCAATTCCCTCCCTGCCGTAATCACCAGCTCCATCCCCTCCATCTGGACACGCCGGGGTCTCTGTGCCTCACACCAAGCCCCTGCAAGCTCTGTCTGCTCCAAGAAAACATGTGCTGGGACAATTTGGGATTGGGGCGTGCGCCTCAAAAGCTCGGAAACGGCCACTCCGGGCTCTGTGTCATGGAGTTTGGAAAGCCCTTCCTGCTGCAGGTCCCTCCTGGCTGGTTTAAGAGCTGACTTAGCGTTTGGAGGAGCTAAAGGTCATTATCTGGGCAAGGCCTGTGGGTTTGGGACGAGCTCGGGGTGTGCTGTGGATATCGGATCCCCGGGGGCGCGGATGATTCCGAGTGCTCGGTGTGTGGGCAGGGAAACACGCGGGGCAGGGAGGGCAGGGACATCTGGGCTCACGGGGGAGTGCTGGGAGCACCGCGGGGCTCTTGGCTGGGGCACCCAGCCCTCTGTCAGGAAAGCTTGGAGGAGACCCCAAATCTTTTCATCAGACCCTAAAATTAGAGGCAGCCAAGGCCCGAGGGGCGGATTCCTTGGCGGAGGCTGCGGTGCTGATGGAAAGGGCAGGATGTGGCTTTTCCCAGTGCCCTGGGCACGGCACCGGGGGGGGGTCCCCAGTTCTCCATTCTGGGAGCTCTGGGGGACATCTCTCACCAGCCTTTGTCCCTCTCAGCCTTCCTCACCCTCAGCCCTGCTGTTCCCAGGGCCGTTCTGGGGCAGCTCCATGGGAGGCTCCCGAAAGGGACCTTCTCTTCTGGCCTCTGCTGTCACCTGAGGTCACCCTGTCCCCTTTCCGAGCAGGTTGGCTAATCCCTTGTGGCTCAGCCTCTTGGGAATTAGGGGAGTTGAGGATCTGGACAGGAAAGGTGCTTGCCTTCAACCCTTTATCTGGCCTCTCCTAATGCCCTGTGTGGCACCAGATAAAAATCTGGTGTGCATTTTAAATTTTTATTTTTACACGAAAAAGCAACACTGAAATTTCCTCCTGACATTTAACTCAGTCAGTCAGTGACAAACCGAATAAACATTCCTGTTTCGCTGGGACAAAGGCTCCAAGATCCTGCTGGGACTAAAATGTTTCATCATTTCCGAAGTAAAACGTTTCAGCTTAAAAAAAAAAAAATAAGAACAACAACTAAAAATGACACGTTTCAATGTTTTTCTAATTATTTTCTCCATTTTGGCTGGAGCTATTTGTCAAATCTGGCCTGGCTTCTCAAATTGCTTTGGAACCTTCCAAAACTTCTATTTTGGGGACTTTTCCTGTTGTTGGTGAATAAGTTGAATCCCTGCCCTGCATTCCTGTTCATTCCAGGTGTTTTCTGGGGTGTCTCACAGGTGGATGGAGCCTTGGTGCCACCCTTTTGGTGCCACGGGCAGGGACACCTCCCACTGTCCCCGGCTGCTCCAGCCTGGCCTTGGACACTTCCAGGGATGCAGGGGCAGCCACAGCTCCTTGGGAATTCAGTTCCAGGGCCTCGCCACCCTCCCAGGAAGGAATTCCTTCCCAATATCCCATCCATCCCTGCCCTCTGGCAGTGGGAAGCCATTCCCTGTGTCCTGTCCCTACAGGCCCTTGGAAATTGTCTCCTTCCATCTTTTTTTTGGCTTCTTCAGGCCCTGCAAGGCCACAGTGAGGTCACCCCAAAGCTTCTCTTCTGCAGCCTTTCCCAGCCTTTCCCCACGGAGCTGCTCCATCCCTCTGCTCATCCTGGTGCCTCCTCTGGGCTCCCTCCAGCAACTCCACGTCCCTCCAATTTTGGGGACCCATGGCTGGAGGAAGCTCTGCAGGTGGGGTCTCACCTGAGCAGGGCAGAATCACAATAAAAATCCCCCCCACATTTTAATGGAGCTCTGGAAAAAATAAAACCTCGGTGCTATTTTTATCCAGAGCCCTCCCTAACACCAGATTTTTGCAGACTAAGGGGGGATGGCTTTTTTCTTCCTCCTCCTGACTGAGAGGTGGAGAGGACTGATGCAATGTCATCTAAACTTGGAGCAGCCAGTGCTGCAGCAGCTGAGGAGGCTTTGCAGAATGAGAACCATCCCCAGTTTTCCATCCTGTCTTTCTTCTGGAAGACTCAGCCTTGCCTTAAAAATGAACCTTGAGGATTTGCCCTTCCCCGCCTCGAGTGAGAGACACTCCCGGGGCTGTGACCTTGCTGATGGGGGGTGCCCCCTTTTCCTTAGGGATTTGTACCCAGGTGGTTTAATTTGTGTCCTGTGCCAGCCCCGGCTGCTCCCGGTGCCCCAGGGGATTGTGTTGTGCGGTGACCTGCATTCAGCAGCACTGCAGAGCATCAGCCTGGCCAGGATCTGTCACCTCCAGCCGAGCTCGGTGACAAAAAGGCAGCTGTCCCTCTCCTGTGGACATGGTTCCATGCAAATAAGTGGGGAAAGAGGCAAGGAAACAGGTGGTGGTGTCCCTGGAAAACGGTGTTGCTGTGGAGATGGGAAGATGTCACTTGGCTCAGGGGAGGGAGTGACCCAGCTCAGGTTTATCAGCTCTGATAACGATCCCCTGGGATCTTTGGGGTGTTACTGCAGGACAAACCGTCCCCTCTGGCTCTGCTGCATCGCACAGCTCTGGCAGCTGTGCTGGGGCTCTTGGAGGGCGAAGGAACAGCTTTTTCCAGGAGACCTTGGCTGTGCCTGGGATGTGGGAAGTGCAGGGAAAGCAAACAGGCTTTGGCTGGGCCTCGGAGCCGGGACGTGAGCGGCTCCACCGGGACTCTGTGTCCTGGAGGGAGGCGAGGAGGCTGCAGCGAGTCCTGTCACTCCCCTTCCTGAGCTGGAAAAGTCCCTTCCCAGCCGTTTCTCCCCCTCTGTCCCCGGATCCCTTCTCAGCAGGGACTAATGCACTTGCTCTCTAGGCTGGCTTAATTCTGACGTGAGATTACATCTCTGTGTGTGGGTACACGAGCTCCCTCCCCCTGCTCACAACAGCTGAATCCCAGCTCGTTCCAGCAGCGTTCGACAGAGAGGAAATGTCTCAAACCCATTGAATTCCTCCAGAGCTCGTGGGGGTGGTGATTTGATTGAGTACCCAAATTCGCGTCCCCTCTGAGGGGCTCTCGGGAAGGAGCTGTGGTGAGTGGTGTGTGAGGATGTGGGGGCTGTGGGCCGTCATCCCGCAGGGGTTCTCCTGCTCCCGGCAGAGCAGAGGACAGATCCCATATTCCAAATTGTCCTGTCACTCCGGGCCCTTGTCCCAGGTTTCTCCCCATGTTTTTTGTTGGCCCCTTCAGGCCCTGCAAGGCCACAGTGAGGTCACCCCAGAGCTCCTCCTCTCCAGCCTGAGCAATCCCAACTCTCCCAGCCTTTCCTTGCAGGAGAGGTGCTCCATCCCTCTAATCCTCCTCTGGACTTGCTCCAACAGGTCCATGTCCCCAAAAACCACCCTAAACTGGGTCAGGGAAGGGCAGCCAGAGCCGTCTGTGCTCGTTTTCACCTGCGAGGCAGGATGGCAGCACAACCCTGCCAGAGCTCCGGGAGCCTTTGGACAAAGCTCCCGGGCACCGGGGGGATTCTTGGGGTGTCTGTGCAGGGCCAGGAGCTGGACTCGGATCCCTGTGGATCCTTTCCCACTCAGGATATTCCATAATGGAACCATGCAGGGCTGTCCAGCTGTAAAACTGCTGCTCCACTGAACCAGTCAGTTCTAAGAACAGGTGAAGACTTTTCCAAAGCTTTCATTTGAGGACTGGGATGCCCTTTCCTGGTTCAGTGCAGGATCCTGGTCTCCTAAGCGTGACTGAACAGCTCGACCTGTTTTCCCCCCACAAAATCCCCCCGTTCCCTCTCCTTTCCCTGCCCCGCGGGTTCCTGCACTCGGCAGCATTTGCTGAACTCGGAGAGCCTCTCCCCGCAGCTGCTGCTGCTGCTGCATCCCTGCAGATCATCAATATTCATGGGCTTCATCAGCAGAGCCTCTGGAAAGAGCTCTGGCGATCCAGCGCGGGATCCAGCGCCGGGAAAGCCTTTCCCGTGTGGGGTCGGGGAGCCGTGCGTTTGCCACGAGAGGGGGGTATGAGCCCGCGGGAGGCGGGCAGGGGGTGCCGGGGTGGCTCGGGGTGCGCCCGGCCCGGGCACTGCCACGGCTCCGTGCCGGCTCCGCGGGGCTGGTGATGCCATCAGNTGGGTCTGGCCAGGGGAGGGTTCCGGGGGGAGGGAGGGGGGCACTGGGGCTGTAATTCGATAGCCCATCTATCGTGGGGGTGCATTTTGGGTGGGCATTTTGGGGTGTGCATTTTGGGTGGGCATTTCGATGTGCGTGTTCGGAGTGTTCCACCTGCACGGAGTGAACCAGGGATCCTTAAAATAAACACCGAGGTAAAAAAACCCCTTTTCCCTCCTAACCGTGTTCGGCTCTGATTTTAAGAACAGGGCTGAGGCATCGCTGGCAGCGGCTCGGGTGCGATCGGCGCTGCTGCTCCGGAGCTCACCTGGGCAGGGAGGAGCTCAGCCCGCGGGGATTTGCTCCCGGCTGAGCCGCCGTGGCAGAGCTAAAGCAGGAGGGATTTTCCTGGCTGCAATCTGGGCAGGGAATGCTCTGCGCACCCCCACCCCTCTCTGGGCTGGTTCGTTTTCCTCGGTAAATTCTGGTAAAATCGTTTTCCTTGGGTATATCTGTGTTTTCCCCAGGAGCTGCCCCCACTGCCCCGGATCGTTCTCCGCTTTGCATTGATGCAACTGTTTGTGATTGTGATTGCAGGAAACCGGTTTGAGGAGCTGATCTGGCTCATCCTAATTGGTTTTTTTTTTTCCCCTTTCCCAGGTTAGGAACGTTTCTTTCCCAGGTGTTGCTTGAGCATGTTGTGTCCTGGGGTCTGAGCAAGCCTGTCTGTAAGTTATCCCAGCTATTCTCTTGTACTTTGCTGTGACATCAAAAGCCCGGATTTCTCCTGCTGGGTGATCTCCAGGTCATCAAGGCAGATCCATGTACAGAAGACTTGGAGAAATTGTTTGATTTCAGCTTGAACTCGGACTGGGAATGGAGAGACCTGGAGTTTTTTCTGGTTTATGTGTTTTCTCTGTTGATTTCTTCCATTATTTCTCAGTTTGGTGCCCACGTGCAAAGACTAAAATGCTCAAGGAAGGGCTTGGATGTTCAGATATCCTCCTGTGTGGAATATTGTCTCCCACATCAGAGAAGGAGGGAAGGAAATGTAGAAAAGCAAACCTTCATCTCATTTTTTTTGAAGGGGAAAATCCTCGATGTTCACTGGACTTTAAATTTTGGACTCGGTTTTGTGATTGAGGCCTGTTATGTACCTTTATAAACCCAATTCTTTTTATCCAACAAAAATCCTTATAGCAAGGCTGACTCCAGGGAGGGACCATCCATGGGATCAAAATCCAAACTCTCCTCATTTCACGGCTTTTTCGTCAGGATTTGAAACCTTGGGAGCAGGTTCTGGCTCTGTGGAGTCAGGCCACGCACGTGCTGTGCAGTTGCAGTTGAATTCTTGTGTGAAATATCCTTTCTGGTCTGGCTGCTGCAGGGAGATTAGGAATAATCCCCAGTCCCCATCCATCAAACTTAATTAGGGCCATTTCCTAACGAGCCTTTGGACAGCTCGAGTGGGAGTTGTGAGGAAGACCGAGCACCTTGTCATCACTTCCAGGAGGGAGAAGCACCAGCAGCCTCCTGCCCAGGCTGGGCCTGGCTCCAGGGTGGGTTGGAAAATCCCAACAAACATCAGGAGTCCAAAAAATCTGCTCAAAAAGCAGAAAATCGCCGGATTTAGGGAAAACCAGGTACTCACTGCCATTGTGCTCAGTGCTCTGCTCCTGACCTGTTTTCCTGCCTCTGCCTCCCAGAATCTGGGAGATCCTGGGCAATTCTTCCCGTGTTTTTCTCTGAAGTGGCCGTGGTTTATTTTTCCTGAGAAAGGCTTTGTTTTTTGGAAGATGTCAATTGAAATAGAATCTGAATCTGTTCCAGGGAGGGTGTTGGTGGGATGAGTGTCTCGATTTATTTATTTTATTAGTATTTGTTAGTTTTTACATTGGTGATGCATCCCTCAGGTCCCATCCCAAGGAAAACACGGAGGGGAGGGGTTAAGCTAAAGCAACTGTCTTTTGAAATGTCCATTAATCTCCATTTATACAAGGGAAGTTTTTTCCAGAGGTCACGATCAAAACGTGTCCCAGTTATCCTGGTCAGTTGTTCCTCACTCTCTGGTTCAGTACCTCAACAAAATGTCCCGAATTGGACTTTTTCCCGTGATTTGGGGTTCGCTGAGTTGGTTTGGGGTTTCATAGGGGAGATCTGGAGAGGCCAGTGGTGACCTGGGCTGATCCCACAATGGGGGCAGCAGGGGAGGGGGGATTCTGCCCACTCAGGTGAGACCCCACCTGCAGAGCTGCCTCCAGCTCTGGTCCAACGTCAGGAGGACGTGGAGCTTCTGGAGAGAGTCCAGAGGAGGCCCCGGAGCTGCTCCAGGGCTGGAGCCCCTCTGGAGCCAGGCTGGGAGAGCTGGGGGTGCTCACCTGGAGAGGAGAAGGTTCCAGGGAGAGCTTGGAGCCTCTTCCAGGGCCTAAAGGGGCTCCAGGAGAGCTGGAGAGGGACTGGGGACAAGGGATGGAGGGACAGGACACAGGGAATGGCTTCCACTGCCAGAGGGCAGGGATAGCCACTGGTCAGACTGGTTTAGGCTTCCATGGAATCAATGCTGTGCCTGCTGTACCTGCACTTTGTCCCACCCCTGTCCCCAAACAGCACCTGGCAAATTATTCAGAGTGTCCTGGTCCTCCAGGTATGGCCTTGTTTCTCACATTTTAGTGAGCCTGACTTTCCTCTCTGGCTTTGCTGTGCTGGGACTGTGGCTGGCAGAGCCCTAATTACCAAGGGCTGGGATTTGTAATTCCTGGCACAGAAACAGCGTGAATGGATTTGTTCAGTGCCTTTTTATCAGCCTTTCCAGCCTGCCTCTTATCTCATTACTTTGGGGAGGGCTGAGATGGGATTAAGAGAAGCGCAGGCCTGATAAATGGAGATAGAAACCGTGGAGCTGGGCTGGATCAATACAGATCCATCAGGGAGAGGTTGCAGGGAGGAGAAATTGGGTGGAGGCAGGCCTGGGGGGAAGGAGGCTGCCCCGGACCGGGAGCTCAGGGACACAGGAATGTGTCACAGCGCCCATGGAACCTGTTGGGTGGAAGTGAAGCACGTGTGGAGGCATCTGACACTTGGCTTCCTGCACATCCATCGCTCGTCCTGACTCAGCTCCTTGCCGTGGTGCCGATGAATATCTTGGCTGGGTGAAACATTCCCAGGCTCCACAAGGACCCCCCGGTGCCTCCCGCATCCAAAGGAGCTGCTCGGTGCCCTCCCCGTCCCTGAGGTGAACTGGGATGTGTGGGACATGCTGGGCACTGAGGGCTCGGGATGGAGCTGGAGGAAGGAGGGGAATGGGCCACTGTTGTTTGGGTTGGAAATCGGGGATGCAAAGTTTGGAAACTTCTCCAAGCCGCTGAGGTTGCCAAGGGAGTGGAACACAGGTCTTGTGGGAGCAGGTTTTTCCGCACCTGGAGCAGTCCCAGCAGAGCGACCTTTTCCCTGAACGCTGCCAAGCTCCTGGTGCATCCTCCTTTCTTCTGATCCTCGTAGGCAGAAGGGGAGGATGTGCTCGGGGTAGGGTTGGGAGGCGACCCCGTTGTTTTCCTGAGGAAGTGTCGCTGTTGGGCACAGAACCATCCATGGCGTTGGTGTGGTTTTGGGAATTTTACTCGTGGCACAGGCACGGACACAAAACTGGGCTCGTCCTCGGGAGCAGGAGAGGCCTGGAGGGTCCTTCCCTTGCAGGGCTGCTCCCTGTCCTGCTCTGCCTGCATTCCCGAGGCTGCCAGCCATGGGAAGGGGATTTCTATCCTTCCCCCAAGCCTGCTGGGATCAGCGTGGTGAGGGCTCTGTGGTGGATGTGGACACCGAGTAATTCCAAGTGGCATGGCAGCTTTCCAGCCAGGAGTGATGATCCAGCTGCTCAAGTTGCCTCCTTGGTCCCAGTTTTCCTTTAAAGCAGTTCCTCCCCTTCTGCCTGGGAGCTCTGAAGAGCACCCAGGACTCTCCTGGGGACCCCTCTTTTCTGACACCATCCTTCCCTCATTTCTCCACATGCTTTCTTGGGCTTCTCCTTCCCAGTCAAAACCTGGGAAGAACTTTCTCTTCACCTGGCCCTAGGCACAGATCTCTGCTCGTTTTCTCTCTCCTCACTTCTGTCTTTCCCTTCCCCTAATTCCCTCCTTTAATTTGCCTTTGCTTATTTTGAATACAAAGCTCCTCCATCGCAGTGTTTATAGTTCATAAAGCCTTAGGCCCATTGCTTATTCTCCTTCTTATATCCCTACTTAACCGCCTTGGCTGCCCGTGCCCTTTCCCTGCTTCCAGAGTATCCAGGATGAAGCACAGTCCCTGTCCCCAGCTGTCTGCTGCATAGTTCCCATATCCCAGGAATCCCGTTCCCAGACGCTGCAGTGCCTCAGTCGCAAATCCTTCTCTTTCTCATCCCTTCAAAATTCCTTTCCCTGGAGTCAGCCTCTCTCACAAGCCTCCCAAGCTCAGCGCAGCCTTGAGGAAGGTCCCTGTCACCTGCACAATTCCCAGGATATTCCTGGTGTGGGCATCCCGGTGCTCAGAGCATTCCCACCCGCTCTGGGGGCTGTGGAGGTGCTGGCTGGCACGTGCTGGCACTGGGCTTATCTGCCTGGCACCGAGTAAATGCCATCAGCTTGCTTTGGGCCCACTTCTCCATATCAGCCTCCGTCATGGTTTCCCTTCGGCTCTTCCCAAAATAGGTCTAAAGCACAAATGCCCCGATTCCCATCTCGCCAGGGGTGTGGCGAGGAGCAAGTGCTGGCTGCATCCCAGCTCTGTTCCCCTCCAGGAGCTCCTGGACCAGGGCGGGGCTTTCAATATAATTTCTTTTTAGTCGTTTTTATGGAACTGAATTTTCAAGTCACATTTTATGCCCCAGCAAGAGAAGTGACGCCGATGTTTTTGAGCCAGTGGGGGCTGAGGCAGTGGGAGAGCAAGGGGACAGAAGCAGTGAGCAGAAAAGTGGGATGAGGATGTGGGATGCTCTGGAGCCCGGTGCTGTGGGGACAGAGCCACACGCTCTGCACGAGAACAGCTCTGCCACTGAGGCACGGTGTGGGCAGGGCGAGCTCAGGCCCTCCGGAGAGGAACGCCCAGAGTTTCATTTTCCTGAGCTGAAATCTCCTCACCGCTGCACTTTTCCTGCCCGTGGCTCAGTCCTCCTCCTCCTCCTCCCCTTCCCCAGGCACAGCATCTGAACCGAAGTCGTTCTGCAGGTGGAGCCCAGGACACTGCACCACTGGAAGTCTTTCCCGCTGGTCATTCCGGTGGGAACCTGGAGCTCCTGGCAGCCTGGCGTGCTCGGCTGCTCACTGGACCCATCCTTTTCCATGGTGGGAATGTTCCCACGGACACCAGAGCCCGCTGCTGCTGCCCTCACTGCCCTCCCCTCGAAGGGGACAGCTCTGTCCCCTCTCCTGTCCTCCAGAGACACCAAGTCCCGCTCATCCCATGCCTGCACACACGAGGAGCAGGGAAGCGTCCGGCAGGAACAGTGAGCCAGGCCAGCTGAAAATAGCCTGCTTGTCAGAGTTTTCCACGAGACCTTTGAGACTCCTTATCTCCTGCTGCCGTTCTGGCACAGGACGAGTTGCAGATGGAGCAGCCTCCAGGAGCAGCTCCAAGGCTTCCTGCGCCCGGGCAGGACCCGGGGCCGTTGTCCCGCGGGATATCGGTCACTGTGGGGTTACAGCAGCTTCTGGTTTAGCAGGAATATTTGGGGGGAGTGAAACCTGCCTAATATCATGGGCTGGGGGACATTCAGAGGCCTGGATTTGGTGACAGCAGGATTAGCAGGGATTTTAAGCTGTTGGAAAGATGCCGGCAGTGGGAGCGGGGTTTTGGACCTCTGGAATACCTGCCCTGCTTCCAGCAGTGCACAAGTCAGCAGGAAGATCCCAAGCCATCTGTAAGGTCTGTGATTCTCTGTGAAAATAAATAGATTCCTGCTAGGAAGCAAACGGAGCTGCTGCTTTGCTGGTCGGGAAGCTGCTCCTGCTTCCAGGCTCCTCCCTGAGCCGTGGGTTCGTGGATCCGTTCCTGCTCAGGTGTCACCAAGCTGTGGCCCCGGGGCAGGCTTGGCAGCCTGACCTCCTGGTGCTTTCCACAAGTGCTTTCCTGACCCTGGAAGAATTTTCATGTGGCCTTAATGAGCCATCTGGGGGCAATTAGTTCTCGGTTTTATGACATCCTGGCTTTTCTCATGGAACGTGGCATGGCTGGGGCCGTGCCGGTTCTGCAGCCACGTCTGGGAAGGAGGGAGGGAAGCGGGAGGTGCCGAGCCAGGCTTTGCATCCATCCTTCTTCTTCCCGGTGCCTGTAGAGAATCCAGGTCCGGCTGTGATCCTGCATGAGCCTGATCCACATCCGTGGAGGATCCGTCCTGCTGGAACCTGTTGCTCTCGAGCAAGTCCCGGGGTTCAGGTCGAGCCAGCTTCCCAGCCGCCGTATCCCGAAGTTTCCTGGAGTAAGGGATTACAGAAAGGATTAGATATAAACCTCTGCTGCTGCAGTAAATCACGTTTTTCACTGCTGCCAGCTAGGCAGGGAGGAGAGACGGCGGAACCGGCGTTTCCCGTGGCAGCGCTGCTGACCCCAATTATTTCGGGGTGATAAACCACCACCTGTCCCTGGTCTGCCATAAACTGCTCCACTGCCTGGAAAACCAACCAGGTTAAAGAGGAAATAACAAACAGCCTTCCCCACTGGGTTGGGGGTTTTTTTTAAGTTCTTGGGATTTTGGGGTGTTGTTTCGGAGGTTTTTCTCTGGCCTCAAGAGGTGTGTGATCACTTTGGAGTGGGGTTTTAGAGATTGGACCTGAAATTCATGGGAGCAGCTAAAGAGACCTTCCATCGCTTGGATGATGCTTGGGACAGAGTTATCAACGTTTGTATTTTACAGGGGAGGAAGCTCAAAGTGTGTTCCTTACTGCTGGAAGTGAGGATTTCTGGGATTTCTGTGATGTTTGGCCCGGAGGATCTCCCTGCACTGACCTGTGCCGGGCAGGATGCTGACAGTTCCTCCTGCTGGTGATCCCAGTCCTGGTGCTGGGAAGAACCAAAAGGAGAAACTGCTGCTGGGATGCTCCTTAATTGTGATTCCTAAGGATGAGGTTCATTAAAATGAAGTTCTGATGGTCCATAATTTTACAGACCACGTGTGCAGACCTGCAGCAAACACTCCAAGAAATCCGTTAGAAATCCTGCAGGGAAGAAAAGGCCATTGAGCTGTTCCGCTGGGAATGGCAGGGCTTTGTTGTCTTTTATTTTCCCCTTCTAGTTCACTCCATCAGCTAATGGCTTTTGCTGACAGATATTTATCAGCCTGAACATGCTTTCCTTAGTCTTGGAAAAATAGAAATCTTTACTCCTGGCTCCAATAAAAAAATCAGCCCAATATCCCTGAACGAACCAGTCTGGATATCAATCCTTCTCCTGGCATCCCAGCTCTGGGAGTCGTTAGGAGGAGAATGGCAAAAGCAGAAAGTGAAGCCACCCAAGGTTAGGAACAAGCCCTGAATTATTATTTTTAATTTTTTTTTTTTTCCAGCCAGAAATGTCATGTGCTTAATGAGCTGAGGGGCAGAGCGTGCTCGCAGCTCTCCCCGGGGCTGGGAGCGAAGCTGTCCCAGCTCCCTGCACCGTGTGAAAGAGCCCTGTCCTGGCGTGGGAGAGGATTTGTGGAGCAGGGGCTGGGGAGGGCAGGGTGGCACTGACACCAGCGTGTCCCCACGAGGTGTTCCCAGGCCCTGGCTCCAGCATCCCTCGGTCCCAGGGGGAAGGAAGGGGGCTCAGCACCCGGCTGGTGCCTCTGCAGGGTTAATCCTCCTCTCCTTTACCCCCTGCGCTGATTTTCTCCTTTCTTACACCCCTTTAGGAAGCTGGAATCTGCTCCCAGCCCTGTCTGCAGCAAGTGAAACTCCTCTGTTTGGATTAACCAAGTCTGGCCTTACAAAAGTGTCTGTTAAGCACGGCTCAGGAAAACCGAGCATCGCAGATACGCTGGGTGGTGCTGACAGATTTATGGCCGAGGAAACAACCCGTAACTTGTGAGATGCTGCTCCCCACCATAAATGCAGTTAGGACATTTTTTCCAGCACTAATTGGGATGAGGATTGATGTCCTCGCCCCTTCTCTCCAGAGGGGCTGGCAAACACCAGGGGCTTCCCTTTGGAGCTTCTTGAAGCTCTGAAAATTGCTGAAGTGAGATTTTTTTTCCCATGAATTCCTACTGTCCTGGTGACTTTTGGACATCTAAGGAGTCCGAGCAGGTTTGTAGAAGCTCTCTTGCTCTCTGTGTAAGAATATGTGTGGCTACATCTGTATATTTACATTTTATATGTATGTGAACATGTGTGTAGAGACTAAAAGGAAATTAACTCCTCTTCCATTGCTCAGGGCTGGGATCTGCACGTTCTCTTTGGAGTATTTCATGCCAGATACGAGCTCTGACTTACATTTAGAATAAAAATTTTAATTAAATTGGTGTTTGTGAGCTGCTGCAGGGTGGGGGTGGGGGTGGCTTTGGCCACTCTCTTGCTCAGGAAATAAAATGACCTCACTTGTGAGAGTTGCAGGATGACAGGCACCAGCTCCATCCCTGTTGGGAAGTGAGGAATATGTGGGAGAAGGCAGCTCCAAAGCTCCTGGATGCCACTTTCCAGCAGGGATCAGAATGGGGATGCCCTGAACGAGGTACTGAGCACCTCGGGGACCCCTCCACCTCTCCAAGGTGAGAGACTTTCACCTGGCTCTGGTGGTTCAGTTCATGGGAGAAAAACATTTTGTACAGAGCCCCAGCACAGCGGGAGGATTTTTTTTTTATGGATAATATAATCCAAAATGTAATTCAGAGGGTAACTAAGCCAACAGAGCTGTTTTTCAGCCAGCCCAGAGGTGTTTTCCTGGGTGCTGGGCTGAGTGTGACCATCGCAGGGTCTCTGGGCTTGCCTGTGCAGAGCTCTCTGCTTCCCTTTGTGCATTTCCGTTGCCTTTTTCCTGAAAATCTGACACAATTCTTCCCTTTCACTCCAGGCACAAGGTCTCAGGATGTGAGATTTGAGGAAAGATTCATCCTGGCTGATGGGCAGAAATGGGAAAAACACTGACCTCGGGGACAGTGACACGGCCCTGCTCTGGGAACAGGCAGGAATGGCTGGAATCAAAGGGGATTTCCTTGGAGGGTTAGACTGGATATTAGGAAAATTCCATCAGGAAAAGGCTTTGGAGTCACCATCCCTGGAAGTGTTAAAAAAAAGTATGAATCTGGCACTTGGGGAATGGGTTGGTGGTGCTGGGTTAATGGTTGGACTTGATCTCAGAGGGCTTTTCCAGCCTCAATGGTTCCATGGTTCCAACTGGGCTCCACCTGCTGAGGATCTCAGCTGCTGTCCTGGGAAATGATAAATTTGATGGAGCCCCTTCCAGCCCTGTTCTGCAGAGATTCCAGCCTGGCTCTAAATAAAAAACAGTCCCAGCACTTCCCCAGCGCCTCCCTCTCATGGATCCCTCTGCCTTTTGCGCTGGCTTGGGAATGTTCTGGACTGGGAAACCTTCAGGGATTCATTATTCAAACCACGCTGGCTTTCACTGCAGAGTTCCAATTGTGGTTTATGGCCTTGGGCTGGGATTATTGCATTTAAATTCAAGGCAGATCTCCTTCGCTCCTGGGGAAGGAATGTTAGATCCCTGCTGGGAAATCAGCCCTGGATGCAGGGATCTGCAGGAAGGTCTGACTCCAGCTCACCTGGCTGCTCAGGTAACAGCTGGGCTGCTGCTGGCTCCAGAAACCTGCTGGGATTGGATCTGTTGGATTCCAGTGGCTCCTGGATAAGGGAGAAGGGCAGGAGAGCTGGTGAGGGAATGCAGAGCTAAGGAAAAGGACTTTGGACAAGGGGAAATGGCTTCACACTGCCAGAGAGGGCAGGGTTTGGGGATATTTGGGAGAAATCCTTCCCTGTGAGGGTGGGCAGGCTCTGAGATGGAATTCCCAGAGAAGCTGTGGCTGCTCCATCCCTGGAAATGTCCAAGGCCAGGCTGGACAGGGCTTGGAGCCACCTGGGACAGTGGAAGCTGTCCCTGCCCGTGGCTGAGTGGAACTGGATGAACTTTAAGGTCCCTTCCAACCCAAACCAGTCTGGGATTCCATAAAGTAGCCCCTGGTTTTGTCTGGGTGACAAAGCCCGACCCTCAGTGCAGAGAACCACCACAAACTTTGCTCCCTGTCCCTGCCCCTGCCCAGCACGAGGCTCTCGTGGATAAAACCCCACACTCAGGGCCCTGGTCCTGCCCTTGGTTCGTTGTTTAATGTGCTGCAGCCTCGATGTTTGGTAGGGGCTGAGCAAAGCTCAGATCTTGTTTCAGCTGAAACGGGAACCTCAGCGCGGCAGCCATCGGCACCAGATGGTCTCAGCTGGGTCGAAGTCCAAGAGGATGAGGAAAAGCTGTGTAAAATCTGTCATGGAGACGTGGCCTGAGCGTCTCCTCACGGGAGAAAGGGAACGTCAGCGTTTGAGCTGCTTAAAATCAGCCTGGGCTAAGTTTTAGGAGTGAAGTCCCTGCTCGGCGCTGTGCAGGCTGCGATTTGGGCTCTGGTGGGACCGTCCTGCCGTGAAATGAGAGCAGAGCACGGAGAGCCCGGGCAGGAGCGGGCACGGAGGAGATCTCCGTGTGCTGGGCTGGCTGCACTCCCATTTCTGCCCCGCAGGAGCAGGGGACAGCCCCGGGGCTGGAGGGGAAGGAGACCCTGAGCCCTCGGAGCAGCAGGTCCGGAGATCCCGGCAGATGACACCGACTCCAGGGCCCTTTGCCTGCGAGCTCAGTGGTGGTTCCTGCTTTGGTTTCTATTAACAAATCTCTGCGGTTTCGAGCTCCTGCTGCTGCGAGAGGGGCGGGAGCTCCACAGCCAAGATAAATAGGATAAATATTCCTGGGGTCTGGCCGGGGCTCCAGGAAAACAGAGAGTGCAGCGAGTAATTTGGATAATGCCTTCAGACACGACCATTATCCCACCAGCGCTTCCTGAGGAGGCTCAGCCAGAGAGAGCTGGACCACAGAGGGTTGGACACGGCCTCTGCCACACTGAGAGGCTCGGCCTGGCACCGGCACGGCCACGTGTGCCCAGGCTCTGTCCTGGAGCCAGCTGTGGTGGGGCTGGGAATGCCAAATCCCTGCCCTGTCCCTGCTCCCAGGGACACTGGGAATTCGCAGAGGTCTGGTGGAGGTTTTAGGGCCATTTCCCTGGCCAGTGCAGGCAGAGAAGCATCTGCTGCTGTAATCCCTGTCTGTGCTGAGCGAGGATGTTGCTGTGCCTTGTCCAAACAGGGTTTTTGCAGAGGAAGGGAAGGAAAATCCAAGATAAATCCATCCCTAATGGCGAATCCTTGGAGAAAGCCAAGCACTGCTCCAGGAGCTGCTGTGAGATTTGGGGAGCATCTCCAGGCTGGCCAAATCCTGAGCTGTGGGTTACCCCCACCTGCCCAGGGCTTTGCTTCTGCCCCTCTCATCTCCACAGCCTGGAGGCTCTGAGAGCCCTTGAACTTCCTGGCTGGACATCCTGGCACTTCTGGCATCCAGGGATGGAGAACAGGAGTGAGAAATAGCCAAGCCACCACCTGGGGCGGATCATGGATGGGAATTAGATCCATCTCCATGGAGATTAAACCCTGCTGCCACTCCAGAGGATCAGCAGGAGAGCTCTGCCCACGGCAGGGCACGAGGATAAGAGGAAGTTTCTCTGGTGCTGCCTGCCAGGACTAATTGGGATCTTCTCACTCGGCTCCCCTCTGTTGGAGTCTCTCCAGGAACACACAGACCTGTTCCTCCCCTTGTGCCTCGGGGAGCACCAAACACGAGTCACGAGTCTCCTACACCGATTCCAGAGGGAAAAGCCAACCTGGGACAGCGAGTTCCAGTTCCCACGGAGAGGAGGAGTCGTTGGGAGCACCTCAGTGCTCACCTGGACCTCTCAGAAGGGCTGCGTCTTCACCTGGAGCACTGGGATGCAGCTCCCACATCTCCGGCCCATCCCAGTATGGGATCCTTTCCAGATCCAGATCCTTTCCCAGTATCTCTACCCTGTGTGTGGTTTTCTCTGCTTTTCCCTGGCAAGGGCAGAGGGTTTCCTTTAGGTTTTGCCCGTGGTTTTCCAGCTGCAGAGGCCGAAAATGCTGAAGCCGTGTCCCAGCTGCACAGAGAGGGCTCCGGCTCCGGGGTCACGGAGCTGCTGCACGGTAGCTCCAGAGAAGGGATCTGTGGATTAAATTTCCAGGAACTGGTGGGGCCCGACTCAGTTTTGAGCCACCCGATTAAAAATAAACACAGAGCTATGGATGGGCCCTGCTCGGCCCCAGCTGATTTTTATCGGCCCTGGCTGGGCCTTGGGATGGAAAGAGTGCTCGGCTGGAGTCACTCTCGATTCCCAATCTCGGGAGGATTTGGGAAGCAGAAAGTTCGAGCTGGGGCCTCTGTGAAATTCTGGCCGCTCGGAGATTTTCCCACATTTTCATCAGACCTACAGCTCAGACAAGTTTTTTTTCCAGAGGTTTTTAGGGCTGCAAAGCTCGTTGTGTCTGTCTGGTGATTCCTGGTTTCTGCGGGAGCTGACACCGCGTCCCTGCAGGGGTTAAAGACTGGGGGAAAGGCTCTTTTCTGTCCCAGTTTAGAAGGTGCAGCAGCCAGCAGAAAGGCAGAGCTCGGAGGATGGACACCTGCCTGGGGATGCCTTTTAGCCAAGGTTTCCATCTGTGCAGTCAGAGCCGGGAGATGGCACCGGCAGCTCCCAGGGAATGAGGTCCCTGCTCCCCCGAGGCCCTCGCCGGTGCTGGGAACAGCGGGGTTATCGGCGTGGGGTGGCTCCTCTCTAAGATGGAAATTTCTCCCGTGGCCAGAGGCAGGGATCTTGGCTGGCATCCCTGCTCCCTGTCACTGAGCCTCGCCACCTTCCAGGGTTCACTTTGTTCACAAAGAGCCTCAGATAAGCTCTTGGCAGGGGTGCTCCGTTCTGCACAGGCATTAGCAAGGCTCGGGGCAGGGGGGGTTGGTTTTAACCTCTTGTATCCCTCGGAAGCTGCAGCTCAGACACAGAGCCCGGGGCTGGGGCAGCACTCGAGGCTCTGAAGGGGTGGACACCCCCAGCATCACTGCCAGGGTGGGAGCAATGAGGGCACGGGATCATGGAATATCCCGAGTTGGAAGGGGGCCACAGGGATTGCGGATCCGAGCCCTGCACGGACACCCCAACAACCCCCGCCTGTGCCTGAGGGCATTGTCCAAACGCTCCTGGAGCTCTGGCAGGGTTGAGACCATTCCCTGGGGAGCCTGGGCAGTGCCCAGCACCCTCCTGGGGAAGATCCTTTCCCTGATATCCAACCTAAACCTCTCCTGGCACAGCCCCAGCCCTTCCCTGGGTCCTGTCCTGGTCACAGCGAGCAGAGATCGGAGCTGCCTCTCCACTTCCCACCGTGAGGAAGTTGTGGCCTGCAATGAGATCTTCCCTCGGCGTCCTCTTCTCCAGGATGAGTAGGATTATGTGTTTCTCCAAGCCTGAATTTCTTTGCCAGTCTGAAAACCCCCTTTAACCCCAAGCTCTTAAAACCAGCGGTCAGTGATTTCAGGGAGCCAGTCTGAGGCATCTCACGAAGCACCTCACGGGATGCTGCACTCCCTGACCCAGAGCACAGCCCTGGAGCCCGGCAGCATTCCCCGATTCCCAGGGAAGGGCTGGCTTGCAGCCGTGCAGCCTCCCCTGCCACTCAGCCTCATTTATCTTCCTTACTCGGGCTGTTTACGCAACCAAGAGTTGGCCAGAGGCGCCCGGCCCCGCTGCGTGCCAAGGGAGGAAGCGGGCACAGCTCAGGCTCTCGTGGCTGGCACCCAGCTCCCTGCACGCTCCCTGCGCCGAACAAAAGGCCGGGATGCAGCTCCGGGGCTCGGGGCAGCCCTGGCCCCTCGCAGGGCTCGTCCTTGTGCCGGGGGTCCTGGCAAGGGGACCCCTGCCTCCTGCAGGACCGAGCAGAGATGCTCCTCTCACCAATCCCGGGGATCCTGAGTAACTTTGCTCACAAAGCGTTGTCCTCGGGTTTAGTTTAACCCTTGGTGGTGTGGGAGCTGCTGCTGAGCTGGGGCTTGAGGAGAGCTGTCCCACCATCAGTGTCCCCTCGGTCACAGAGCCGCCGCTGCTGTCCCACTTCTGTTATTCCCACAGCTCCGTGATCCCGCTGCAGAAAGGGCCATTCCTCTGTTCCAGGGGTCGGGAGGGGCCTGGGGCACCCCAGGATTCGGCCCCCCTTGGCTGGGTTTGCCCCAAGAGCTGCCACAGGGGCTGTTTGCCAGCCCGGGGTGGGTTTCTGAGTCCCAGGCTGAAGATCCCAGCGCCAAACTGCTGGCACCACTAAACAGACACATTTCCAGAGGGTTTGATAGGATTTCTGTGTAAAAATAATACTTTGGGGGCTTGTTTTTGCTGCTCCAGTAAACACCAGTTGTTGTAAAATTGCCAGTGGGAAAACCACTCGCTGCAGTTCTGAAGAAAGGGACGAACGGGCGACAGTCCAGGCACGGTGTCACCTCCCAGATTTCTTTGGATTTCTTTGGAGGAGAAGCCAAACCTGGCCAAACCCCTGTGACTCCTGCCCTGAGGTAGCCGAGCCCCCCCAGGTGCCCGGCTCGGGAGGGTGTGCGAGACAGAGCTCGCTTTGTGTCACAGCTGGCAGGAGGAGCCCAGCAGGACCAGGCTGGGCTCTGCCACCTCCTCAGCAGCGCTGCTGCCCCTTGGGACCATCCCAGGGTGTCCCAGCAGCCGGGATGGAGCCTCAGAGTGACGCCGGTGGGTCCTTCCAGTGTTTGTTATTCCAGCTTTGTGTCTCTGCTCCTCTCCTGCCGTGCAGGGGGGAAGGTTGGGTCCCATCACAAATCACAGCTGAGATCCTTTTCCCTGCCTTCAGGGTGTTTGGCTCCTTCCGAAGCCGTGGATTTGCCCGCTCGTGGGTCCCCCCCAGAGTCACACGGGGACACTGACTCCTCTCACACCCACCTTGCAGGTGACAGAAAACAAAAGAAGCCCAGATCTTTAAAAGCAGGAAGCCAGATTTTGTAAACTGTCTAAAAATGTATCCTCCGGAGATGAGCTTTGGCTCTGGCTCCCAGCCCGAGGGAACGATCCGTGCTGGGGAAAGGGAGAGGGAGGAAGGGATGGTGGAGTGGGAGCATCCTGGCTGTGTCCCCCTGCCTGGGACACCCCAGACTGAGAGCTCACGGGTCTCTCCACACCTCGGGATGAAATGATTTTAATTCGTTAACCCTGCATGGTTTTGGCTGATTGCCCCAGGGATGCAGATCGTGCTGTGTGAGGGAATAAAATTCACAGAAAAGAAAAGACTCCCTGCTGCTGCAGGTGGGGCCACCGAAACCCCCAAGATTCTGGGGAGTCCAGGACTCATGGAATCAGAGAATTCCAAAATTCCAGAGTGATTCGGGTTGGGAGGGACCTTAAAGCCCATCTCATTCCAACCCCCTGCCATGGGCAGGGACACCTTCCCCTATCCCAGTTGTTCCATCCGACCTGGATCCCTTGGACACTTCCAGGGATGGGACAGCCACAGTTTCCATGGGCAACCTGTGCCAGGGCCTCACCACCCTCACAGAGTCCTCACTGTTTGTCCTTGTCCTTCTCCAACCCTTTCCCAAACCGGCTCTGATTGTCACCACTGACGGCCTCTTGAAGCTTCTGCCGGCTGAGAATTCCGGGTAGGACGAGTTCAGATTCATTTCCCAAACATTTGTTGCCTTCGGGCTGATACTCAGTCAACGAAACCAAAACCTTGGAGAGGCTCCTCACCTGTGCCTGAGCTCTGCACCTCCCCTGCTCCTCCCCCCGGGCCGGCCTCTCCCGCACGCCGGCAGTCTGGGGGTGATGGATGGTTCCCGGGATGTCAACACCTCACAAAACCCGTGCTGTGCCGCCGCCCCTCCGTGCCAGCTCCCACGGGGCTGCTCCGTGCTCGGAGCTGGGCTCAGCACGTCAGGCCGGGCCGGGAAGGGCTCTCCCAGGGCAAGGATGACTCTGGAGAGGGAGGAGAAGTGGGATAAAACACAAACGATGGGACTTCCAGGCAAATTTCTCCAGGGACTTTTTACAAGAGGATGGAGGGACAGGATACAGGGAATGGCTTCCCACTGCCACAGGGCAGGGATGGATGGGATATTGGGAAGGAATTGTTCCCTGTGAGGGTGGGGAGGACCTGGAATGGAATTCCCAGAGCAGCTGTGGCTGCCCCTGGATCCCTGGCAGTGCCCAAGGCCAGGCTGGACAGGGCTTGGAGCAGCCTGGGACAGTGGGAGGTGTCCCTGCCATGGCAGGGGTGGCACTGGATGGGCTTTAAGGTCCCTCCAAGCCAACCCATTCCATGATTCCACCATTCTGTGAAACCATCCCCGTCTCCCCTGAGCTCGGAGCGAATCCTCCTCTCTGCCGTGGCTGCCAGCAGCGAGGCACAACCTGTCAGCACCTCTGGGGATGGAGAACAGACCCCGGAGCAGCCAGGAAGCCCAGACAAGCTCTCTCCCGAGGCAGGCACTCACAGACATCCTCTCCCTGGAGACCAGCTCTTCCTGCCTCCTTGATCCTATTTACATCCCCCAAAAAAAGCCCTGGGAAAAACAAACCCCGACTCGCTGGCTGCCGGAGCAGGAAAACCAAAGAGCTCCTGGGATGCAGGGGAAGGGATGAAGGCAGCAGGGACCTGTCCCGGCATTTCGGTGCCCACGTGGCAGAGGGAAGCGAGGAATGTTTGGCAGGAGAGGATAGAGCAGAGCTGCTGGTGTGGGCCTTTTCCAGCCCCCCAGCTCCTCTGTGCCCAGGATCCTTGGAGGGGCACAAGGAATGTGCAATGAGCAGTGGGGAAACGCTTAAATAATCTGAGAATCCTGAGGGAAGGGAAGAAGAGAGAGGACTGAAGAGGGAGGTTTAGCCCTCCCCAGTAATAATAATAATAATAATTAGCCCAAATAATAATTAGTCCATGTGCTCCTGACTTTCGTCGATCTGCCCAAAAAAATCAGATTAGTTTTTTATCTGAAGGGCAAGAACTGACTGGGATGAGGGTGTGCAGTGTAAAACCTCCAGGAACAGCTGCTTTTCTCCCCAAATTCTTCTCAAAGCACCTGATTTTAAAAACAATTTTTTTTTTAGTTCCTGGCCTCATTTCACCTACTGAATTTTGCAAAAGATCAGTTGACTTTTGTTTTGTTTTTCTCCCCACTAAAACTGCAGAGAAACTGCTGTCCCAAATGAAAACCTTTTTTTTTTTTTTTTTTTTCCAAGCCAAGCCTTGAAAACACAGAGGAAGAAAATGTAAATATTTTCATCCCCGTGAATTTGTGGATGAAAAGCGTTTTTTTTTTCTCCCCTCGCTGCTGTCTTCAGCTGCCCTGCACTGCACTTACTCGAAAACCTGGGTCTTATTTAAAAGCTCAGAGGGGAATTGTTTAGAAAACCAACCTAATACTTACAGCCTTTCCTTTGATTTCTCGGGAGTGAAGCCAAGCCAGGCTGCTGCAGGGAAGGAGGAAAACTCGGGATGCGCTGGTGTCTCTGGACTCTTTTTTAACCTGTCCTCCACCAACGCCTCCGGATGCCGCAACACCCTCGTAAAGGTGAGTCCTGCCCCTGCCCAAACCCCGATCCCGCACCAACATGTTTGGCTTTGGAAGGCGAGAAGGAGGAATCACGAGATTTCCCACATGTACAAACCCATTAATCGCTGGGACGGGGCCGGCTGGCTCTTAATCGCCAATTAAAAGCTGCGGTGTGTCTGCCCCGTCCCCTTGGCAGCGCCTGTAAACACGGCAGCCTTCCCAAAACACGCGGCAGCGTTGCAAAAAACACGGCAGCATCCCCAAAACCACGGCAGCATCCCCAAAAACACGGCAGCGTTCCCAAAACCCGTTCCAGCGGAGGAAAGCGGAGCCGGGCGGGCCGGGGGGGCCCTCGCCCTCCTTCCCTCCCGTTTCCAGCCCCGGGCCCGGGTCGCGCTCGTGTTTGCGCTCCCAGGGTTTGCCGCGCTCCCCGAGGTTTGTCTTGGCTCGTGGCTCGCGGAGCAGGGGCGCCCAGAAGCCAAGCGGAGCGGTTCTTTATGTAAACGAGCGCTGATTGTAATTACGCTGCTCTAATTGCTGCTAAGCAAATAAACAGCGAAGGGCAGCAGCATCCCGGGGGCAGGCGGGGATTATGCAACCTCCGCAGAACCCCGGGAGCGCGTCCCGAGCGTCCCCCTGGGCTCCCAGAGGATGGGACACACTTGAGAAAACGATTAATTTTACGGTGTCCTGCCCTGGGACGCGGGAGCAGCACAGGGAGAAGGGAATGGGGATCTCTGTGGGGATTCTGCAGGGCCAGGACGGCTTTGCACTAGGAAAAATCCTCTTTGCTCCCTTTTTTGGGGTGTTTGGATCCAAGGGGATCTGCTGGAGGGATCTCTGAGTGAGTGTCATAGAATATCGTGGAATCGTGGGATGGTTTGGGTTGGAAGGGACATTAAAGCCCATCCAGTGCCACCCCTGCCATGGCAGGGACACCTCCCACTGTCCCAGAGTGCTCCAAGCCCCGTCCAACCCGGCCTTGGGCACTGCCAGGGATCCAGGGGCAGCCACAGCTTCTCTGGGAATTCCATCCCAGCCCGTCCCCACCCTCACAGGGGAGGATTCCACCCCAGTATCCACCCCAGTATCCCATCCATCCCAGCCCTCTGGCAGTGGGAAGCCATTCCCTGTGTCCTTGCACTCCATGTTTTTCTAAAAGTCCCTCTCCATCCTTCTTGGGGCTCCCTCCAGGTCCTGGAAGGTGCCTTCATATCCTGAGCTGGAAGTGACCCACGAGGATCATCAAAGTCCAGTTCCTGATCTCCCCATCCTGTGGCCCCCGAGCAATGGGGCACCTCTGCCCGTTCCCTGCAGGGTCCTGGGGATGATCCCGCTGCTGGACAGGGATCAGGACAGGGCCTGGCCTCTCCTCTGTGCCCTCTGGATCTGCCAGGGCAGGAGCAGCCCAGCCTGGCGCCCACCCAAGCCTCCCTTAGGAGATCACACACTTATTTACTTGATTTAAATTCAGCTCCCTCATCCCCGACCTTGTGTCGGCTCAGGTGCTTCCTTCCCTGATTTATTTGGGTACTTTAAATTTGGGCAGCACCCAGCAAAGTTTTGGGAGTGACTGGAACTCCCTCTTCCAGAGACAACCCCCTCCACGAGCTTTCCTGATCCATGGTGGGAGTTAACACCAAATCCAGGCGGGATTTTTGGGCCTGGGTGTGAGGACAGGAGGCCTGGAAGGGCAGGGACTGAGGTCTGGCTCTGGCTGGCCCCAGGCCGGGATTTGCAGGGAGGGATCTGTGGAGCCACAGAGGGAATAGGAAGGGCTCCATCCCACCTCACTCCTTGTTGGTTTCCAGGCTAAAAGTCCAGCCCAATTCTCCCATTTGATTCCCATTTTCCCTCCATCCATCCATCCATCCATCCATCCATCCATCCATCCATCCGTCCGTCCGTCCGTCCGTCCGTCCCAGTTTCCCCTTATTTTTCCTGATCCCTGCTGCTCCCCTGAGCCTCCCCAGGCTCGGTCCCAGCTCTCCTGGTGCTCTTTTCTCCCGGAGCAAGCCCGGACCTGCCAGAGCCAGGAATCCTTCCTGCTCAGCACACGGGGCACGGGGAGCAGCCAGCCCTGCCCGTGCCATGGCCCGAGCTGGGAACACCTGGGAACACCTGGGAACACCTGGGAACACCTGGGAACATCTGGGAACATCCGGGAACATCTCACTGGCCCCAAGTGGCAGCCCGGTGCTCCGAGCTCCCGCCACCCCCACTCACTGCCTGCTTCCAGCCCTGGGATATTCCAATCCAGCTGTTTAGCGGGAAATAAGGATATTTTTTTCCCCTCCCGGATTGCTGTGAGTGCAGCACATTCTAATTAAAAGCCAGTGAGTTGTGGGGAGTGGAATTCTTTGGGTTTTTATTTTTTTTTTTTTTCTCGCACCAGGCTCCTGCTCTGCTTTATTTCACACGCCTTGGCTGGAATAAAATCAGGGTTGTGGTGCTGGCAAAGCATCTCCTGCTTCCCAAAGTGCCGCAGGGGCACTGACTCCTTGTTTCACCCTCCCAAAACCCTTGCCACGGTCCCAAAGGGCTTCGTGGTGGAGGGGGTTGAGTCCTGCAGCTCCGGAGCTCGAGGAATTCTCACGTTTGAAGATCGGCGTAGCTCCGGAGCAGGAGGAGGTTTGATGCCAGGGAGGGGGGAAAGGGGAAAAACATCATCGGGGAGCAAACATCTCCCTCATCCCCTCTCCCCACCGGCTTTTCCGCGCTGCCGAGGCTCCCTGCTCCTCTCCAGGGCTCCCCCCCGCCACTTCCCCGCTGCGGAGCCGTCTCCAAGTGACAGCGGTGAGAGGATTAATTAAGCTGCCTGTCAGCCCTTGGCAGCCGGCAGCTCTGCCACGCCAGCGCTAATTAAACCCAACAAAACCTACCTTTATCTCCAAACCCTGCCGCGGGCTGGGATAAGGCAGGAGGCCACCGGGAGCTGAGCTCAGGCTGAGTTCATCGTGCCCGAGAGCCTGGCACCCACCCCCGGCGCAGGAGAGGGGTGGGAATGCGGATCCCAGGCCCTGGAAGGCAGGTCTGGAAAGGGAGAGGGGTTGGGGGGCTCCAGCCCCTCTGATGGCAGCAGATCTTGGGGGGGCCGGTAGCTCTCGGGCAAATTTGGTGCTGAATATCCCCCCAGTACAGGGGGATTTGGGATGGAGTGGAAAATCCCTCCTTGCCCCGGTCTTATGCCCAAAAAGGGATTTTCCACAACCTCTGGAGCAAACCCTTGGGTGGGCTCCGGGCATCACCCTCATGAGAGGGTCCTGGGTGAAACCTGGTACCTGTTGATGCTCCAGACACCTGGAAAACCGCATTTAAACCAGAAAGGGATGTAAAAGCCCCCTCAGAGAGGGGACAACCCGCTGAGAGGGCCCGCGGCGGGCGGGACGCGCTGCTGAGTGACCCCGCGTCTCCGTGCCAGTCCTGGTTTCCCTGCGGCCCGGGGAGCTGCTGCCCTCGCTGCTTCTCCTGGCAGGGCAGGGCTGATCTGCCTTAGCTGGGGGAGGCTGATAAGAGCATTATCGGGAGGTACCGGCATCCTTCTCCTTGTCCCCTCGTGAGGGGAAAAGGATGGGTGTTACACAAATCCGTGGGTCCAGCTGGTGTTTTACCTGGATGAGCATCACTCCCAGAGCACCGCGGTGGTCCTGCCCTTCCAGGGTTTATTTTCCAGCTGCACAGTTTGGAGAACTTTAATTGCCCCATGATTAAGTGACTTTTGATTTCCCTCTCATCAAACGTAATCTCATTTGCTCCTTCTCCGTCTCCTTTCTTTCTTTTTCTTCCTCCCCCTCCTGGAAATTGAATTAACATTCCATCTAATTACTCAGCCACTTCTCTAATTGCTGAAGGGACTGTGGTTGTTGTGCTCATTTAATTAATGGAGACCCGCAATGTTTAATGAGGAAGAGGATTTATTGGCTGGGGAGTTGGTGTGCAGGGTTGCCTGGCAGGAGAGGGAGGTGGATGCCAGCCCAGCGGGATACAAAAGGCTGGATCTTAAATCCCGGGTTGGTTTTTTTGTTTTTTGAGGTATAAATGTGGGAAAAAATCACTTTCCCTACTGGTTCCTTGCCTTGCTGGGTGGATCCTTTTTAATGCAAATGCGTGGATTAAAATGCATCGCGTCCAGAGGGTGACCCGTGAGGGTAAATCCCCTCCAAGGGTGACCCTTGGGGCGCTCACCTGTCCCTGCCCCAGCAGCATTCCCGGTGTGCTGCTGACCCTCTCCGACATCCCGGGAGCAGGAGCAGGGTGGGCTCCTGGTGCCAGCCTGGGAAGGGGTGGCTGTGCTGGGGTTCGCGGGCCCCAGGAAAGGCAGCGCTGGGAACAGAGGCGCATTCAGGAAGGAGATAACAGCTCCTGCCGCGTCTGGCCTGGGGGCAGGTGGCTTTGGCTGTGCTCCTGTGGGGGATTTAAGGGAATCCATTGTATTTCGCGTTTCTGTTGACTGGGAGCAGCCTCCGAGGGCAGGCAGGATCCAAAGGAGGGTCCGGTTGGTTTGGATGTGAGGAAGAAGTTTTTCCCAACGCGGGTGGGGAGGCCCTGGCACAGGCTGCCCAGGGAAGCTGTGGCTGCCTCATCCCTGGAAGTGTCCAAGGCCAGGTTGGACGGGGCTTGGAGCACCCTGGGATAGTGGAAGGTGTCCCTGATTCCTCTATCCTGATGCTCCAGGTCCTTCTCTCCGACTCCTTCCCATCCCTCTGGTGCAAAACCTGTCCCTGTGAGCGGTGCGAGGCTCTGCCCTGGGCTGACACTTCCACACGTTGCCGTAACATCCACACTTCCCTCACCCCCCCAGCCAGCCAAACGATCCAAATGTTTTATCTGCAGCCCTGCCAGGCATCTGGAAGTTCCAGGCATCCCCATTTCCGTGGCAGAGGCTTTTATAAAAGCTTTGAAGTGAAGGCCCAGCAGCTCTCCCGGCACTGGCAGCAGAGTCGGAAGCCGGACTGCGGCGGCAGCTGCAGCTGCAAACCTTCAGCAGGAGCTGGAGTCACGGGATGGCTCCACGATGCGGGATGGCCCCGCTCAGAGCCCAGCTTTCGGAAGGATTTTACCTGGCTGGAATGTGATGGGGAGGGAGGAGTGGGCAGAGCTCCTGGGCTGAGCCCTCCCGAAGCCCCCAAGGGCAGGTGAGCCCTCCCGTCCTGCCTTGCCGGGAGGAACGACATCGATTCCCAAGGATTTTACTGAAATCATCCCCTGGATGTGCCTGTGGGTCACAGACCCGTCCTCTCCCTCTGCTTTGCCGCGGTGGCAGCGCGGGGATGAAGCTGGAAGAGCAGATCCCTGGGGGTCCCCGTGGTTGCGGGCGGCAGAACAAGGATTGTTCCCGGTGGGAGACCCCCAGAAGGAGCCCACCTGCGGCTGGGACTTTTCTTGTGGAATCAGGAGAGCTCAGCTGACCCCCTGAGCACCCCTGCTCTGCCAGAGTGGGCAGTGGAAGGAGTTTGGGCATCCAGGGGTCAGCGCAGTGTCCTGGGGGTCAGCGCTCTTCCCGGAGCCAGACACCTCCGGCTGCCCGCAGCTATTTTGGAAAAGACCTTAGGAAGGCGGGCTCAGCTCTCTGTCCCGTGGATCCCACTCCTCGTGCATCAGCATTCAGCCCTTCCCCAGCCAAACGCTGCTCCAAGAGCAAGGATCACTTGCCTCTGAGAAAATGAAGGCAATTTGACTGCCGAAATCCGGTGTAAAATGTCCTTGGATCTGCTGCTGATGGGGAACATCTGGTGCGTGACCTCGGCGCCCGAGGAGGTGTGAAACGACCCTGCGGAGATATCCCGGAGCAGGCAGGATGCTGTACAGTGGCTGTTACAGCTCCGGAGCGCAGCCCTGGGCAAAATCCCCGGGATTTCGGGGGCTGTCCGCGGGCCAAGCCCAGCTGGAAGTGGGAGGAGCGCAGGTGTGAGGGACAGATCCCGCGGGAGCGCCGGCGATGTGACAGCTTCTGTTCTTGCCTCACTTCTCAGCCTCCCCCGGCTCTTGTGCCCCAAAATCTCCGTATCCCCATCCCTTCCAAGCATCCCGCCAGGACCAGGACACAGGGAGAAGGTGCAGGGCACATCCACGATTCTGGAAACCCCATCTGTTCCTCCGCCTAGATTTGCTTTTGGGGACTCGGTTTATTAGAGCTTGAACTTTTAATCTGTTCATAATCCAGCGTGTCGCTCCAAGGGAAGAGATGGGTCTGGAAAAAGGCAGAGCCACCGCTCTCCTGCATCCCAGAATGTGCCCAGGGCTCGGCCCAGGCAGGAGGAAAAGGGAACCAAAAACAGGATGAGATTCCCTCCGCCTCATTTCGAAGCGGAGCGCGCTCGTAACTCACGGTGACAGAGGAGGGGTCACCGGGCGCAGCCCCCACGGCAGGAACCACTTTCAATTAGGAATTTTTTGGCAGGTTCCCAATTTCGTGTCAAGCTCTTCTTTTAGCTGGGTCAGCCTCATCTGTGTAATTGAGTCCCTGCTGAGTGGCGAGGCGGGAGGGTTGCCTTTGCTGGGAGGAAGGTGGAGGACAGTTCCCCACAGGAGAATTTCCCATCCAGCTCAGAAAGAAGCTGCCTCCGAGCTGAATTTTTCCATTATCAAAGGGGAAAAAAAAAAAATTTTTTTTGGAAACCACTGGATTTGGGTTTAAAATAAAATACGTTTTTCAAGATGTACGCCAAACAAAAAATAGGATTAATCCAAGGTGTCCTTCTCCCACCTATCCAGGCCGGATTCCAAGATCCAGCTGGTTTTAGGCTGGTGCAGAGGCCGTGAGGCAGCTCAAGGACAGGGAATGGGACATCCATGGATTTGTGTTGTCCCGGATATTCGTGTCCACCCCTCGCTCCCTCAGGCTGGGATGGGGCTGAGCTGGAGCAGGGTCTCCCCTTCGCTCCTCTTCAGCATCCACTGACAAATTTTAAAGCCCTTTTTATGGCCGGCAGAGCTGGCCCGGAGCCGCCCCCACCCCGGGGATTTGAAGGAGAAAGTCGTTCTTTAGCTGATTTTTGTTGACGCTCTGTGTAAGAGTTGCCATGGCTCTCGCCCGGCACACCTCTCCTGGCTGGAAAACCGGGCTTTGGAATGGGGAAAGAGCCAGGCAGGGCTGCTGCCGTCACCTGCCAGGGCCAGGCGGGGACACGGGGACAGCCCGGGGCCCCACGGCGG
>VZRO01002546.1:1539-46126 GCA_013397915.1 Daphoenositta chrysoptera
GTCCTGGGTTGCAGTGTATTCTATTACCATCTACATGAGCAGTTGATACCAGGTGGGTGGTGTTCCTTGCCTCCTCCCTCTGGACTATCTTCAGTGAATGGGCCCATCAAGGTTTTGCCACATGACTCATAGATAACCCCCTCCGGACTACATTCTGTTAATGGCCCATCAAGGCCTTGGCACATGACTGACAAAATTACATCATCCCATTGTGAGATGCTCTGGCCAGAGGGAGGAACCGAGCATTCCATCCTGGATACAAGCTGAGATTTTGAACACCACAAGCAGCCTGTTCCACTGGATTCCCAGAGGATGAGAGCTACACAGCCACTGCTGGACCTTGTGAGACCAGACCCTTCTATAGGATCACCGCTTTCAACAGGACCACTTCATTTGGACTGCTACCAACACCCTGACCAACAGAGTGTCAGGTTGTATTCTGACTCTGTCAGTGGTTTTTCTACTATTGCATTTATTTTAGTTTTTTTTTTTTCTCTTCCTATTAAAATTGTATTTCTGACTTGCATTCTCTCACTAGTTTGTTTTCAAACCCTGACAGTTTCTAACCAAATGATTTATCCATCTCTCAATAACTGGCTGCCAGTAAAGCTCTCATAATTTTGGCAGCAACTCTGGATGGCTGATTTCCATTCGTGTCACTTACAGTAGTCAGTGGGTGAAGAGATTCATGATACAGAGAGACAGATTGTATCTCATCCACATTATGCATGAGTAGAGACATCCAACTGTTGTCTTAAAACCAAAGCTGGGCAGATTGTTCCAAAAATGCCACCTTGTGGCTTTTTTTGAAAACCATACTTTTCAAAAAACTGTGCTTTTCTACTCCCCACATGTTCTGTACTTATTCTCTCCTTCTTTGTTACAGTGGTCCTTTGCATGACAGCTAGATTCTTCCACCCTGGAAGAACCCACCCTGTTTCGTGCAAGTTAGAGGCACAGCTGACACCTGTCTGATAGTGACTGTGATTTTCTAGGTGGAGGAATTTGACTTCCAGTGGAGAAGAAGTAGCAGAATGATCAAAGTTCATGTTTTTCTTGTGAAAATGCTCCTGGAAATAGAGCAAGGAGCAAAATATAGGAAATACATTGTGAGCAAATAGAACCATTTCCCCTTGGTACAGTTCACGGTTCTTTGTGTGGTATTAGGAGTTTTCCTCTGCCATATTCCAGCCTGGGAACTTTCCCGTTTCTCATTTGTAGGTAATTGGAGATTAAGGCCTCTCTGTGTATAATTTAATTCTTTTTTTTTGGACACTATAATTGGAGCATGAATTGTTTTACCTTTCTTTTGCCTATATTACTTGCTTATGTACCTCCTGAACATTATTAGTCCAAGCCCTATCTAGAGGTCCTCCCATCTGGAATACACTGCTCATGCATGCATAGGTTCTTTTAATTATGGGAAGGACATATTGCTCTGGTGAGATCTCTTCAGACCTACCACGTGTCATGAAGTTGGAAGGGAGGGTTGTACAGGAGACACATTTACTGTACTGCATTTGCCCGCTGACAAAAATACAGTTAAAATATGTGACTATTGGGAGGGAGAATGATGAAAACTGGAAAGGGATTTCTGAAATTGGTACTGTTTCAGAGATGTGGAGTCTCAAGGGGAGAAATTCTGCTGTTGCTTTTTATAATGAGCCATCAATTAAAAGTTGTAAACCAGGCAGTCTTGGAAAGTGAGAGGGTGTCTTTGGGGAAAAGGAGAAATAATTTTAGGTGCTTATGTGTTTACCTGCACTGTTTTACCTTAATTTTTTCCTTTTCCATTTCTATCATAACTTCTTGGTAAGAATTCTGATGTTTCTGAATCCCTTATTTTGCTGTACACATTCATATAAACTTGTCTTAGCTTTATTTTTTTGTGTGTGTGCTTTCTTCTACAATTTCGAGCTAAGTAGAAGCCATCTTAAGTTATTGGAGAAATGCTTGGAGGGAAAATACAGGTTTTCCAGAAAGCAAAAATACCTTGCAATTAGGCCTGATTGTTATAGGATGTTAGGACTGAGTGTTGGTTTCCAAGCAAACTCCTCCCTGCCTTTTTTTTTTTTCCAGCAGTCAGAATAGCTGTTCAAAGTGTATGCTAAAATAACAAAGCAAGGTGATGATGTTCTCTAGGAGACTTCTGCTTCCTCCCCTTTCCCAGGTGCTGCATTACCTGTTTTACAGGCTGGTAGATGAGTGCAGTGTCCCACTGCTAATCTCTGTCTAGACTTGGGCTGTAGAGAATTGGTTGTACAAACTTCAGGGAGGCTTCAATTTGCATTTCTGGCAATTGGCTCTTGTGCCATCTTGCACAGCAGTGGCTTCAGGTAGAGCATTATAGAAAAGAACCCTCTGGAAAGGGAAAATCCTTTCACTGCCTTCTCTGATTTCTAACCCAGTTATGTAATACAGAGATGATTTTTTTTCAATGATGTATTAAATGCTTTGTGCACTTACTGTAAGTTACAGCTAGTAAAATACAGCTCTATGGAGTGGTGAAATCTTACTTTCTGCTGTTTGATGGTATTTCTAATTTAAAAAAAAAACATTTGTCAAGGAAATTTTTGCTGGGCAGAATATCAGATTTATTTTTCTCATTGCAAGTTGTCATTCCCAGATAACCACTCAAAAATAGTAAAGATATATAGATTTGAGAAGAGCAAATACATTTTTCTCCAAAAACACAGCCTCGCACACAGTTAAGAAATTTTTCTGTGAATTAGTTGTTTCATTCCAGTACAGGCAGAAAGAGGGTTTCTGGGAATATGACTGAACCACTGTCAGTCTCTTTTCCCTGAAATGTCTAAGTAAGGAACCAGTGCTGGCTTTTTCTCACCTTCCTCTGCAAATAGAAGTGCACCTAGCAAAGGGTTCAACTTCAAAATAGTGGAGCTGCATTTCCCTGAGACCTCATTAGAAAGAAAATGGACAGTTCTTGGAGAGGCATAATTGACCATTCTTCTTTGAGATGCTTTTGACAGAAGTCGCATTCACTAGTTCTGCCACTTAAAAAATCCTGTCTTTGCCTGTCACATCCACGTACAGACATTTATAATAAAAAGAGGTCATTTGAAAGGCTTTTCATACTCATCAGAGGTCGGAATTTTTATGTTTTGCTTTGAATTTTTGTTTGGTTTTGGCAAAGGAAGATGGAAAAGGGGAATGAAGTAGATGTCTGGTTATGGATTGTAGTTGTCATTCTTAGACATAAAAATGCCCAATGTTATTGCCACGTGTAACCCTTTCAACCCCTTTACTTTTTTTAACCCATCCAGCTCCTACCACCTTTCTGTTGTTCAGTCAGAGGAACGCGATTAATCGCATGGTGATAGATGAGCAGCAGAGCCCAGATATCATACTGCCCATCCACAGTCTCCGCAATGTCCGAGCCATTGATTACGACCCCCTGGATAAGCAGCTGTACTGGATTGACTCTCGGCAGAACATCATCCGGAAGGCACAGGAAGATGGCAGCCAGGTATCCTGAGGGAGATGGAATTGCTGAATGTTCGGCATGCCTGTACCAAACAATGACTGATTGTATGTGGATAATTTAGATGCACAGACTTTGCCATAGGTTACTGTCACTTCGCAAACAAGTGGCTTCTGGGGTTTTCTGGAGTCCTTAGTCAGTAAATCTGGGAGGTGCAGCAATAAAAAACATGGAAAAGCAAGACCAACTTGAGGATACTGTTGTTCCCAGCACATTATAGGCTCAACGCTGTCTTTTGTCTGGAAGCTGTTTAAAGCCCTTATTTGAGATATGAAACATGGAATGGTTGGTTCGTGGGAGAAATGGGGGGTGTGAGCAAGGGGTGTGAGCAGGGTGCCAGGGTAGATCCTCTGAAACAAGGAGGCTGGAACTCTGTGAGCACATGTCTGTGTCTGGAGTCTCCCAGGTTCTGGAGCAGATAGGAAGAGAGTTGTTGTAAACCACTGGGGCACGGAATGAGGAAATTGAACCTGAGAAAGATGTAGCAGGCTTGGGAAAATGTGTTTGACTGGGGAATACAGAAAAAGTAGAGTAGGTTAGAAGGCAAAAGGTAATACAGGCTGTGTTGGTTCAACCCCAGCTGGAGGCCAGACACCCACCAAAACCACCCTGTCACTCCCCTCCTCAACTGAACAGGGGAGAGAAAAAAACAGCAGAAAGCTCATGAGTTGGGATAAGGACAGGGAGAGATCACTCACCAAAGACCATCATGGGCAAAAGAGAGTCGACTTAGAGAAATTAACTGAATTTATTACCAATCAAACTCAGAGTAATACAGTGAGATCTAAAATCTTGAAAACACCTTCCCACAACCCCTACCTTCTTCCCAAGCTTAACTTTATTCCCAGTTCTCTACATCCTCCCTGCCAGCGTGACAGGGAGATGGGAATGGAGGTTACAGTCTGTTCATCATACCTTGTTCTGCCCCTGTTTCCTCCTCATGGAGAGGAGTCTTTTCCCTGCTCCAATGTGAGGTCACTCCCACAGGAGATAGTCTTCCATGAACTTCTCCCTCCAACATAAGCCCCTCCCATGGGTTACATTTCTTCAGGTACTGCTGCAGTGTGGGCCCCTTCCATGGGGTGCAGTCCCTCAGGAACAGGCTGCTGCAGCCTGGGTCCCCCACAGGGTCACAAGTCCTACCAGGAAACTTGCTCCAATGTGGGCTCTTCCCTCCATGGGTTTCCCATGGGGTCCCAGTCTCCTTTGGGCATCCTGCTGCTCCATTGAGGGCTCTTCCAGGGGCTGCAGGTGGATTTCTGCACCCCCATGCCCTCCATGGGCTTCAGGGGCACAGGGGAATCCTGGAGCAGCTCCTGTCCCTCCTTCCTCCCTGTCCTTGGTATCTGCAGGGCTGTTCCTCTCACATATTCTCACTCCACTCTTCCCTGACTGCAATTGCTTCTACCCAGTAACTTTTTTTCCCTCTTAAATATGTTATCCAGAGGTGTCACCACCATTCTTGATTGGCCCAGCCTTGGCTGGTGGTGGGGCCATCCTCGATTCGGTGGCATTGGCTCTGCTGGGCATGGGGGAAACTTCCAGCAGCTTCTTAGAGAACCCACCCCTGTGGCCCCCCTTCTACCAAAACTTGGCCATACTAACCCAATATGCAGGTTTAGTGAGGTTAACTGGGACCAGTGACTGCTTATTCAATTTTGCATTTTAAAACAGATCTTTTCTTCCTGATTTTTTGAATGTGGGAGGAGCAAGAGACTAAGATGAGCAAGACAACACAAGAGTGGGGCTATATTCAGTTGAATTTTAAGAGTGTGGTTTTTGGTGGTGGGTGTGGTGGTAGTTGGAACCTACTGAATGCCCTTCAGCCTTAACTCTTAATTTAGCAGTGCTTTTTATTTTGGAATATCTGAATAATACCCCAAACTAGTCAAAGTCACCATGTTTTTGCCAGCTTTAGCAGAATAAACAAATGTAAGACTTGCAGGCACACCATTTCAGAGAGGTGACAAGCCAAATAAAGTTAGGCAAATTTTCTAGTGAAGTTTAATGTGGGGATGAGAGGGTAGAGGCTGCTCGTCCCATAAGCATGTCTTCCTAAATGTTTATGTAGGCCATGTTTACTGATTTATTAATCCTCTTCAGAATTTTAGAAAAGTTCATTAAAGATGTTGATGATGTTCTTTCTAACAGTAATAATAATTAAAAAAAGAAGAAAAAGGAATGTCAACTCCCAGAAGTCTAGACCAGTAGAAGGCAAGACCTTGAAACTAGTAAGGTGTTAGCTGGAAATGCTCTGAAGTCTGTGTTGTAGACTAGCTGATGTCCTTTCCATCTTTGGCAGAGCTGCCTTCCCATTTATTATCCACCCTCATGTCTTCGAAGTCAGATGGCAGCAATGGTGGAGAAGAATGAGACAAGCATTTCAAGTGCTGTCTGGTTTCACTTTGCCTCTTTTTTTCTCTGCTCAGCTGCAGCTTTGGGAATTAGTGGTGGTGCATTTCTGTTGTAGAGTGTTAAATGTGCTGGGTTTGGGTCTATCCAAACTGACCTCTTGAGCTGTCAAAAAAGTAGAGGAAATACAGAAGGTGACCCTGGACCTTCAACACAGAGACAATTTGGACTTACTGGTCAAATTTACAAAGTCTTAGGAGCTGCAGTCAGCTTGTGTGATTGCCATTACAGCAAACCATCAGGACTAAGCGTCTCTATCTTGTCAAAGGTGTTAGTGTGGCAACAGAACCTGGGTCTCTCCTTACGTTATGGTAATATTTTGACTGTCTCCTTTTTCTGACAAGTAGATAGACATGGTGCATCCATAGCAAAAAAGTTATTCACATTAGATTAAATGTTCTGCTGTGTGTTTCTCTTTCCTTTGCAGAGCCTCACTGTTGTGACAAGTCCAGTTCCCAATCAGAACCTGGATATGCAGCCCTACGACCTGAGCATTGACATCTTCAGCCGCTACATCTACTGGACTTGCGAGGCTACCAATGTCATCAACGTGACACGCCTGGATGGGAGACCCATTGGAGTGGTGCTCAAGGGGGATCAGGATAGGCCCAGAGCCATTGTGGTGAATCCGGAGAAAGGGTATGTGGGGAAATTCAGGCCCAAGGTTTTGAGAATCAAGTTGTTTTCTTGCTGCAGCTTGTTTTCTCTTTGTCAGAATGAAAAACAACTTTGACATTTGTTAAGATGTCTTGGAGTTATAGGAAAAATGTGGAAAGATGAAATAAACTTTTTTTTCCTCTAATCATTCCTGTTCCAGATACATGTATTTCACCAACCTCCAGGAGAGGTCTCCTAAAATTGAGAGAGCAGCACTGGATGGAACTGAGCGAGAAGTCCTTTTTTTCAGTGGTTTGAGCAAGCCCATTGCCTTAGCTATTGACAGCCAGCTGGGCAAGTTGTTCTGGGCTGACTCAGATCTGCGCAGAATTGAAAGCAGTGACCTTTCAGGTAGAGTAGCACCTTAATTCAGTGATTCATTTGTGTGGTGTGGGTGTGGAATGCAGAGAAAGGTGTCATCTTTTCCTTCCTACTATAAACAGTCTGTACTATGATTGTAATCGCTCCCTGAATTCCCAGCCAGGGAATGTGCATGATTCATGCAGCGTGTCTTCACAGTTTCATGACTCTGTGATTTGCATTATTAATTGGTACACATGCTATTTACTTCAGTTTCTCACTGCAAAACGTTCGTGTGGTTTCCCAAAGTAAGTTGACAAATAAATCGCAGCGGTTTTGGAACAGGGAGAGAAAGGGTTGTTTTTAAAGGCATTGCTTCTGGTGCAGTAATCTGTCAATCAGAGGAAAGTTCCCTGTTAGTGGAAAAATGTGTCCTGCAGAGTTAAAGCAGCAGGTGTCCAGGTTGCTTATGTACCTGTCATTTGGGGTGAAAAGATGTGAGAAGGATAGAGCAGGTCTAACGTCTCTGTGTCCTCAAAAGACAAAAAACTCACTCTTGCAGCCATGGAATTCTCTTTGCCTGCTCCCTGAGATTGGTTATATTGCTTGTCTGACATCCTCTATGAGTTGATTCAGCCCACTTAACAATAACCTAAGAACATTATACAGAAAAAGACAAATAGAGAATGGCATTCTGTTGGCTTGGAAAGCTGAATTGGTTCAGGAAAGAGTCCAGGAAGCAACCAGAAGTGGAGCAAGAGAAGAGGGGAAAATCATATGGTCCAGATTGGGTGAGAAAGACAAGTGTCTTTCATTTACTAGCCTAATCTAGCAAACTGCTGGATCAGCTCAGCTGCCTCATGTAGCATCAGTACTAATTTGTGATACAGACTGGGCTGGATGTTGTTGCTGAAGTGAGAGTTGAAAACTTAACAAGAGTTATGACAGTTTGCTCTAATGTTTTTGGCAATGTCTTCCACTTATGACATGGTACCTTCATCCAAAGTAGCAGCATGTAACCCCGTTGACACCACTCTGAGTTTCAGCCTTTTGTTAAGTTCCTAGAATAAGGTTTTGTTTTGGAAAACATTTTGTTTTTCCTGGATGGTTGGAATTAAAGCTCAGAAAGACAGTAATTTTTTTCAATGGTGTGTCACTGGAAGATTCAGGGTGACTAATGAACTGTGATATCCTGATTGTTTACTGTTTTAAAATGCAAGACATAACCTGAGTTAGTGAATTATTAAAGAACAAAAAAGAAGTGCTGTGGTGTTGCTCGGTACGTTCCAAGCTGTCCCAGATCCAGGGTTTGCATGAGTAGAGTAACAGGCAGGAGAATATTACACGTGCTTTATTTCTCTCTTTGTCTGTTATCTGCCTGAAATTAGGACACCAGAGAAGGAGATGGGTCTAAATTCTAATTCAGTCTAGGTTTAATGATTCTGCTTGTTTTTGTTTTTTTTTCCCTCAGAGATGTGGCTGTTGGATCACCAATGTTGTGTAGTAAAAGCTCACCATATTTTGAAGAGCATGAAGAAAAACCGTTCCAAAACCTCCCTTGCGTTTTGGCATTTGCACCAAAAATAGATTGCTAGAATCACCACAATAAATTGCTAACTGCTGAGATGCATTCCTGTGCTTAGGAATGCTGATTAATAAGCTCTTTTGACCAGCAGAGTGATTTTTCTGCATGTTAGTTTCTTAAAAACATTCAGTCTCTTGCTCTGTCAATTCCATAGATGCCAGTATCCATAAAGACAAGGACAGCTAGAATGCCTTTTGTGTGATGTAGTCCTTCTTTTCCTCCCTGTCCTTCAGGCGTGCAGTTAGTACTTGGTTATTCTGCCCAAATGGGAGATCTATTGAAGTTAACCAGATTCTTCACATGATTAAGGGGTTGTTTATGAAAAGATGGCTGGAATTAGCTCCCTACCATGGAAACTATTTGGAAATTAGTTCTTCTATTCCAGAATAATTAGTGTGATTTGGAAATGTCTAATGAGTCTGGAATTAAGTAATTTTTATTTGGAAATAGAATGAGCTATGGGTTTTGGGTATGATTTTTGTATTTATTTGGTTGGTTTTAAGTCATTTGTAAAAGGTATTGCTGGAAAGGGGATGGTGATGCCAGGAGACAAAGCTCCTCTTAATCATGTCTCTCTTTCATCTGACATTCCCAATAAAGGAGACTAGCACCCTGATGAGTTAGCTTTGGGTTTCATTGTTGGTTTATGGAAGAAGGGATTTTAGTGTCTCAGTTTAGTCAGAAATAGTCGGTTACACTTGGTCACAAATATTAAAAAGAAAGATTAAGACATTAAGGGAGTGAAAATATTAAGCTTCAGAGCTTTAGGAACATACTGCAAAATGCCATGCTGATTGATGTGGGCAGGGCATGTACAGACTCCCTTTGCATAGGTCAGGGTCTTAGGTTTTGTATTCCTTTCTGTCATCTTTGCATTTTGCCCTGTTCCCAGCTTAACTTTATTTCTCAAGATGCAGGTTTCTGTTTCTTACCTTTTCCCTACAGAATTAGTCATGTTATTGGGGTTTAATAGATGGTTGCAGTTATTTAGGTTGACTTACATCACTTAGTCTATTAATTTCTACATCAGTCTGGGTATAACCTCATTCAGAATTCACCAGCGTCTTTTCTTAATCAGATCATTGCTGGTGTTGCTCCAAAGTGGAGGTGAGAGCCCAGCCTCGCTGATTTGAATTTCCATGTTTTGCTTCAGGTTTTAACACTTGGTAAATGTTTGGAAGGTTACTTAACTTCTGAGCTCTGTGCATTTAGTGAAAAGGAGATAAATACATTCTTCATAGCTGAATTTGTTTCTAAGTCATCATCACTGACGTATTGTTAATTAAATTCTCAACAAGCAAAAAAGCCCGTCTTGCTACTAAACAAGGCAGAGGAGGGATAGAACTCACTCAAAGTTTAAAATCGTGAAGTGCAGGTGTCTTTTGTCCTGTTAGGTTAGCTTGTGTGGGCATGGGAGAGACATGGTAGACTTTTTCCCCCTGGTATTCAGTTATTCCAGCATATTTTTACAGAACAAAAATATAAAAACTTACTGGAAATCGTTCTGTGGATGAACAATGCAAAGCTCTTGTTTGCTGTAGTAGAAGTGAAAAATAAGCACAGCAGTGAGCTCAGGTATCAGAAATATCATGATTTAGAGGTAAATTTTCAAGCTTTAGCTTGACTTGGGTGATACTGTTTCAGCTTCTCAAAATTGAAGCAGATTCCGTGTGTTCACAAGTAATTTTGTGCTCAGAATCTGATGAACTCACAGATATTTGACTGTTAATGACCATGTCATTGTGTTAAATGTTAAAGGAAGCATGGATTAAACCTCCCTCCTGAGCCCTCAGGTTTTGACTAACATTTTTCTTCTGTGTGAGTTATAAAGTCTTCACTGTCTTTGCACATACTTTAGTGATATCTTTAAAACAACTGTTGGCTGTGTTCTGTTCATGTGGAGAGTTACCCATGAAATGTGACAGTCGCTCTTGACTGTATTTAATGCCAGAAAATCTAGCATAAAAATCAACAACCACTCTTTAGAGTTATAAAGCTTCTTGTCTGCTCCTGGTGAGTGCTAAAGGAACTCAGGAAAGTAAGTCTTTGCTAGGAAAAAAGTAGCATTCCCAGTTTAGCACTAATAGCTTGGTGAAGGTAACGTAGCTGAAAGAAAAGAACGTGAGGAAGTCAGAAGTGTTAATCTCATAATTTATGTGAGAAGCCCTAATTACCCTGCGTTCACTTGGATTTTATCTTGCATGGCTTAGCTGAAGCCAATAATCCATCTTCTTATTCCCTGTTGTATGGCAAGACAAAGCAATTAATCTCTCCAAAAAGGGAAAGAAGAATGAAAAGGAACTACCAATTTCCATCATACTGATAAGAGACTGGAAAGGCTCATGAGAGATGAGCCCCCAACTCCAGGTGCTTCTTAAGTACACTAGATGTTTTTTGAGCACAAAAACTCTCTTCTTGGTAAAAGCAGAAAAAAGATTTGATCATCTGTCTGCAAAATACATTAGTCTTGGATCAGAGGACCCAGGATTGCTTGGATTTTTATAGTAGGCTTAACCAGTAGCATAAAAGTAGTGAAAAATAATGGTGTGAGTCATGTAGGAGATGTTTCTAATAGTCTTTCAGTTTTTCTAGTTGAACCAAAGCACTCTCTCCCTTCTGCAGGTGCTAACCGGATTGTTTTGGAAGACTCCAATATCTTGCAGCCTGTGGGACTAACTGTGTTTGAGAACTGGCTGTACTGGATTGACAGGCAGCAGCAGATGATTGAAAAGATTGATATGACCGGTCGAGAAGGACGTACAAAGGTCCAGGCTCGTATTGCACAACTCAGTGACATCCATGCTGTGAAGGAACTCAACCTGCAGGAATACAGTGAGTGCAATCCCTGCCTGCAGGTGCAAACAGGGCCTGTGAGACTCGAGCCAAGAGACATGAGTGTGTTGTGCCTTGTTGCTGATCAACATCAGTGCAGATGCAAGGGGCCAGAAGCTGGCATTGGTGCTGTTAGGTTGTTTCCTTCAGGCAGTTGGCAGTGGACTGGAAATGTATCACAACCCCAGCATCGTGTTTTGTTGCTGATGACAGCTTGATTGGTAGTCCCATCCAGGCACCTGGCATTTGAGTGTCTCTAGGCACAGTGGAAACATGCTGTTATCCCTAGCAGAGGACTTTCTGGATCATGCCTAGTGCATTGCTATTGGGTGTTCACTGTTCAGGCAAGCACAGCTCTCAGGGCCTTTCACTAGCTGTAGATGTTTGAGTGGACTGCCCTGCCTTGAACGCAAAGTGAACAATTTTTGGTGGTGGTATTTCATACTGAAAGTGAATGACAGAAGAGCAATGTTGCATTGCACGAAGGAAGTGTGTGTGTATTAAATAGCAATTTGTGTTGACCATGGCTGCACTTCTAAAAGTTTCTGCTTACCAGGCCTTTCCACACACATGTATGCTTGAAATGGTGGGAGGTGGATGGTTAAAGTAGTGGAGTTGCTGTCATCCTGGAGAAAATAGGCCTGGTTAGTAGGCTGTGGTGCATACCTTGGAGAAATATGTAGAAAAATGTCTGGGGATGTTTAATTAAAACATCAGTGCAGACTACTGCTAGTTTTGTGTGCTATTAATCTCAGTAAATCTGTCAGGAGTTCCAAGAGAAATATGTTGTCCTTATTAAACATTAAAATGAAGAGACATATTTATCTAGAGCATGTTAATTTGAGTTTCAGAGACAGCATGGAAACTTCAGAATTCATAAATTAGAAAACTTTACTTTTTTAACGGTCTTTGGTAGAGAAAATGAAGTATGGAATCCAAGACATCTTTTTGTATTACTAATGCTACTGTTTTCTGCAGAGAAGTACTGCTGCCTCTCACAAGAAGCAAAATGCTTTGAGTACTGTTTTAGTACAAATTCTTACAGTAGTGTCAGATCATGGAGAGTTACCAATGTGTGTTATAATTATAGATGTGTGTAAAGGGAGAAATATGCACAACAAAACACAACTTTTACAGAGATTTTTCAGTTATCCTCTCCCCAGGCAGAAATGAAGAAATGACTGAAAGGTCATAAAATAGATGGGGCTTTCTTACTAGTCCCTGTCTTTCTTATTTTTAAAATCCTAGGACAACATCCTTGCTCTCAAGATAATGGTGGCTGCTCCCACATTTGCATTGTGAAGGGGGACGGCACCACGCGCTGCTCTTGCCCCGTGCACCTGGTGCTGCTGCAGGATGAGCTGTCCTGCGGAGGTGAGTCTTTCCCAAGTTCTGTGTCACTTGGCTCTCAGCTTCGGGCTTGGGGAGGGTCTCCATCCTCAGGGATGGCTTCTGAGCCAGAGGAATGTGACGGTGCACCAGGTGCTGTTACACACCTGTACAGACTCACCTCTTTCCCTCCACCCTCCAGCTAAATCTGCTAGTATTGAGAAGGCATAAGGAAAGAGGGAAAAATCTCTAACTGTTGAATAAGGATTTCTGTTCACCTTTCTGCTTAAGACTACTGAATTATTTCAACTTGATTCTTTAATTGTATGATTCTTACTACTTTTTGCTGTCACTCCCCATGTGCTCCCTTTTCAGGCCGTGGTAGATTCTCACATTCTGGCACATTGCACTGTCTGTGCGGTTTTGTTCTTCTCTATTGTCCTCCCCAAGCTCACCCTGTGCGTGTCTTTCTGAACTGCAGTCCCAGAAGGGCCAGTTGGCTCCTTCCCTGGCAATATGGCCACTGTAGCCCACGTCCTGGTGTCTCCAGGGGTGAGGTTGGAATGGGGGAGAGGACAGGCACTTTGGTGCTTGGATCTCTTTGTGCCACCAGACTGAATGGATTTATTATGCAATCATCTTGCCATCGAGGCAACGTGTGGTCTCATAATGGAACAAGAGCTAACATAATCCAGATATTTTCTCAGAGCAAGTTTAATAGCAGGCCAAAAAGCCAGGGGAGGGAAGGGGGATTAAAAAAAGGGGGAAAATCCACATTTACTTACTGCCTGAGATTAACAGTTAGTGTAGTAAATGTTAAATAACAGCTAACAGATATGTTGAGGTAGTGGAACTTGACTAGATGGAACAATTTGGTTTTATTAAAGAGTTTTGACTGAACAGAGCTGTCAAGGGCGCATAACTAGACACTGAGTCATAGTGCATCCATCTACAGCACATTACATCCTTTTAACATCTTCTATACAATGACTGTCAAACATTAAAAAGAGAGTAAGCAATTGGCTGTGTATACAGTCGTGTTGCAGGAAAGGGGGAGTAGAAGAGTATGATGACTTTGACTTGAAGAACTTACTAAGAGAAGGGTGTGAAAGTCTCAAGTGGCAAGGGAAGAAAATAACTGTGTTTTGAGTGTACATGTTTCTCTGTTCCTCTTGTTCCTAATCTGTCAAGCCCCTGTTGATGTGAGCCTGGGCTCAAGGGTCTGCACAAGTGTCTGTGGACACAGTGGGTGTGGAAGTTACCTTATGATGTGGCGTGTTGTTCATCAACTGCTTAGATAAAGGAAAGCAGCTGAGCTCTTGTCCTTACCTGTCCTGATCTGGTGTTTGTTCACCTGGATTTTTAACTTCTGTTTGTTTGCTTGATTTTCAAAGAACCACCAACATGCTCCCCTCAGCAGTTCACCTGTTTCACAGGTGAGATTGACTGCATCCCGGTGGCCTGGCGCTGTGATGGGTTCACTGAGTGTGAAGACCACAGTGACGAGAAGAACTGCCCGGTGTGCTCCGACAGCCAGTTCCAGTGTGAGAGTGGACAGTGCATAGACAGTGCTCTACGCTGCAATGGGGAAGCAAATTGTCAGGACAACTCGGACGAGAAGAACTGCGAAGGTACGGAGGATACTGACAAGTGTGGTGACAATATACCTGTCATAGGGACACTGTGATAAATGCCAGTGTTATTGCTGAGTAGGATTTGAAAAGATCCAAGGTTCTGCTAGTTTTTAAACTGGTCTGTTAAATGGAAATTATTTCATAACTCCATACTTTTGTTTCTCTACCTGTGATGTGGAAATTAAGAGTGATCTCTGTCAGAGTGGATTAAATGCTGTTTGTGAAAAGTACTATCAAAAATGGCATGATTTTAAGCTCTAAAAACCTATGATGTCGGAGTGAACTACGAAGTGGTGCAAATCCTTGTCATAGCTTTTTGTGTACCTTGTACTGAGTAAAGGTTTTGGGATTGTTTATTTTACAATACCTGAACAAAATGAGCTTTCCTGAGTAGGCAGGAGTGAAAGACAGATTTCTGGAGACTTCTTCTTCCCTGTACAGCACAGCAAAAGAGAGTATTTAAGCCATCATTACAAAGGGAAGTGCTGTTGCCAGCACAGTGAGAATTAAGTTCATTTTGGAAAGGACAGGTTTTGCTGGTGGAATCTGAACTGCCCCACCGTTACACAACCTACATGAAATGTGAGCAAACTCATCCTTTCCCTACTGCAGACATAGTGAAGAGTTGTAGGGACAACTTGTAAGCTTGAAAGGATGCTTCTTCTTTATATCCTTTCAGTGCATTTTCATTCTTTTTGGAGACTGTTGAAATGTCTTTAAATCAAGGCTAAATTTCTTTCCAAAAGATGTGCTCCACCTCAAACAAAAACACAGAGCTGAAATTCCTGCGTGCTGAAAGGTGATTGTTAGCCAGCTGAGATGCTGACATCTGAAAATGTGTTGTGCAAGTTAACTTCCCAGTTGTCATCCAGCAACTGGAGATGTCAGACCAGGGGCTGTTTATCACCTTCAAAGTGGTCCTGAGAGTATTCAAGTTGATTACAAATCAGAATAGCCTTTAGTTTAACTTCCTAATTCAGCTGAAGACAAAAAGTATTTCTGGATTTATGAGAAACAGGAGGCAGGAATATGTAGTAAACAGCAGCAGCCAGCACCTTGCCTGCAGCATCTTTTATTTTTAAAGTGTACTGGCAAAGCTTCGGTTTTATATTCTGTCCATCATTTCAATTTAAAAATATAATATCAAGTGAAATATATTGTCTCATGATTGAGGAGTTTTCTGGTTTACAGGAAGAGCACAAGGACATTAAGAAACCACATTTATCATTCTTAAATAATTTTATTATCATAGTTTGGCAGATTTATTTTTCATAACTTAATTCTTCTCTCTTATATTACGGTAAATGCTTAGGGTTGGAGACTCTTACAGTAATATTGCAATAACCATGTCCTGGAATAAGTGCCTGTCTTCTCAGTGGCCTCTTGAGTTATTTTAGATGAGGTCACTTTATCTTGTAGTGTTCTTACTGTAAGCAGGCAGTAAGGCCTAGGTGCCAGGGTGCACTGTCCTCAGCAGAACACTGAGTCACTTGCTCTGCATGGTTCATGTGAGGGATTTCATGTGCCACTGGCTACTTCCAGAAATGAAACTTGCAGCAATCCAAGCTCTCTTAAGATACTCCTGATTGTATGCTTTGGTGTCTTGATTTCTTAATGATTTTCAAGAGGAGAAGGTTTTGATGCTGACTGTTGGTGTTGGGGTTCTTTGCAGTGCTGTGTTTAACGGATCAGTTCCGCTGTGACAGTGGGCAGTGCATTGGGAAAAGCAAGAAGTGTGATCACAACCTGGACTGCAGTGACAGCTCCGATGAGCAAGGGTGCTGTAAGTGTACTGCCTGAGACTGGAGACTTGGTTGCAGCATCCAAATTTGTTTCTCACCTTTCCTACGAGTTAGATTTTATTCTGCCAAGCAGACTGAATTAGTTGTTCCCAGAATTAATGCTTCTCTTCATAACTGCTGTCATGCAATTAATCCACAATGTGGTGGAATAGGAATAACAGAAATAATTAGTATTCTGAACAAGTAGTTTCTGAGGCAGAGAATGTCAGTTATGTTTCTTCTTACCTCTTTAAAATTTTAAAAGAAGTAAAAGGTTTGTTTTACTATAATGTTAGTATGCTGAGTTGATGCAATGTTAGAAAAAATCTATTGGCATGAGGCTTTCATATATAACTTCTCTGCTTCATGGTTTTCTCATCCAGAGAATTAATAGTAGGGTCTTTAGAATCAAAGAAGCATTCTGTTTTTAGAGTAAATCTTCTAAAATTTCCTTTTTTATCTTGAAAAGATGTAATTCTCAGCTTAATTTCTGATTTGTAACATACGATATCCCCTACCTGGAAATCCCCAGGGCTCTACAAGAAAACCACTGCCTTTAATATTCCAACTGGAAAGTTCATTCTCACTGTTGGTACTTTAAAAGAAATTGTAAATATGGACATCCCGTCTTGTGTTAAAGAGCCGTATAACACAGCTGGCACACACATAACTTGGAAATGCAAAGCCAGAGTTGGACCCTTGATATTAAGAAGGAGTAACAGGAGATGTTCTGTCATGCTACCAAGTTACTAGTGACGTTATCACAGACTTGTCTCGTTCCCTTTATTAGAGTTCATGTGTTCTCCAGTTTTGTAACAGAGGATGGAAAATTGGCCCACCCAGAATAAGATGGCAGTTGTCACCATCCTTCTTTCACTATGATCAGAAGTCTGTTTACTTATCTCTGTAGACTGTGACAAGCTGGTTCAAGTGGGGGTTTGGTGTTCAGGGAGAAGAAAATGTGTTGAGGAAAAAACTTTCAGTAATGCGAAAGATGTAAAACACTGACTAGAACAGGAAAATACTTTAAAGTCTGCCTTTCTTGTCAAATTCATGAGCACAGGCAGGGGGTTGTCAGCTACTCCCAGAAATGTAATTGCTTAGAATTGGTATTGTAGGGAAAGCCACTCGTTTTGACTGTTGAATAGTTGTTTTGCGTACAGATTCCTCAAAAGACGGCACCTCTCTGGCTGATGGTCAGCTGTATCTGTAACCATAGGGATAGGTCAGATGTGGAATAGTTTAGGTAGTTTAATAAATAGCAGCAAACCCAAAACTCATCACTGCTGAACAGTCGAGGTGATGCACCATAAGTGATTGTTACACTGCTGAGAAAAGGGAGTGCTAGTCTGTTACACTGAGGGATAACCGAGGTGTGACATGAAAAGCAGTTGTTGTCATCTTCAATGACAAGAAAAGCAAAGAGGAGTCCCCTGCACAGTATCATCTGGAGTCGTGGCTGCAGGTCTTGTTCATCAAGTTCAAAGGAGAGCTCTGCTTGTCAGCCTGAAGCAAGAGCAGGGCCTGGTTTAACACTCCCCCTGCACATGCATGTACTGCTCATTTCCTGTTATTTGTGATCCAAAAAACCTCATGGCATGTTTGGAGGTCATCTTGGAGGCTGCAGGTAGCCCTTATGGACACTTGGAGTCTTTGAACAGACTTGTCCTAGGGCCTGTTTGTTGCTCCCATATATTAATTTGAAAGTTACTGTCTGCCTACAGAAGAGAAGGGAAGTGGAAAGATGCAGGAAAAACTGATGTTGGTCTAAATTTACATGGTCTGATTTTCCTTTTCCCTTTTAGACACAACGGAGGAACCTGCACCACAGCCCAACAACACCATAGGCTCCATCATTGGTGTGATCCTTACAGTCTTCGTGGTGGGAGCAATGTACTTCATCTGCCAGAGGGTGCTGTGCCCACGCATGAAGGGGGATGGGGAAACCATGACCAATGATTATGTGGTGCACGGGCCAGCCTCGGTACCTCTGGGCTACGTGCCTCACCCAAGCTCTCTGTCCGGGTCTCTGCCTGGTAAGTAAAGGGGGTGATCCTTGTCTTTGGCGCCCCACAGCTGTACTTGAGGATACTGTGCATCTGAGTACAAAAAGAGTCTGCTCCAGATGCACGGATCTTGGAAGCTGTGGGAAGCCAGGACTGCCAAGGCTTGTTGCCGTCCCTCTTTAGAATAATGAACTGCTATTTCACCCGTGCTGTTCACGAGCATTTAGGTACTTAGCAGAACATAACCTCAAATAAATGCACACACTCTACATTTTCTTCTTTTGCTACTAAAGAATCCCCTTTTTGGGCTATTGTAGCACCAGCAAAGTGTCACAACAGTACAGGGTAAAGTTACACAGAGTTATATGCATGGGATTTTAAATATCATGTAATCATTCTTGGTAGGTTTGTAGACCGAGTTTGTATGCTTGTGAGACTTCTTGCCAAGTCTGCAATAACTTTGGTCTCAGTTTATTTCACTTAATGGTGAGTTTTCCAACACCACCCCAAGCACATGATGCTACTGCTGTTTAAAAAGTAAAACTTAGCCACTACATTGCACTTCATTTATATGCATTGCTTCTGTATATATTGATTAAATACGTACTGTCACTTGTGGCTTTTAGATTCAGCAGGTTCCTGTTGGAACATAATTCAGTTTTAATACCAAGATAATTAATTTTGGGTTTGCAAGTTGTGCTTTACTGCTGTTGTCCTCCAGATTATTTTTCTAAGCTTCCTTTTGTCTGTGAATTGAGGAAGAATTGAAAACTGACATACACCTTTCTTCTTTAGGTATGTCTCGAGGTAAATCTGTCATCAGCTCCCTCAGCATAATGGGAGGGAGCAGTGGCCCACCCTATGACAGGGCCCACGTTACTGGAGCCTCTTCCAGTAGTTCTTCAAGTACGAAAGGCACTTACTTTCCTCCAGTAAGTCATTCTATTCTTCATGGACCCTTAATAACTTTCAGGGAAGTGACAGTGTCTTAGAAAAGGTTAATCAATTGACAGATTAATGTTTTGATTTAGAATTCTAGCCTAATAAACTTGTCTGAGCACAGAGTAAGTGATTTTGAAAGGGAATAGGATTGTCTTTTTTCAAAATGGTCTAGAAATTTTCTCTTAATTTAAAAAAGTTGTGAGAGAGCTCAGTGCCAGGAAAAAAGATGTTAGATTAAATGTCAGGGGAGATGAAAAAAATCCCTGTAGATACTGAGCAGCTCTGGCAGAGAGATCTTCTTTCATTATACTCTGCCATGTGCCTCTGAAGGTAAAACTAAAGTTGATTCTGTATAGACCTTTCAAGGAATTAAAATGAAGCTTTGTGTCATGTGTCTTACAAGTGACAGGTAAATAAGTAAACAAGTGTTTTGTAGCTGCAGAACATTCCTCCATCACAAATGGGTAGTGTGCTGCACTAGCTGCTGTGTAACAGTTGGTAGTAGCCCTAGAGGGCTCCCTGGCTTTTCACTTCTAGCATCTTTGGTGGCTGGTTTGGATATTTTTATGGAGCTCACCAAGCCACCCTAGTGTTAGAGTCCCATGCAGGGTCAGTGAAGGCTGGAATCTTCAACTGTCTGTTTTCAGTTCTGAGAATCAACCAATCAGGCTTTACATCAACTTTAAATTAATCCAAATACATGGAGTAGAACGTGCCTGCATTGGGAAGGAATGCTTGCCTTAGCCAGAACGCTGCAAGTATTACAAGCAGAGCAATACTTGGGGACTGCAGCCTGCAGGAGCAGAGATCTGCTGGTTTGCCTCAGGCAGTGGTATCCCTAGTGACAATCTAGTATTGAACAGCTGGCTGCAACTTTACTTTTCAGCACTGGCTATGTCAAAATAGCCACAGCAGTCAGCATTTTTTGAGAAGAGCTTAGTAGTAGCTAATAGGAATGGCAACAAATGGCATTTCCAGGGTCTGCTGAAGAACTGGGGAACAAACAGAAGAAAGATCCTGTTTGTTGGGAGGGCTATGCATGCAGTTCTTTACTTAAGGTTCCTATTAGACAGTACTAAAAAGAAAAATTATAAACTGGTGTTTTCTCGAGTTTCTTTTGTATCTTACCTTTTTAACAGTGGCTTTTTTCCTTTCTTACTCCTTAGATTTTGAACCCACCACCATCACCAGCTACTGAACGTTCACACTATACCATGGAATTTGGTTATTCTTCAAACAGCCCATCCACTCATAGATCCTACAGGTAATTACTACTACAATAGCTTCTGTCAGGATCAAAGCAGTTAGTGTAGACAATGCAAAATAAAGGCAGCCTCTGCTCCGTAAGAATTACAATCAAAGGCCCTAATTCTGCAAGCACTAAACTGGTGCTTAAATGGGCTCATGTGTATCGTGTCACTGCTCCCTGTGTAGAAGTGCAGCACTGTTTGAAGTAAATCATACACTAAGTGGGTAGTGGTACATCCCTCGGGTATATTCCTTAGGAGGAATGACAGCACTCATCATGAAATTAGCTACATGCCAAAGAAATGCAGTACCATGAGTATTCTGAGCCAAAAAAACTTACCTGGAGTGAACCCTGCCTTTTTTTAGGCTTCTGCCATAAATAATTTGTCATGTAAGTATCAGAAATTATAAGCAAACACCTTGTGGAGGAAAGGTTGGCAATATAAAGGCTGATAGGTCAGAAGTTACATTAATATTGTGGTCTCAATAAAGCGCAGAATTTCTATTTTGACATATTACGGGTTAATATCTGGAAAAGATTGCTAACCTTCTGCTTATTTTCTCTTGACTAGTATTTATGGACATACTTTTTATCTCTGTTTGAATGTATTCTTCTTACCTTCCCTGTAAGAATGCTGGAATTGGTTATCATTTTATAACAAGTTACCAAAAATAGAGGAACAGACCCCTACTACCCAAGGGTGTAAAGGTTCCCCTCCCAAGTCACCAGTAGATGTGGTCAATGAGAAGAGAGTGCTGTATTTGTCTGAAAGATGTGCCTCTCTAACACAGAGCCTTTGGGGGCTTTGGATAATGAGGTCTCTGGGGCTGAACAGACATCTCTTCTCCATTAGCAGAAAATACGGCCTCTGTTGTGCAGAAGGTCAGACCAGATGTTTATAATGATCCCTTGCAGCCATATGAAAAATCTTTTAAAATTGTAAGTAATTTTCTAATGAAAGAAACCCAAATTCTGGCACCAGCATGGCCCATGCTGATCACTGGTTAGCTGGTGTGACTTTTAGTATTATAAATTATATTAAGGATGTAGCGTAGGGTTCAATGTTTTCCAAATGCTCCCCCACCCAAAAATAAACACTGGTCTTGCTGCTTCTGATCTTACTTCTTTCCTAATATTCTGACTTGACGAGAGAGGAGCTGCACCCCCACATGTCCCCCACCACTGACTGTGATGCTGGGAGTTGTAGCTACCATGCATTTCCCTTTCTAATTTGTTTCCTTGAAACTATCTTGGGCTCATTTTAAAAGATGTTTTTGTGGTAGCACCATTTGAGAATTTCATCCCAGTTACTTCTCTAAGGAATGCTTCTCCTGAGTGCTATGAATGTGCCAGGTAATTTTCAGTCCTCCTGTCTGGCCTTGGAAGTTAGTATCCAGAAACTGCATAATGGAAACAGAATTATCTTCTCCATAATTGCAACACAGCTATTACACAGACACATGCACACCCATGCCCTTCCTACCCCACTGTCTTAGGAGCAACTTTTTCTATCTCAGTTAAGTCCTTAGGGAGCCTATTGTGCAAGACACTGTTCTCAGCCACTGCTCCTTTCTGTGGCACAACAAAAGCTCTTAGAGGTGCTCTTTGCATCTCTGAGCAGGTAGTGCCAGGGTCACTGGAAACACCTGGAGACTGGGAAACACTTAGCACACAGCAAACCTGGGTTCTCCAGTGATCTTGGAATCACAGAATGCAGTGGGTGGGAAGGGACACCAGCCCATCCAGTTCCACTCCCTGCCATGGTCAGGGACACCTTGCACTAGAACAGGTTACTCTATGCCCTGTCCAGGCTGGCCTGGAACACTTCCAGGGATGGGGCACCCACAATGTTATGGATTAATTTAACCCAAACGCGATAATAGAATACTTACACAAAACAGGGCACACTATCCAATTCCAGCAGTTTTGAGCACAAACTGAATTTTCTACGAGTAAGGCAGCACATCAGAAACTGGTGATGAGTTGCTTAGAGCTAAAATTAATTAGCTTTATGAGTTAGATAATTAATAAAGAAATTGGCATCCCTTCAACCTGTTGCTGTGATGTGCCCGATGCTGTAGCACGAAGGGGGAGTCTTCTGCAGGGAAGCCCAGAGCGGAGATGCTGTGCATCACTTCAGAGGTCGACCTGCTTTCTGTTTCCACCTTGGCTTATCCCCCTTGAAAAAGGGGAAGAATGACCCTTTCCCCCTCCATCTCCCCGCTACAGCTACCGGCCCTACAGTTACCGGCACTTCGCGCCCCCCACCACACCCTGCAGCACGGACATGTGCGACAGCGACTACGCCCCGAGCCGCCGGCTCCCCGCGGCCGCCGCCAAGGGCTACACCAGCGACCTCAACTACGACTCGGAGCCGGTGCCGCCGCCGCCCACGCCGCGCAGCCAGTACCTGTCGGCCGAGGAGAACTGCGAGAGCTGCCCGCCATCCCCCTACACCGAGCGCAGCTACTCCCACCACCTGTACCCGCCACCGCCGTCCCCCTGCACCGACTCCTCCTGAGGGGCAGCCCCCCGCCCCGCGCCTCCGCTCTGTGCTGTAAATACAAAAGGTTCTGCTGGGGACGGGGGGAGGGAGCTCTCGGCCAAGGGTGGGGGAGGACAGTGTACAGTTAAATGTGGGGCGGAGGAACACTGAAGATACTTGTACAGAAGAATTTTTTAAAAAAGGATATTTATATATTTTCTTAAACAGCAGTTGCTGCTTGTGCCATAAGAAGAAAAATGTTTGTATAAAATAACCCAGACGTTTGTACAAAAAGTTTTTATTTTTGCAAATGGAACACAAAAACATGCCTTAATCCAGTGAAGTGACTGAGCACATAAAGAAATGGAAGGACTGGGATATGTTACTTGTCCAGCGAGGTGATATGTGGGTTTTGTCAATACCAAAAATGTTTCAAGTAATTAATAATAAAGAAGTCCGTCTCAGAGCAGCATACCACAGATACTTGGAAGTAGCCAAATAACCTCTATGTTAACTGCAGAGGGTCAGCAACTAAAGTTAAACTTGAAAACGCAGTCAGGACAGATATTAACCTTATACAAAGGGCTTTGTTTTCTACAGGAATACAGCAATCGTAGCAGTGAATCCAGAAAAACAATTGCACACTTTTTAAAATGAATACACCTCTTGTTTTACTTAATGCATTTAACAAATAAGAGCATTTAGAGCTCTCTCCCTGCTTCTGGAATTTCCCTGATTTTTGTTGGGTGTATTTTAAAGTTTGTTTTTTTAGACCTGGTTAGGTTTTCTTACCTCTTCTTCATCCTTTCTTCCTGCCCATGTCACTTAAATTCGTGATACTCCTATTTAAAGTACTGCTAGAACTGGGCTGCTGTAAATGACGGGTTTTCTTCTAATTAGCCTTGTCATGCAGTGATTATCATGCTATACATTACCCTCCTCATTTTGCCAGCATGGTAGGACTCTGTTTTGTACCAGGTCAGTACAATTCTCACATCATTGACAAGGGTAATATGCATATACCTGAATGATTTTTAGTCCCTTAAAAAGAAAATCTTATTTTGACCTAGTGCCCACAAAATGTCAAATATTTTTATACCATATATAATACAGACAGCATATTTATAAACTATAAATTTAACCATGGATTGTTAGTTTTACTGTAAATGAATAATATATCCTTGCAGTACTTTCAGTGTATTTTGATATCACAGTATACAAATCATATATATAAATATATATATTATTTTTTCCTAGTAAGGAAGCATTTAACTTTCAGTAGAGCAACTGTCCATAAGAAAAATAGATGTTTTGATCATTGGAAGGGGTTCCCCTGCTGTATTAACTGCTCTTGTTTTCTTTGTGTTAGGTAATGCCAGTTTTTCTCAGTATGATTTTGACATACCTCCTCTTTTGCGTGGTGTGAGTTTAATACTTAAGTATTAACCGCTGTGAATGTCAAATTTTAAGATATTCTTAACCAAACCATTTTATATTCACATCTCTATTTTTGTATATTTTCATATTTAGCCCCTTCTCCTGTCAGCCTCACCGTGGTGGTTTTGACAGGGAGACTATTTAATCAAGTTAAAACATTATTTGTGTAGGTTAAGGGGCAATGTAGGATATTGTTAACTCGTCTTGGACTCCAGTGCAGTGCTTTGAATTTGTTTTGTTGCAGCAGAGCTCACAGTATACCTGATCTTAGATGGCATTGTGCATTTGCACCTTCTTTTGACATCACATTTGCTGAAGGTGCTCAGTGCCTTCACAGACTGGCCCTCTGAGGTTTTTTCTTTCAAAACAAAGATCCTGGGGAGCTCCTGCCTCCTCACCTCTGGGTATGGAATGGGGATAGCAACTTTCCAGAGGCGCCTTTTGGGTTTTATTGTTCTCTGTTGCTTCTTTCCCAGCCAGTTTCAACTAAAGGAGAAGTTATCTGAAAATACTGTTTGGGCTTGCAATTGATGCTGTTGACAAAATTAGTGACAAGTTATTCTTGCTAGCTGCCACTCATCTGGAGTACTGGATCTTCATTTGGTTTCAGCTCCAAGGAAAATGGTGTCATTGGGATTCCATCTGTAATAATAAAGGGTCTTTCCTACTAGTCCAGGATACCTGAGGAAACTTTAAAAAGCCTTGGTGATCTCCAGGCTATTGCTGTTGATCTCTGAGGATGGCGTACTAAGGGGTTTTTTGCCCAGCTTCATTCTAGGTTTCTAGGAATTGTGGTAGCTGTTCTTCTGGCGCTCCCTTGCTGGTGGAGAAGCTTCCTTGTGTTGTCCAGCAGGATGGATGTTGAGGAGGCTGTTGTGAACTGCAAGGGAACTCGAAACCATATAAATGAAGGGGGGGAGGGTGGGTGTGTTGGGGTGGGGGGTGAGGCTGGCATGCCGATGAGAATTAGAATTTCTCTGTTGTTTACATTTTTTCATGTGCAGCATTCCGTGTGGGGTTCACATGTGGAAACTTGCACTAATGAACTCAGAAGAATATTGTATTGTTGTATCTCAGTCCAAGTGCTTGTACTGCAATGGCAATGGTCTCTTCTTGCAAAATACTTTTCTCAGTGTGCCAATTTCTGTTTGAAAAACTCCAGGATGGTTGAGCTTAAGGAGTGGTATCCTCTTTCTGGTGCAGCTGGACTGCCTCACTGAGGCATCCCCTTGGAGGGAGCTTCCTGCAGGTAAATTTGTGTGTTAATTGCAGCAAGGATTTGTTTAGAAGAAAGACATTTTCTGCATATGGATCGTGCTACCTCCTATGCTGGTTTACATCCACATAACCCAACTGAAGTCAATGGGGTGGACACAGAATTCTGTGTAGGATTTCGTCAAGTCTTTCTGATACAGATGTTTCAGTTTGTGCATCAGATATTTTGGGTGATCTGCCTCTGGGAGGTTCATGAGAGGGGAATTGGACAGGCTGGGCTTTTCCACTGAAAATGCCCAGCATAGAGAACAGATTGTTCCTTGTGCAGGAAATTGTGATCCAATTTTGCAAATACATGTATTTTCTCAGTAAATCTGGAGTAAAATTTTGAAAGAAGTGATGATCTGTGAAGCTCCTCTTGGGCAGATTTCCAAATTAAAAAAGCATTGATGGAACCATCAATGCAACCCACAACTGACACATCCCCAGTGGAACCCTGGACAGAACATTTTCTCTTCATTTCCCTTTCCTACTGAGCCAGTTGTGGGTTGTATTCTCCTTCCCTCAGTGAGGATCATCTTTCCTCCTGCTTCTCCAATTGACTGAGGTATTGGGACCATAGATAGCACAGACATGGCCATTCAGAGATTGCTGAAGTGGGTTCTCGCTGATGGCAGTGAAAATTGCTCCTTGTCCTTCAAGTTAAGCACAAAGGTCCTTATCCTACAGCATCAGGTACGGTAGGGCATTAGCACAGGGACTCTTGTGTACTTTCTCCTCTCTGCAGACACCTGGGCAGTGTTCTTAGCTGGCTGGCTGGTGGTGGGAATAGCTGGCATGCCCAGTCTGGAAAGAAACAGTCTTCGGTACCTGTAAAACAAAAGAGGACATTACAGCATAATTTGTTGAAAACTAACCTTTGCATGTTTAAATGGCAGCATTAATGAGACCTAAGCCTGCCATTTAAAGTTGTACCTGGCATGTCATGCTGCATGCAATTCATACCTTCCTGAGGAGCACTCCTCTAAGGAGCATTTCTCCACTGCTTTTGGATACCAAGATATTTATTAGGAAATAACTTGGATGCGATAAATGGAACATGCACATGGCATTTGCATTTGAAATAAATAATGGTTTCCATGAATATAAATTCATGCAACCTGTGCACATACATTAAATGAAATATTTACAGTAATGCAAAATATGCAAGTGAGCCATTTGATATCAAAGGATTCATTTTGCTGTGAGTTGAAACTTTCTGCATTGTAAATTCTGGATTTCTGCCACAGCATTTCCCTCCCCATGTGCATGTACAAGTGTGCGTGTGCAGGTACCCATATCTTTGATAATGGGCACTTACCCAAAGCTGATCATTTTCTCTTGTGCAGGCAGATTCAGCCTCCCTGCCTCCCAGAGTGCTAATGCTGAATGTTTTCCTGCTGTGTTTCACCTACCCTGAGCTCCTTGTGGCCAGGTTGTATGACAGAGAGCAGAAGACCTGAATATTGAACTCTCTGTCAGGCCAGGCAGGAGAGGAAGCACATTTTTCATACTGTTCCCCTACTTTTGGAGTCCATTTTGCAGATGAGTAAAGCTCCTGAGTGTTTTGTAGGGACATGAAAAGCCATCTGCTGCAGCCCTAGCACAATTATGAAGAAAATTGCACCCAAACTGCTTGACATGGCAGGTGCTACAGTCAGCTGCAAGTGAAGGTGCATGTGGAAAATCCCTGTCATTCCTGTTCAGTACACTGATGGGCCTTGACAGTGTTCTGGTCTCCAGCTCTGCATTGCTTCTCTATTTATTACAGCCCGCTCTCTAGAGATGGCTTCATTGGCAAGTCCTAAACACAGTTTAGGCTTTAAAGTAGTTAAAACTGTGCTAAGATGAAGAAAAGGCCACTGTCTTGAATATTATTTCCATTCCTGATTGCTTGGCAAATCTCAGATTAATTGGTCAGCACCATTCTGGGGGGAACTGCTTGAGCTACAGAACTCCCTGGTCACATATGCTATTGGACCAGATGACTTCTTCAGAATACCTCTTAAGAAGTAATCAATCACTTTCTTTTCTTGACCTTTTTGCCTTGAGCATGTTTGTCACACAATATTGTTAGTGACAGAATCTGCTTCTGAATGTGTACTGTGCATGTAGCAGATTACTTAGTACTTCTGCAACAGAAAAATAACTGGCTCATTGAGTGCAAAAATAATTTGAGCATTGCTATTCAGAAATTGCCTTCTTAGCAATGAGATTTTTTTAATTGCTTTTTGATGTTGGTATGGCTTGAAAATTAACCTTTAACTTAATTGGCAGGTGACAGATAAACCTTGCAAATAAGTTAGGAACGAACTAACAGCCTGAAAAGGGCTGCAAAACAGTCGATTTCTTTCTAAAATAAGTCAAAATACGGTAGTGATCCAAAATTTTCTTTCTTTTCCATCTTTAAAAAGGGAAGGGATGTGTAGCTTTTATAGGGACTGGGTGATTCACACCAGAACTGTGCAGGGCAGGGTAAGTACAGTGTCCATGTTTCATCCAGGACACGGATTGTCCTAGTGGAGGGCAGGGTGGAGGGATTGTTACAAACTCGTAGAGAGCAGTCGTGTCCCCCTCTTTAAATGAACCAGGAGCAGCTTTGAAGTCCTGATTAAAATGGCTGTAGCCTTAAGGCACGCAGGGAAGAGTCAGCGAGGGAAAAGGAAAGTGTTTTCTTGTAAGGAGGATACCACCAGGCTTAAGCTGAACTAGCCTTGTTTGCAAGTGAAGGATCTGGTGCTGCTTTCAGATTTTAACTCTTCATTTTGTTTTTGGTTTATTTTGTTTGTTCTTTGTGTAAGCTTTAATCACTGTTTGTCATTGTCTTAAAGCCAGCTGGTGTTTCTTGTTCATCAACTTCGGTACGTTGGTGCTTTGCAAGGATGTATTATATTATAATGGCCAACATTTGGCCAGCCCTGCTCACTCATTCACTAACTTTTTTTTTTTTTTTTTTTGTAAAATAAAGTGCTTTAATTGTACGATGTATATAAACCTTGTACAAAAATCCTTCCCAATTATTACTATAAACCGAGTTGTAACAAATGAAATGTTGATTTTTATAATAAAACTAAGAGTGAAAAAGGACCGCTATGTGTCATTTTATTTCAGCATCTGAAGGACAAGTAATGAAATGTACAACGTGCTCTCCATAAAAGTCAGAATGGGCTGAGTTTTCTGATGCTGTAGAAGGCCCTGCAGACACATGGATTTGCAGTGCAACTGGCTATATTTTAAAGCTTAAAGTCTCAATCCCTTAGATTGTTTTACAGGACAATACCAACTGGAATATTTTACCAAATGCATCTTTATCAGGTGCCAGGTGACTGTTTTGGACACTGCTGATTCTTGAAATCTCTACTGAAATGTTTGCAAAGAGAGAAGTGTTAACCTTCAAAATGTAAAAGAAATTCCCCCAACCCTTCATCCTCTTGCTGTAACAAGTAATTGGAGAGGAACCAGTTCTGAATTTATAAGCTCAGCACAGGAATTCCCCACTCCACTTTCATCTACTGGTCTTGGAAAAAAATACATGGCTTTACATTAGTGTGGATCTGGCTGTACTGAGACTCTTTTGTGACTGCAATTTTTCTGCATGGAGGCATGGGCAAGCCACGTACCCCTTCCCATGTCAGTGAGTCAGGGTCTGCATTTATCAGTTTCACAGAGCCTTGTAAAAATACCTCCCGTTCACTCCCAGCCAGGGTGCTGGGCTTACTTTGTTGCAAGGTGTTACATTTACTTTGCCTTGGAAACCAAGCCATTAGTTTGGACCTGCAGGGTGCTGCGTATTTCTCTGAAACTGCCAGCTGGGAATTGCTGCTGGGCTGCAAAAGGCTCAGCAGCCCTGCCTTTTGTTTTCATTTGAACAATGGTGGCTACCTTTAGAGTCTGTGCAGTTGTAATATGGTAGAAGTTTTTGCTGGACTTTTCCAGATGCGGCTGTTAAGCATCAGAGTGCATTTGTTTCTCAAAGTGTGTATTAGAGAGTATGGAGGGTATGGACAGACACACAGAGCAGCATCAGCCCTCTCCATGGGCAACCTGAATTAAACCTTGGGGAGAAAAAACAAAACTCTGGAAACATAACTTACTCCTTGTCGGTTGGCAGAACTGCTGAAATCGTGTTTGCCAGGCAGCAAGGGGCAGCAGGCATAGTAAAGAGCACTGGAGTACTTCCCATCATTTAAAAATGTATTCCCTGCCTGTCCAAGAAAAGACCACTTGGAAATCTGAAAAGAATTTGCGACTGGGAGCTGCTGGCCCTCCTTGCACCCTCTGAGGCACAAAGAAACTGCTCAGTGGGGAAGGTCTGAAGCTCAGGTTCTGTGGCTTGGTGTGGCACAGCAGTGACCTCATCCCAGGTCTGCTTCCACAGCAAGACACCTTTACAGGAGTCCAAGGGGAATGAGTGCCCTGCAGTAACCACTAAGAGAAGCTGGCTTCTCTGAGGACATGTGAAGAACATCCTTTGGGTCGGAGGAGATGGAGGGATTTCACCTGGTGTTTTCTACTTGTCAGTGTTGCCAAGATCCTTAGCCCTGTCTCCATCCCAAGAAAACAATAACCTCACCTTGCAGAGCACTGGGCTGGAGAGGGACAGCTGAGGGAGGGACCCTCCACCAAGCTCCCCCAGCACTGCCCTGAGAAATGGGTTTCAAACCACTGATGATCCCTGCTGGTGACTCTGAATAAAGGGCTACAGGCTGGCTCCTGTGGAGCTGGGAGCATCCAGCTGTCCAGGGGATAAGCCCAGGACCTTCACCTGCAGCTCAGGTGCTCTGAGAGCTGCTCTGGTTTCCTGGGCCAGGTGTCCATGCAGGTGAAGAGCAGTAGGGAAATGTTGCACATCAGAGATGCGCAGAGAGGACTGTGGGGAGAAGACAGGTGCAGAGAGGTTGTGGTGTTAGTGCTTTGGGCTCCTTATCTTTCTTCAAAGATGTGGATGGAGGGGAATTAGAAAAGTAGTGCATAAAACAAGATGAATAAAGGATGCAGGGCATACAGTAGGTGTCGCTGTTGTCCCGGGGATGGCAGACAAACGACATAGACTTTGTTCAAGAAAGAATGGAATTACTTTATTATTTTATAGACTCGGTTATATCCCTTAGTTAACTTGAATGGCATGGGGCCATTGGTCATTGACCATCCACCTCTCAGACATGATTGGTGAAATCCTACAACACCCATTTGAAAATATTCTCAGGCAGTATCAAAACACCTGCTAAACAGTTTACAAAAACTCTCTGTTTATGAGTAGCAGTGTGTGAAAGCAAGCACTTTCTCACAGACACCATCAGAATGCTGGAAACTATCTCTGCAAGCAGCTATCAACATCCACAAGTAGGAAGGATCCTGGAAGCCAGTGGCAATAAAAAGAAAGGATAATATTACAGGTGCCTCTTGGAAGTCACTCAGGAACACAGCAACTGCTCCTCAGAACATGCCTGGTTGGCAGAACAGGGATCCCAGGGGTATAACCTGGCAAGGCTGGAGAAAAGGAACATGTTGGGCAGTTCAGAGTGAAGACCCAGAGGAATCTGGTAGAAAAGCAGGGAGTCCTGTGCTTTCTGCACCCTGTATGCGCTAAGAATGAAATTGTTCTGGGGCCTGACTCCTGTGGGGCCAGATAGATCAGTTCAGGAGGGACCAGAGGAGATGGTTCAAGAGGCCTCTCCTGCCATCCCACCTACACCCTCGCACTCTACCAGCGAGACAAGCTGCCTTCTGCCCAGGGCTTCCTTGACTTGGCTCCCAAGAAGGCACCCAGGCCACTTTTGCCTGGAAGAGAAGAACAGCAGGATGGAAATCAGCACTGTAGCTTGATGGGGCAGGAAATGTGTCTGCACAGAGCACTTCCAGAGGCTGTGAGGACTTTCCAGTGGGGACGGTCCCTCTCAGGCACAGACCTGACTGTGGTTTTCAGCAGTGAGGGGCTGCCGTGCCAGCAAGAGTGACCAGCTGTCAGTGTTTGGGGCCAGGCAGTGGGGAGCAGGCAAGCTGGAAGAGGAGATGGCATCAGGAATTATCTGAGACACCCCAGCAAGCCCTTCCTTCTCCCAAAATTCCCCTGTGAGCTGCACCTGTGTACAGCCTCTTTTTTGCCTTGCACCTCCCCTGCCTCTCTAATGAACGCCAGACCTTGGCCTCTGAGGGCATTCCATCAGCTTTTGTGGCTCCTTCCTTAGCAGAGGCCCATTGCCCTTACTGTGGAATCACACTCATAGGAATGCTGCTGCTGACATCCTGCTTCTGCTTCAGGTGGGGAGTGAGCAGCAAGGGAGTCCTACTGATAAAGATCCAGATTTTAGGCAAACATGTCCTGTGCTGAAAAGTCAAGGAAGAGATTACCAGAGCATGACACCCACTGTGACAGGAGGAGAGTTTGGAAATGAATTTTTTATTTAAATGGCTCATGATGCAGTAGATGCTTTAAAAATATAAATCCATTGGTGTATTTTTCCTAACTTTGTGTTTTTCAGGCATGCTCTGTTTGCTGTAGACAGAGTGATTCCTCCCTAAATGCCACTGTATTCTTTCCATCCTGCAAATGTTTTGAGAAACCCTGTGGCTGCAGCATTACTGTGCAGATGGCCTAATGTGGGCTGATGTTCTGAAGCACAGCTGTGAGGCATTCATTATTTGATGGAAGAAAACCAATTTCAGATGCTTCTAATAAAAAATTGTTCCACCAGCAGCACTAATAAGGAAGGCTGATTTTTTTTTTTTAAATCATTTCTTTCTCTTACCTTCCAGTATGATGCCCACAGGTCCACTCCACTCTGTATTGCAACTTGAGTGGTGGAGTAGGAAAGGCATATTCCCTCAAATTTTGAAAAGGGAAGAGCAGGGATACCAATTGTCTCCTTCACTGGCATCCCTCTGTCTCCCAAAGAGATCCAAAAAATGCTTAGAAGTCAAAAGGTAGACAAAAGCACAGGCTTGTCATAAACCTGGGAACCGAGGGACAGATTTTGGCAAATGGCAGCAGGTAAGGAAGAGTTGCAGGTCTCTCTGTCAGCACAGGGCACTAGGGAACAAGTGGGAAAGGGATAAATGGGGGTTCTGTTGTTCAGGATACTTGGTTCCTTCGACCATGTGGGTATTTTTTTTCTCTTCTCATTTAATGTTTGTATTGTCCTTCAGCTTTGGATGGCTCTAAAATGAGGCCCAAAAAGATGAGAAATGTAGCAATCATGTCCCAGCTGTTCGTTTCTTTGAGTTAATTTTATGTTGGTAATAAAAACTTCTCTCTTTCCATGAGTGTGAAAGACAGTGGACAAAGCACCTGTAGAGCTGGGAGGGCTTGGCAATTCAGATTCATCATTTACTGTGGGATTTCTCCAACATCTTTTTCCAATGGACCTGGCACTTGTCATTGTGCACAATCAACTGCAGTTGCTGTCAGCAGGTACTTGGTGATTTCCTGGTGGATTTCCTGGTGGATTTCTTGGAGGATTTCTTGGTGGATTTGGTCTCCAGCATGCATGGGAGGCCAACTCTAAGTTTCTAAAAAATTGTTTCAGAGAAAAGGATTTGGGGTGAGCTTTTTTCTTTGGTTTTATTTTTGGCAAGATGATCTTCTCTATTGCACAGTTGTGTGAGACCACTTCGTATTTGAAATGATCCCTGGCCAGTCCTATTCCTGTGTTATTTTTTGACATGGAAGAGTTGCTGAAAAACAAAAAGCACTGCAAGAAAAGATTGTGTTACATGTGAAGATCCCTCCCCTATGCCCAAAGGTACTTTGCTACTTTTAAGTCTAAAAGTCCTTAGAAGGAATTGAATTTCACATGCAGCATCAAGAGAAGAATGTTCCTCTGAATGTTCCTTCTGTTCCTTCTGCATTGCTACTGTTGTAGTTTTATAGTTAATTATTTCCCCATTGGTTCCTTCCAGACAGAATTGGTTCTGTGATCTGATGTATCTTTTACTTCTTTGTGGGCTTTTAATGTATTTTATATATTATATACATATATACCCAGAAGAGCTCAATACCTTATTTGTAATTACAGCCATCTCCATTGTTTTCATTGCAATTTTTTCAGGAAAAAACACAGATACTGGATTTTTGGTTTTATGTAGATTTTCATTTCAGAATGCGCACAAGAAGCTGACATCCCATCCTTCTTGGGAGTAGCTACAGCAAAATACTCAGCTCTGTGATAGGTGTGAGAGCACCAATCTTCACCCATCCTTGGGCTGCTAGAAAGAGGGACCCTGAGGCCAGAAGGTAATTAGTTGACTTACTTTAAGGCTGAGATGCTTGATAATGTCCCTACTGAATCCTCATGAATAAACTGACAACTCACATGCATAGTATTAACACCAGATTTGTTCCCAGAGTTGTTTCCAGTTTCATCCTTGATTTGCTTGAGCCACTGCCTGTAGGTAAAACGATATGATCCCTTCTGACCCGTTCCTTTAAAAACTCCTAGTATTTAATGCTGGCAATTAGGATGTTCTGCAGGTTTCCCTCCTCCTTTTCCTTGTGTGAGCGGCCCTGGTGAGCGATTCCATGCAGGTGTGCCGGTGAGTTTTCCTGTGCTTTGTCCTCTGCTCTGTCCAAGCAGGAGGGGAGGTGGCAGCCTCAACCCACTTCCTTTCCCCGAAGCTGAGGTACAAAACACAGGGTGGGGGTGCTCTGAGGGGAAAGGAAAGTCACCCCAGGCCCCTACACTTAGAGCAAAATACACTTTCTGAATCTTAAGACCTTTTCCAAGGGCAGAAAGTAAAAAGAAAACTTAGCCTTCAAAGTGATTGTGAGTCACACCCCTTTCAAAGCATTCCCATGGATTTCTTGAAGTTTCTTTCCAGTGTGTGTTCCAAACATTTTTTGTGGGGATGATAAATCTTTCCTGTCTCACATTTTATTTTGGTCTATCAAACTGGCCCTCGTTTTGGTTTTTCTTCTGGCACTAAGGGCTAATTTGTGTTCTTTAATTGAATGCAGACACTGCATCCATTATGACAGGCACTACAACTCAAAAATGGGAGTCTTTCTCAAAAAAAAAGTCTTTCCTACTTGCCTTAATTGAGAGGAGGGGTGACCTCAGCCCTGAACTCTGACCTTGCTGGGACTTTCACACATCGCTTCACACCAAGGCACAAGAGAGCACCTGCAAGTTCCTGGGGGAACAGAAATCCATTTTCAAGCAGGACCTAGGATCTAGTATATATATATATTCTGTGATCTGTGAGATATCCAGCCTGGGTTTCAGGCTTGGAGTTGGGTGTTTAAACCCTCAAGGTTTGGGATGTGCATCTTGTGTCTTTCCATGACTAAATTTAGGACTTTGTGTGCTCAGGTCCCTATCACTTACACCAGCACAGGACCCCTGGTGTTCAGCAACTCTCATGTTACTTTGTGAACTGGGAGGGTTCAGCAATAGCTACCCTGGGCTGGCCACAGGGAAAGTCTAACAAATGAAGCTCCACTCTCCCAAACTGGGATCCAAATGGTGCAAACCAGGAGGCAGCAGTGGCTGAAGAGACGTGGGATAGGGCGTCCAGAGGTGCTGAACGCTCCCCTCTGGAGCTGTGCTGTCCCTGTGTGGGCACTGCCTGGGGAAAAGGCATATAGAAGTCACCCATGCTTGCAGCATGGCTGTGCTGTGTGAGTTTGTTGTAATCATCTCTACAGAGAAGGATTTTGCTGAGTCTCCAGCTCCTGGAAAGACAGGCGTCAGAGAGCTCAGCTTTCCATAAAATGCCTTGGCTCTCCCACCTTCTGGAGTGAAGGTAACCACGGGATCTGAATTTGTTCTGAAAGGATAAAATACAGAAGGCAAACATGACACCCAACCTCCACAATTTTGGAAGCCTCAAAACACCACCTGAGGGAGGGCTTGCTCTTTCTGTGTTTTCCCAGGAGAGCCTGAGGTGCTCTCTCAGGGCTTTTGGGTGCCGGGGTTGGCCAGGCAAAGCACAGGACACGGCTGCCAGTGACAGCTCTGCACAGCTGTGCCAGGGCTGCTCAGTCTCAAGGACACCCTCCTTCTCTCTGCTGCTTAGCACGGTGGTAACGCCTGAAGCAATTCCAAGATCTTTGTAACCCAGGTGCTTACAGGAAGGCACCTTTCCCAAGACCCAAACTCACACAAATTTGATGAAAAACAGCCCCAACAAACCCAAGCCAGCTGAAGCCAGACACACAGCTACATTAAATACAGAGCGTGCAGGTGCTTTTCCTGTATCCCTGGAGTGCAAAAGCTTTTTGATACGTTTCTCTTGAAGTGTTTGGGAAAGTCTGCCTTGTGGACTCTCTTACACTGTCATATTGGTTTGGAGGAAGACAGAACTCTGTTCAGTACCTGATAGTCAGTAGTCTTCCAAATGATAATGCTTAGGAAAAACCTGAGATAGAAAAGCTGCTTTGATTTGTTGTTTTGTCTGATGGTGTTGGGGTTTTAGGAATTTCTCCTTTTGTTTTTCTTTTTCTCCAAAAGAATTTTCCCCATACAATTGGCTAGTCTCTTTTACCTGAGGTTTTTTCTCGTGGAGTGCAGAGATGCCGCGAGATTTGAACTGGGTAAAAGGGGTTGGGTGGAGCCCCTCGCTCTCTTGTTCTTCCGGCGTTGGAGGGGAGAGGAGCTGCTCTCGTGGTGGAGGGAATTCATTGCTCTTGCGAGCTTCTGCCATGAGTAGAGCCTGCTCACGGGAGCGGCTGTCGCACTGCGACCCTATCTAACACCCTACCTCAATTAAAGAGGGACCTTTTTCACCATTTTGCTCGGGTGCCACAGGGAAAGCCCNCCGATCGGCTGCCTCAGGGAGGTTTGTGAAGCTTTTCCCTTCCCTCCCTTCCCGGCCCGGCCCGGCCGCCATCGCCGCGTGCTCCCCGCGCTCGCTCCGGAGCGCCCCCTGCAGCCGCGGGGGAACCATCGCACCCGCCCTGCTCCCCGGAGCCGCCAGCGCCCCTGCCGGCCGTGAGCGGAACTGCACCCAAGGGAAAGGGCCTGACAGCCGAGAGAGGCCGGCACCGGGTTCTGGTTCTGTTTGGTGTTACTGCCATAGTTATTGTTGGTTGTTTGCCTTGTTTTATTTATTTATTTATTTATTTATTTATATGAGTAAAGAACTGGTATTCCTCTTCCTTTTTTGCCTGAAAGCCCCTTAATTTCGGAATTATAATAATTCGAAGGGAAGGGGGTTGCGTTTTCCATTCCAAGGGAGGCTCTTGCCCTCCTTAGCAGACACCTGTCTTTCAAACCAAGACAGATGGCCAGCAGCAGTTATTTCAATGTAAACAGTAAAAATTAGAAAGTTCATACCCCTACCTCTGACTGGTCCTAGAACTGTCACCAACCAAAAGATTTTAATTTCACTACAGGCACCTACATTATTTAGGCACTGCTGGCAGCACCAAGGACTTCCTCCACACCTTGCTTGACAGAAACAGTCCCACACTTGCCTGCATTTCTGTCACAGACACAAGCAGAGAGCTCAGTCTGAGCAGTGATTTGCTCCTTGGTGCAGGCTGTCCTCTTGCCTGGGGAGAAAACAGGACCAATCCAGGTGATGCTTCCCTGCATAGATCGTTTCAGGTTGAGGGAGCAGGGAGGATAATACTGGTGGAATTCTCCAAGAGGTAGTATTACATCAGCAGGGCTAAGAACAGCTAGCTGGCATTCAAGAAAATCCAGCTTCAGATCTGTAGGGAAGATACTGTAAGCATAATCCAAAGTTTCTATTGCAGTGCTGTGTGTAATTAATATTTAAGGCAGGACCACTGCAGTGGCAGACAGAAAGTTCCACTTTGGGTTTTAGACTTCTAAAAATTAGCTCTCTCCAGCAACCAGGGATGGATTTGGTTGGTTTCCCTTTCAGCATGCCAGCTTTGGGAAGCATCTGAGCTTACTCTAAGACAAAAGAGCCGTGTTTGGCATGGATCTGCCAAAAGGACTCTGGGGTGGAAAGATGAAGGGCAGACTGGAGTAAAAGTCAGCACAGGGATAAGATCAGACAGTAAAGCTGCTGACTCCAGCAAGAAATTTTTGGAACCCTTTACTTCCACCTCCCCAGGCAGGAAAATGCATCATGTCTGCATTTTGTACAGTGAAAAGTTTTCTACTTTGGCTGCAGCAGGTACCCCGTGGAGCAAGACATGGGACAGAGGAAAAACCTCTGTGGGCTGACTGGGAAGGATCGCAGTAGCTCCAAGCCCAGAATGTCTCGTGACCCCACCTCACAACCTGCTGTGTGGGATATCATGCAAGTACCAGAATTTCTGACTCGCTGCTGGAGTTTGCACTATCCCTGCCAAGAGTATCCCTGGTGCAGATAACAAACAAGCACAGCATCAGCTCTAATGGTTTGTGCCTGGTTCTCACCCTTCACTCTCACTGCAACAACCCAGCTGTGAACTTTTAACCTTGAACTTGTCCAGATTGTGAGCCTGTGCAGCAGACAAGCACAGGCAGTAAATCCACTTTCAGACGAGTGCCTGAGAATAGGGGAAGGAGCTGTTCCCCTCTGTTCCTCACTGCAGTTCACCTCCTGCCTGCCTGCTGCCTTTCTGCCCACTCAGACGTGTGTGCTGGGAGCTCACCCGTGGGAAGCACGGGCAGCCTAAGAAGGGGGAGACCCTGTGACACTGTGAGAAGAACCAAGAATACCTTCTGTGACTCATAGGCCTGGTTTTGGAGAAATACTGGATTTACCATAATTTCCTGAGAGCTGAAGCAAAGGTAAGCAACAGGCAAGTAAAATGTTTGGGTTTGGCTGAAGGCTGATTTCTACTATTTCTGCCTCCTGCTTACTTCCTGCAGCAAGCAACACTGTGGCCATGAGCTGGGACAGAGCTCCTTTGTGCAACCCATGTGGGACAGTGGTATCTTCTTATCTGATGCTGTAGCTGCTCAAGAAACAGCAGGGGGACAGGTCCCTCTCTGCTGGGAGCACAGGCTGCCCCAGCAGGCTGGCTCCCTTTGACACAGCAGAAATCAGCTGCAGGACAAATCCAGCACCCTTTAAAAATAAATCCCTCCATCACCTGCACAGGGCTAAACACTATTGTTGCCACCCCAACACACAGTGAAATCAGCAGGTTTTATACCTAAACTTGCTGATATAGCAAGTACTGATGCTGAGCTGGGTGGATATACAAGAAAAATTCCAAGTGACACTTGTATTAACAGTAAACCTCCCTGCCTTTTGCAGGAACACCCCAAATAGGCACTAGAGGGTCCTACAACAAAACACAAAGATGTTTTATGAAAGGCTAATGTAAAATAAAGGCATGGCGAGTCACTCTGAAATATGACTGGCACTTGCCCTTGTTAAACTTCACTTGGTTGGTGATTGCCCATCTCTCTGTTTTGTCCAGATCTCTCTGCGGGGTCTCTCTGTCCTCAAGGGAGTCAACAGCTCTTCCCAATTTCGTATCATCTGCAAACTTATTTGGTCTCCCTTCCAGTCCTGCATCCAAGTCCTTTATGAGGTTGTTGAAGAGCACAGGGCCATGGATGGAGCCCTGCAGAACCCCCCCAGTAATTGGTGCCAGCCTGATGTCACCCCAGTCACTGTCACCCTTTGTGCCCGACCCGTGAGCCAGTTCTGCACTCATTCCATGACGTGTTTATCCAGCTGGGAGAGACAGTATCGAAAGCTTTGCTGAAGTCCAAAAACATCACCTTCCCTTGGTCAAACTGACTGGGGGTAAAAACTCCACAACCCTAGAAGTTGTAAGGTAGGTATGCTTTACTGCAGCACTGGACACATATCGGGTAGCCCCTGAAAGCCACGTGTACCTAACGCGGTCCCCAGCTTGGAATATGTCTGGTTACATGTTACACATGCATCAGGTTACACAACACGCCTATACGTATTCATAACCTATCCCTGCTTCGTATGGTAATGAGCTCAATGGTCATATACTGTGCACATGTGCAGTGTCTCCTGGTGGTCGTGGGCAGGGGTCTCAGGATGAAGTAAACGAGTCTTCCTCAGGATTGAACTTTTCACTTTGCTTCCTTGCACATGCCCCCTGGTCCTTTGGTCTTAGTCCAAACTTCGAGGCTGGTTTTGGCCAGTTTAGAGGTCCAAGCGTAGGAATCAGGTCATGGTTGATTCTTCTTTTTCAATAGTTTGGCATCCTCCCATACATCCTTATCCTGGCCAGCATAGAAAATGTTGAGCAAGCACATACATTGTTTAAAAGGCAGCTGCAAAGTTTCGCAATACTAAAAATCAATCTGAAAATCTATCAGCAATTAACCCTAAAATCTAAGCCCCTTGTATCAAAACCAAATGTGTTACCTTATCATAAAAGGAAATTGAGCTTTGGCTGCATGAATTTTCTCCCTACAGTAAGGAGCAGCATTTCTGTATTCCTCTCATACCACCTGACCTTGCTTCCACTTGGCACACACCTTCCTTTTTTTGCCTTATCTCCAAGGATGATCCCTTCTTAGCCAAGCTGGCCTGGTGCCTTGCCTGCCTGACTTTTGACATTTTGGAATTGCCTGTTCCTGTACTCGTGGGAGGTGATGGTTAACAGGTGACCAGCACTGACGGACCCCAGCACCTGCAAAAATACTTTCCCAGGGGACTTTAATCACTGGCTCCCTGCATAGCCTGAAGCCTGATCTCCTCACGTCCAGGGGTGAGGTTTCGCTGACACTTTTTCTCCTGTCAACAGAGATTTTAAACTCGGTGGCTCTGTGGTCTCTGTGGCCAAGACAGCCCCAAACCCCTCTTTGCTCACAAGACCCTCTCTGTTGACAAGCAGAAGATCAAGAACATCTTTCCAAGTTGGCTCCCTGTTCCATAAAGTTGCTGTTCAGGTTTTTCAGGAATCTCCTGGACCTGTTTGTGCCAGCTGTGTAATGCTCCCAGTTTATTTCTGGCAAGTTGAAGTCCCCCAAAGGGACAAGGGCAGTTAATATGGAAGTATCCCTTGGTTCCTCCAAGAATAATTTCTTGGAGTCATTTTCCTGGCTGGGAGGTCCAGAGTAAATTTCCAAAATTACATCCACATTATTTGCTTGTCCCTTAATTCTTATTCAGAGGCTCTCAACTTCGCCATTGCCAACTGTGAGCTCCAGATATTCCAACCCTTCTGTTATATCCAGTGCCACATCCCCCCTCTCCTGCCCTGCTTGTCCCTCCTGAAGAGCCTGGAACCATCCAATGGGGCACTCCAGTCACGGCAAGGCACCAGGCACTCCTGGCAGCCTGAGAGCTGGAGAGCTGCATCTGCCACCAGAAGGTTTGTCTGTCTGGAGGGCTCTGACACCCCTGGAGCAGTGACTTCAGGAGCTGCAGGGAAACGAGCTGCGCAGAGTGTCAGAACCACACCTGAGACAGGGCACACGAGCAAGACTGGGGCTGAAAAGAGACCTCTTTGTGCCCTCCTTCACCAGCTCCTGGGTCTGTTTGCTATCTCAGTTGTCTGCTCCAGGGTCGTGGGAGAGGAGCACTTCCTTGTCACCCCAACCATGTAAACTGACCCATCCCAGGTGCAGGTCTTTCCCTTCAGCTCTGCTCTCGTGTACAGAGCAGCAGATTGGGCTACATGGGAGTGGAGACTCTTCTCGTGCCAGGGGAAGAAAAGGATGGGTTTCCTCTCCCAGCTCTTCCAGCTGGATCCTTTCCTCCTGGATGACCCTGACTCACTGGCAGTTCTCACAGAGAAAAGCAGAACCACCACAGGTCACCAGAGTTCATTAAGCAGCACAGCCAGTCTTTCCCATAAAACCTTACCAGGTAGGTGTTTTGTACAAGAGAACTGAACTGTTTTAAACTGAATGGATGGTGTAGGAAGCTGGTTTTGTACACAAACCCACCCAGCAGGACTTCTCTGTGTGGTACAGTGGATGTATGGAAATACAGTTGCCTCTAGGATGGAAAGCAGTAACTCACAAGCTGAAGGATTATGTCTCCTTATTTAACCTTAACTAAATGGGGCACAACATAATGAGTGAAGGCAGAGTTGCAGGAGGATGCCAAGGAAAACATCCCTAGTGGCAACAGATGTTACTGGTGTGAAACAGGCAGCATATGCTGTAGGAAAAGGCCTAGGCTTACAGGTCCTTCAGAAGAGAAGCTGTCTGCTGGTCTGGGCCTGTCCAGAAATATTCCCCATGTTCCAAACTGAGAGGCTGCCACAGGCTCAGCCTCTAGAGGAGAAGTGATGCACTGCTTGGCTTTCAGCAGCAGCAGAAGAGGTAAGGCAACTATTTATGACCTGCACTAGACTGAACTAGCCATCACTGTGCAGCAAAGATCTGCTAGCAAAAAGGGAATACCAGATCTGCTTGCTGATGATTTTAGGGCAGCCTGTCACCTGCTGGATCACCCCTGACCATTCACTGGCTGGATTAGAGGTCTAAAACCCCAGGGCAGTTCCTTCCAATTTTATTACCACAAAATATTTGATACCTGAAAGTACAGTGTTTGGTATCTAAATTAATGATGATAAGTATGGCCATTTAATCCATATTAATACAGTCCTAAGACCCAGAGAATCTTTTGCTGGATTATAGACAACCATTATGCAAAAGAAACTGAATTCAGGTAAGAAAAGGTTTTTTTATTACCCTCCATGGTTATTGCACCTGGGTGTGCTGCTGATTTCCATTCTTTCTTCTCCCCTCCCAGTGGCTAGACTCGTCCTACCAGAGCCAGCCTTGCAAGCACAGCACTTCCCTGAAGAACACAGAAGTTCCCTTCTTTTATTTAATATTCTCAGTCTTTCATTGAAACGTATTCATAAGGTTTCACTAAGAAGGGCACTGCACTTGCAATAAAATACAATGCCTGTTGCTCTTCCTTATGAGAACAACAAGTTCTTATGAGTTCAAACAAGGCAGTCTGCTTATTGTTGTGGTTTAGGAATGGTACTTCCCAATGCAGTGCTCCCACTGAGACTCTTCTGCTATAAACAGCCATAAGCTAATCTATATTTTTTCATATGGCATTGCATTTTTTTCCCAAACTCATGTTAAGCATTAATTAGGTAAAATTACTAAAATGACACAGTAATGCTCTTGTAGCCTGTGGACCAAAATTACAATTTCGTTACCTGTATAACTAACCCCCAAGCACAAGTCCATTTTAAGTGGGATTTTCACCATGCTGGTGATCCTCCATTTCCAAAATAAGCTTGTACATGAAATTGCAAGCTAGGAGGGGCCTGGTGCATTTGAAACAGCTGAAGGGAGGAACACTTGCATTTATCTGTGGCAGAGAAATAGTTTTAGGAGATGCAGAGGGATTTCTGACTGGGAGGAGAACAAAAGCACTTGAGGCTGCACCTTCATCTGAGGCTGTTGCATGGAGCTCATCCTGGTGCCTTTCCTGCCAAGGGAGGAATTTACTAGTAGGAACAGAAAAACAGGCAGAGTGGATTTTCCAGGGAATAGCAGCTTGGAGTTCACATATACATTGCAGGCTTATAGAAGGCTTTTTGTTCGTGTTCACTGAAGCTTCCTATTTCCTTCCTGCTTTCCTTGGTCCAGCTGACCTCAGAACAAGAATAGCAGATGGACTGCAAAAACTTTGATTTTCAGTTTTTTTTCAAACATACCCCATATCCTGATGCAGTATGTATTTGCTCCAACACTAAAAGGAAGGCAGGGGGTGGGAGGGAAAGGGAAATGGTATTTGAGGCCCAGTAAAGGGAAGAGCAGCCTGAAGGAAACAGGAAAAAAAGAACTAAAAGAGCACAGCTTTAAAGATGAACTTTTGTTATAGAAACAGTCAGAAAGAAGACTGAGCAAAACCAAACTAATGTCAACTCTGTCCCATTTTATCTATCCTGTTCCCATAGAAATGATTGCCTTGTTGTTCTGTGTCATATCATGACAAAAAAGGGGAAAATTGGCCATTTTCCACTTGGCTTTTGTGTTGACCTTATAGCCAGAGCTCTGTTTATAGCCCTGCATAACTTCTGAAATATACTGGCAAAGAAAAGCTTTCCTTTGGTTTGATTTGATTTGATTGAATTTGATTTGATTTGATTGATGCAGCATCACTACCCACAGAGCAATGTCCTCCTCTGGCATACAGCCACTCACCCAACCCGCGACTTCTATGACCTTCTGCCACTTTCCCCCTCAGAATATACCCTTGAGATAGCCATTCTGGCCATAATTTTAAACTGAAAATCAAAACAAAACACCTCGATTCTTTTAAATCCCTTGTGGTATTTAGGAATAGTGTGGCAGTCCGTGTTTGCAAGTTGCCAGCCCTGGCTGCACACAGGAAAAGCCGTAGCTAGCTTTCTTCCTTGGCTGGAGCTCTGGTTTCCTAAAACCTCTGGGTGGAGGGATCTGACTTTGTCCATTATGGAGAAATATAAGAATACAAGAACAGAGATATTTCTAAACGTGTTACAGCCAGCCTGGGTGGATGTGGCTGTAAGGGAAGGTGTGATCAGACTCCTTCTTTCATTTTGGCAGTAGCTTTTTCGAACAAACAGAACTGGAAACTGTCCCAGAGTAGGCAAGATGGATATAAAGGGGAAACTCTCATAAAGACAATACAACATAATTTTTAATGTGCTGTAATTGTTTTTGCTTTGTTGTGCTTATCTATTTTCCTCCTTTTTCACAAGGAAAATTTATTTCAATGGCCTTTCCTGAAAGAGGATAGAAGAGCAAACATTCTGAATAATGGCAGTATAATTCCCCACTTTCCAGAATGCTCACGTTTGGTTTCTCTTCAGCTTCTGTCTCTTGATGATGTTTCTCACATTAAGACTAAAACTAGGTTCTCTATCTTGATTTTCACGATATGTATTGAGCCAAAGTGTAAGAAGAATCCCCTTAAAAATGAGAAGAGACTGTGAGCTCTGCTGAGAGGAAATACTTGTTTCCAGGAGGGAAAAATAAAGAGGAAAAGAACTTTTTTTGAGAGATGGAAAGGCTTGAGTGAGGGTTTTTCCTCACCAGCAACAACAGTGCTGGGGGCTTCCAAGGGCCTTCCTAGGCTGGGCACCGCGGGACCGACTCCAGGCGGGTCAGCGGTGCCTCCGCGCATCCTCTGCCAACAAGTGCCAGCATCTCTTGCTCTGCAGAGCGGCTGCCACGCTCACCGAGGGCCTTCGGGCTGCTCAGCAATAGCTCACGGGGGAGCTGGGGTGTTTGGAGCAGCGGCCTTAGCCGCCCCCGCCCGCAGCGACGGCCGGGGCTACGGCCCGGGCCCGGCCCCAACACAGGCCCGGCCCCGGCCCCAACA
>VZRO01002547.1:0-14828 GCA_013397915.1 Daphoenositta chrysoptera
TTTCCCATTTTTCCCATTTTCCCTCTTTCCCCCCCACATTTCTCCCCTATTTCCCCCTTTTCCTTTCCCCTTTCCCCCCCCAAATCCACGGATTGTTATTTTTTTTGGGAATTCCCGCAGCCCCCCGGAATTCCGGAGGCGGATTCCGAGGATCCCCCGAGCGCCAGCGTCCGGAGCGTCAGCGCCAGCACCCTGCTCCTGCTCAGCACCACCGTGGACAGGATGAGCCGCGTGCGCCTTCCCGGGAATTCCCCCTTTTCCCGGGAATTCCCCCTTTTCCCGGGAATTCCCACCTCCGAGTTCCCAAAAAAACCCAAAAAAAACCCCCTGGGAATTCCAGGATATTCCACGTTCCCGTCGGGATCGCTCGGAGGAGCCGGGAGCGGGGCTGGGTTTGGGGTTCTTCCCGTGGGATTTTGATCCCTAGAAAAGTTGGGAAAAGGGGAATTCCGGGGGAATTCCGGAGCGTTTCTCCGAGGAGGGAATTCCCAGAAAATTCTGGGAATAGTGGGAGGTGTCCCTTGGGAATGGGATCATCCCGAAATCCCCCCTCCCCCCGTTCCCACCTCATTCCCGGGATTCCGAGGCCGGATCGGCTCTTCCAGGAGGGAATTCCCAGGGAATCCCACCCCGGCCACATTCCCACATTCCCACCTCTCTTATCCTGGATTTTCCCTCTCATCCTGGAATTCCCACCCCCCCCTTATCCCAGATTTCCCCAAAATTCCAGAATTCCCACCCCTCACATCCCAGATTTTCCTGAAATCCCAGAATCCCCCTCCTTCTATCCCGGATTTCCTTGAAATCCTGGAATTCTGACTCATTTTATCCCGGATTTCCCCGCTCATCCCAGAATTCCCACCCCTCTTATCCCAGATTTTCTCTCATCCCAGATTTCCCTCTCATCCTGGAATTCTGAGTCATCCCAGATTTTCCCTCTTATCCCAGAATTCCCACCCCTTTTATCCCAGATTTCCCGGAAATCCTGGAATTCTGACTCATTTTATCCCGGATTTCCCCGCTCATCCCAGAATTCCCACCCCTCTTATCCCAGATTTTCTCTCATCCCAGATTTCCCTCTCATCCTGGAATTCTGAGTCATCCCAGATTTTCCCTCTTATCCCAGAATTCCCACCCCTTTTATCCCAGATTTCCCGGAAATCCTGGAATTCTGACTCATTTTATCCTGGATTTTCCCTATTATCCCAGAATTCCTACCCCCTCTTATCCCAGATTTTCCCTCTCAACCAGGAATTCCCGCCCCTTTTATCCTGGAATTCCCATTTTATCCCAGATTTCCCTTCTCATCCCAGAATTCCTTGAGAATCCTCCCCATTCCCGGGAGCCAAAACGTCTCAAAATTCCCTCCTTTTCCCCCAATTCCAGGAAGAAAACCCAAATTCCAGAGCCTCCGGAGCCGGGAATCGAGGCCTCCACTCTCCCTCCTCTTCCCGGAGAATTCCAGAGCTTTTTCTGGGAGATCCCGGAATTCCCACCCCACATTCCCCTGAAATTTTGGGAAGGGATAGAAATTCCCAGAAAATCCGGGGGGAAAGCTGCCCAATCCCTGGGAATAACGGGAAACGCCGGGAATGTGTCGGGAATTCGTTCCCGCGCCGTTCCCGCATTCCCACCTCTCCTCTCTTCCCGCTTTTCCCACTTTTCCCGCTTTTTTCCCGCAGGTTTTGTGGCCGTTCCTGTTGGAATTCCTGATCCCGGCCCAGTTCAGCCCCGCCCTGACCCCGCTCTGCCGGAGCCTGACGTTCCTGGCCGGAAAAAACCGGGAAGAGCAGCTGGAAAACCGCTCCGAGCGCCACGGTACGTCCGGAAAAACCTCGGGAATTCGGGGTGGGGCTCGGGAATGGGGCCGGAGTTGATTTTTTTCCATGTTTTTCCTTCTTTTCCCAGCAAATCTCCCTTCTCCCCACGCCCTGACCACGAGGCTCCTGGTGAGTTTGGGAATTTTGCCGGGAATTTTTTCCGGGAATTCTCATGGAATTGTTGTCGGGGATGGGGGAAAAAAGTGGGAAAATCCCGGTGAGAATCATTCCTGGAAAAGCTGTTGGAAAAGTGGGAGAATCCCGGGATTTTGGGAGGTTTTGGGTGGTTCCAAAGGGTCCTTCCCCACCAAAGCGTTCCGGAATTCCCGGATTTCTGCATTCCGTGATTTTTTTTTCCCCGTGATTTCAGCGTTCCATGGATTTTAACATTTCCTGATTCCAGAATTCCGATTTCAGCATTCCATGGATTGGAATGTTCCCAGATCCCAGGATTCCATTCCTTTAGGATTCCCTGAGTCCAAAACTCTGCGATTCCAGCATTCCCTGATTCTGGAATTCCCAGATTTCAACATTCCCTGATTTCAGCATTCCATGGATTTCAGCGTTCCCTGATTCCAGAATTCCATGAGTTTAGGATTCCCTGATTTCAGCATTCCATGGATTTTAGGATTCCCAGATTCCAGCATTCCCAGATTCCTGCAGCGTTTTCCATCCCATCCCTCTGCTGGATTTTTCCGGGATGGATTTGGGATCGAGTCAGGAATATCCCCCTGGAAAAGGGCTGGAATTCCGGGATTTGTGGCTGAGGGAAGAGGATTCCCAGGAGAAGCCAGGAAATTCCTGATCCCAGCTGGAATTCCCGGGTTCATTCCCGCTTTTTAACCCCTCCCACCCCAAATTCCATCCTTCTCTCCATCCCATTCCCGTTTTTTCTGCTGGAATTCCAGCTCAGATTCCCACTTTTTTCTCTGGAATTCCCGGTTTCATTCCCGCTTTTCCCAGTTTTTAACCCTTTCCCACCCCAAATGCTGTCATTCCCTGCTTTTTTCCCGGGATTTCCAGCTGGAATTCCCATTTTTTCCTCTGGAATTCCCAGTTCCATTCCCTCTTTTCCCACTTTTTAACCCCACATTCCGTCATTCCCAGTGTCCCATCCCCATTTTTTTCCTCTGGAATTCCGGGCTCCATTCCCTCTTTTCCCACTTTTTAACCCTTCCTGCACCAAATCCCATCATTCCTGGTGTCCCATTCCCACTTTTTTCTCTGGAATTCCCGGTTTCATTCCCGCTTTTCCCAGTTTTTAACCCTTTCCCGCCCCAAATTCCGTCACTCCCATTTTTTCCCTGGATTTCCAGCTCACATTCCCACTTTTCCCAGCTGGAATTCCCGTTTTTTTCCCCGCTTTTCCCACTTTTTAACCCTTCCTGCACCAAATCCCATCATTCCTGGTGTCCCATTCCCACTTTTTTCACCGGAATTCCAGTTCAGATTCCCACTTTTTCTCTGGAATTCCCACCGGTGCCTTTCCCAGCTGCAGTTCCCGGTTCCATTCCCGTTTTTCCCAGTTTTTAACCCTTCCCACCCCAAATTCTGTCATTCCCAGCTTTTTCCCCTGGAATTCCAGCTGTAATTCCCACTTTTCTCTCTGGAATTCCCACCGGTGCCTTTCCCAGCTGCAGTTCCCGGTTCCATTCCCGTTTTTCCCAGTTTTTCACCCTTCCCACCCCAAATCCCGTCATTCCCAGTGTCCCATCCCCACTTTTCCCTCTGGAATTCCTGCTTTTTCCCCCCACTTTTCCCACTTCTTAACCCTTGCCACTCCGAATTCTGCCATTCCCAGTCTCCCATTCCCACTTTTTTTGCCGTAATTCCAGCTCTAATTCCCACTTTTTCTTTGGAATTCCCACCCGTGCCTTTCCCAGCTGCCATTCCCGGTTCCATTCCTGCTTTTCCCACTTTTTAACCCCTTCCCACCCCAAATTCCATCCTTCCCAGCCTCACATTCCCGTTTTTTTCCTCTGGAATTCCCACCTGCACCTTTCCCAGATGGAATTCCCACATTTTCCCCCACTTTTCCCACTTTTTAACCCTTTCCCACCCCAAATCCCATCATCCCTGGTGTCCCATTCCCACTTTTTTCTCTGGAATTCCCGGTTTCATTCCCGCTTTTCCCAGTTTTTACCCCCTCCCACCCCGAATCCCATCATTCCCGGGGTCCCATTCCCGCTTTTTTCAGCGGAATGCCAGTTCAGATTCCCACTTTTTCTCTGGAATTCCCAGTTTCATTCCCGCTTTTCCCAGTTTTTACCCCCTCCCACCCCGAATCCCATCATTCCCGGTGTCCCATTCCCGCTTTTTTCACCGGAATTCCAGTTCAGATTCCCACTTTTTCTCTGGAATTCCCATCCGTGCCTTTCCCAGCTGCAATTCCCATTTTTTTTCCCACTCTTCCCACCTTTTAACCCTTTCCCACCCCAAATCCCATCATTCCCGGCGTCCCATTCCCACGATTTTGGTGGAATTCCCGGTCCCATTCCCGCTTTTCCCGTTTTTCCAGGTGGTCTCCTCGCAGCCGTTCCTCGGGAATGGCCGGGGCGCGGCCGCCCTGCGCCTGCTCCAGGCGCTCCGGATCCATCCCGGCCTGGAAAACCTCTGGAACAAGGAAATCCCGCTCCTGCTGGAGCACCTGGAAGGTGGGAAAAGGCTCCGCCTGGAATCGCCATTCCCGGATTTCCCCTGCCGGGATATTCGGGGTTTTCCCGGGATTGGGAAGGTCCCAAAAAAATGGGATTTTCCTGTGAAATGTGGGATGGGGTTTTCCGGGTGCTGCCGATTCCGGATGGGAATTTTTTTCCCGGTGTCCAGGGCGTGGGAATGGGATGGAGGGGGAGGATTTTGGGAATGGTTTGTCCCGGGTTTTTTGGGATGGGGAGGGGGGGATTGGGATAGGGATGGTGGGATAATGGGATCGTGGGTTTGGGATGGGATGGTGGGATAATGGGATCTGCTCGACCCGTGGGATTTATGGGATGGGATCCGTGGGATCGTGGGATTATGGGATGGGATCATGGGATCCATGGGATCCGTGGGATCCATGGGATGGGATGGACAATGGGATAATGGGGTAATGGGAATGGGAATGGGATTAGGATGGGAATGGGGTAATGGGAATGGGAATGGGATTAGGATGGGAATGGGATAATGGGAATGATGGGAATGGGATTAGGATGGGAATGGGATAATGGGAATGATGGGATGCGGTGGGATGGAATAATGGGATCCAGGGATAATGGGATCCGTGGGATGGGATGGGATCCGTGGGATGGGATGGGATAATGGGATAGTGGGATGATGGGATAATGGCATGGGATCACGGGATCCCTGGAATCGTGGGATGGGAAGGGAGGGANGGTAGGGAGTGATGGGATGGGATGGGATGGGATCCATGGGATAATGGGATGGGCTGGGCTGGGATAATGGGATCCAGAGACTGTGGGATCATGGGACCATGGGATGGGATGGGAATGCTGGGATCCCTGGGATCCCTGGGACGGGACAGGATCGAATCCCAAGCTCCCGTAGGAATTCCAGCCTCCTTCAAGTCATTCCCAACCCATGGGAATTCCGGGCCTGTCCCATTCCCATGGGGCAGCTCCCGCTCTCCCGGGATCTTCCAGGGCTCCAGGAGCAGCCCCGGATTCTCTGGGAATTCCCTGCCAGGCAGGAATTCCTTCCCAATATCCCAATATCCCAATGGGAAGCCGTTCCCTGGGTCCTGTCCCTCCGGCCTTTATCCCAAATCCCTCTCCAGCTCTCCCGGAGCCCTGGAAAAGGCCCTGGAAGGGGCTCTGGGATCTCCTGGAATTCCCTGCTCCCCCTGTGCATTCCCAGCTTTTCTCCTTCAGGTCCCTCCCGCCCAAAAATCCCCCCAAAATTCCTTAAAATCCAAAATAAAATCCCAAAAATTCTTCCAGAATTCTGTAAAATCCGAAAAAAATCCTAAGAATTTCCCTCAAAATTCTGTAAAATAAAAAAACCCCAAAAATTCCCCCGAAAATCCCATGAAATCCAAAAGAAAATCCCAAAATATTCCCAAAAATTCCATTAAAAAAAAAATCTCCAAAAAATCGCCCCGAAACTCCATAAAATCCAAAAAATCCAAAAAATTTTCCCAAAAGTTCCACAGAACTAAAAATAAAAATCGTAGAAATGGCCCCAAAATTCTATAGAATAAAAAAGCTCCAAAAATTCCTCCTAAAATCTCATGAAATCCAAAAGAAATTCCCACAGTATCCCCAAAATTCTATAAAATCCCAAAAAATCCCCAAACTTTCCCCCAAAATTCCATAAAATCCCCAAAAATCCTAAAAATTCCCCCAAAACTCTATAAAATAAAAAACCCTAAGAATTCCCCCCCAAATCCCATGAAATCCAAAAGAAAATCCCAAAATATTCCCAAAAATTCCATAAAATAAAAAAAAACCCAAAATTCCCCCAAAAACCCATGAAATCCAAGAGAAATTCCCAAAATATCCCTAAAATATCCCTAAAATCCCCCAAAATCCTAAAAAAATTCTTCCAAATTTTATTAAATCCAAAAACATCCTAAAAAATTTCTCCCAAATTCCATAAAATAAAAAAAAACCCAAAATTCCCCCAAAAACCCATGAAATCCAAGAGAAATTCCCAAAATATCCCTAAAATTCCATAAAATCCCCAAAAATCCTAAAAATTCCCCCAAAACTCTATAAAATAAAAAACCCTAAGAATTCCCCCCCAAATCCCATGAAATCCAAGAGAAATTCCCAAAATATCCCTAAAATTCCATAAAATCCCCAAAAAATTCCCCCAAATTTTATTAAATCACAAAAACTCCTAAAAAATTTTCCCCAAATTCCATAAAATAAAAAAACCCCAAAAATTCCCCCAAAACCCCATGAAATCCAGAAGAAAATCCCAAAATATCCCCAAAAATTCCATAAAACCAAAAAAAAATCCCCTAAAAATCACCACAAAATTCCATAAAAATAAAAAACCACCAAAATTTCCCCCCCAATTCCGTTAAATCCCCAAAAATCCTAAAAATCTCCCCCAAAATCCCATGAAATCCAAAAGAAAAATCCCAAAATAGCTCCCAAAATTCTATAAACTCCCAAAAAATGCCCCAAATCCCTTCAAATTCCCACGGGTTGGGAGCTTTTCCCGGTTTTCCTGCACCGACACCCCCAAACCCTTTCCCTCGGGAATGCTCCCAGCCCACCCCCCCCATCCCTCCCCGCATTCCCCAATTCCCAGATCCCTCGGAATTCCCAGATTCNCCACCCCTCCCCGCATTCCCACATTCCCAGATCCCTCGGAATTCCCAGATTCCCACTTTTTTTCCCAGAGAACACGGAGAATTCCCTGTGCCAGGAGGAATGGGAAGAGAAGCTGCTCCAGGTGAGGATTCCTGGGAATGCCGGGACTGTGGGAAAAGGGCGGCGTTTTCCTGGGATTTTCCCTCTGGAAAACGATGGGAAAAGGCGGGAAAGTCAAGTCCGGAATTCTGGGAATGTTTCCTGTTAGATTTGGGAAAAGCTGTTGGAGCTGGGAAGGGCCTTTCCCGATCCTTTGGAAGCGGGAGCGGCGCTGGGGGAAATTTGGGAATGGGATCGTTCCGGAATGGGGGGATTTGGGCTGGGAAAACTGGGATTCCAGAGGGTTCTTAGAATTCCATTGGGATTTGGGGTGGGAAAACTGGGATTCCCAAGGGTTCTTAGAATTCCATTGGGATTTGGGGTGGGAAAACTGGGATTCCCAAGGGTTCTTAGAATTCCATTGGGATTTGGGGTGGGAAAACCAGAATTCCAAAGGGTTTTTGGGATTCCATGGGGGTTTGGGGTTGGAATTTGGCATTCCAAAGGATCCTTGGAATTCCATGGGGATTTGGGATGCAAAACCAGAATTCCAAAGGGTCCTCAGCTTTCCATGGGAATCTGGGATGGGAATCCGGCATTCCAAAGGGTTCTGAGCTTTCCATGGGGATTTGGGATGGGAAATGGGCATTCCAAAGGGATCTGGGATGGAAAACCAGAATTCCAAAGGGTCCTTGGGATTCCATGGGGATTTGGGGTGGGAAACCAGAATTCCAAAGGGTGCTCAGCATTCCATGGGAATTTGGGATGGGAATCTGGCATTCCAGAGGATCCTTAGAATTCCATGAGGATTTAGGGTGGGAAATCGGCATTCCAAAGGATCCTTTGAATTCCATGGGGATTTGGGGTGGAAAACCAGAATTCCAAAGGGTCCTCAGCATTCCATGGCAATTTGGGATGGGAATCCAACATTCCAAAGTCCCGGTGCTTTTCCACGGGCATCCAGAGGCTCGGGAGAGCTCGGATTCCCGGCCCGTTTTCCCGGGATTCCCACGGCCGATTCCCTCTCCCAGTTTCTCCGGGAATCCCTGGCGGCCATCCCGGATAAAACCTGGATTTGCCCCCTGGTGTCGGAGATGTTCCGGCAGCTCCGCGGCTCCGACGGCTCCCAGCTGGAAAAGGTGAGGATTGGGGAGAACCCGGAGCTTTTCCCGCCTCATCCCGGGGTTTCTCCTGCTGGAATTCCCGGTGTTTTCCCAGAATTTCCTCTACAGATCCCTGGGAATGGCGCTGGGGGCCTGTCCCAGCAAGGAGCTGGTCCGGAAGCAGCTCCAGGAACTCCTGGAAAACGCCCGGTACCAGGAGGAGCTGGAGCGGGAGGTGAGGAATCCGCCCGGAAAATCCCGAGGATCCGGCCCGGGGCGGATGGAAATGGGAATTCCGGGAATTTTCCTTCCCGGGAAAGGGGTGGAGCCGCTGTTCCTGAGAGGGTTTGGAATCGCTGGGAATGTGGGGGGTTGGGAATGGGGGTGGGAATGGGATTTTTCCAAGGGGATGGTTGGTGGTGGGAATTGTGGAATTCTGAGGGAATGGCGGCTGAAATTCTGGGATCTCAATGAAAATCGTGGAATTCTGGGGGAGTCCTGGCTAAAATCGTGGAATTCCATGGGAACTCTGATTGAAATCACGGAATTCCATGGAATCCCTACTAAAATAATGGAATTCTGCAGGATCTCTACTAAAATCATGGAATTCTGTGGGAATCCCAGCTAAAATAATGGAATTCCAGGGAATCCCTACTAAAATCATGGAATTCTGTGGGAATCCCTACTAAAATGAAGAAATCCCTCTAAAATCATGGAATTCTATGGAAGTCCTATCAAAAATCCTGGAATTCTGTGTGATTCCTGACCAAAACCATGGAATTCCATGGCAACCTGATNCTAAAATAATGGAATTCCAGGGAATCCCTACTAAAATCATGGAATTCTGTGGGAATCCCAGCTAAAATAATGGAATTCCAGGGAATCCCTACTAAAATCATGGAATTCTGTGGGAATCCCTACTAAAATGAAGAAATCCCTCTAAAATCATGGAATTCTATGGAATTCCTATCAAAGTCCTGGAATTCTGTGTGATTCCTGACCAAAACCATGGAATTCCATGGCAACCCTGATTAAAATAATGGAATTCTGTGGAATCATGACTAAAATCCTGGAATTCTCTGATGAATCCCAGCTAAAATCTTGGAATTCCAAGGAATCCCCACTAAAATTATGGAGTTCCGTGGAAACTCTGACTAAAACCATGGAATTCCATGGGAATGCCACTAAAAATCCCGGAATTCCAGCTTGGTTTGGCTCCAATCCCATCGAATTCCATCCATGGAATTCCCGCTCCAACTTTTCCTTGGACATTCCCAAGTCTGGGGCAGCTCCAGATTCTCTGGGAATTCCATCCTGGCCTCTCCCCAGGGAAAATATTCCAGAGTTTTCGGAGCTCTTGGAGTTTTTTCCCCAATTCCTGCTCATTCCCAGCCCCGGAGCCAAGGTTGGGATTGAGCTTTTCCAATTTTTCCAATCTTTTCCCGCCCATCCAACATTCCCAATTCCCATTTTCCTTGGCTGCAGCCAATTCTGGTTGGAATTCACGGAATTCCAGCCAGGAATTCCAGCCGGGATTGAGCCCATCCATGTCCCAGCACCGCTGGAATTCCCTTGGCACAGCCCAGGAGCTGGGAATTAACACTGGAAAAACTTTGGGAATTCCTGACCGGCTGCTCCCGCGTTTAATTCCCGGAATTCCCACAGGGCCTGGCTTCCTGCTTCGGGATCTGTGCCCGGAATCACCTGGAAGAGTCCCTGGAAAAGCTGGAGGAGTTCGTGAAATCCGACGTCTTCAAGAAATCCCAGGGATTGTTCAGCATCTTCAAGGTGGGAATTCCCGAGGGATGTCTGGGAATGGGAATGGGATGGGAAGTCCCGGGAGCGGCTGGGGGGGCTGATCCCAGAGAAAATTGGGATTGGAGGGATCCAGGGGGATCCAGGGCGGGATCTGCTCCCCGGGAACGGGGACAGGACCAGAGGGAGCGGCCCCGGGGTGGGATTTTTGGGAATATCCCCCTGGAAAGGGCTGGAATTCCGGGCTGGAGCGGCCGTTCCCGGCTGGAATTGCCATCCCTGTGGATGTGGGATGGCGAGCTGAAGATTCCATGGGATTTTGGGAAGGAATTCCCGCCCGAGAGGAGCTGGGGATGGAATTCCCGAAGAATTTTGGCCGCTCCAGCCCTTGGAATTCCCAGCTTGGAGCCGTCCCTGCCCATGGAATGCTTGGAATGGGATCGTCCTTGAATCCATTCCGTCCAAACCCATCCCTAATTTCCATGGACACCCCTGGAAGTGCCCAATTCCAGCTGGGAGCATCCTGGGATAGTGGGAATGAGGAATCCTCCTGAAATCCTGGAATTGCCTGGAAGCCCTGACTAAAACCAGGGAAATCCGTGGAATTCCTACGGAAACAATGGAAATCCATGGAATTCCTACGAAAATCCTGGAGTTCTCTAAGAGACCTCGACTAAAATTCTGGAATTCCAAGGAATCCTATTAAAAATATTGGAATTCCATGGGAGCCCTACTAAAATCCTGGAATTCTGTGGAATTCCTACTAAACTAATGGAAATTCCTACTAAAACCCTGGAATTCCAAGGAATCTTATTAAAAATCCTGGAATTCCAAGGGAACCTGACTAAAATCCTGAAATTCCATGGAAATCCTCCTCAAATCTTGGAATTCCAAGGAAATCCTACTAAAATCCTGCAATTCCAAGGAAACCTGACTAAAATCCTGGAATTCCATGGGAAATCCTACAAAAATCCTGGAATTCCATGGAAACCTGACTAAAAATCTTGGAATGCCAAGGAAACCTGACTAAAGTCCTGGAATTCCAAGGAAATCCTCCTCAAATCCTGGAATTCCATGAAAACCTGAGTGAAATCCTGGAATTCCATGGAAACCTGACTAAAATCCTGGTAATCCATGCAATCCTATTAAAAATCCTGGAATTCCATGGGACCCTGAGTAAAACCCTGGAATTCCAAGGAGCCCTGATGAAAATAATGGAATTCCATGGAAACCTAATCAAAATCCTGGAATTCTGTGCAACCCCAATGAAAATCATGGAAATCAGCGGAATTCCTCCTCCAATCACGGAAACCCATGGAATGCCAACTAAAATCCGTGGAATTCCTTCTAAAATCCTGGAATTCCAAGCCACGCCATTAAAAACGACGGCGTTCTGCGGAATCCTGCGTAAGCCACGGATTTCTGTGAAACCCCCTTAAAAATCCCGGAATTCCGTGGAATCCTAACAGAAATCCTGGAATTCCAGGAAACCCCTGAGAAAACAATGGAATTGGGTGGAATCCCGACTGAAACCGTGGAAATCCGTGGCATTCCAACGAAAAGCCGTGGAATTCCTCCCCAAACCCTGCCATTCCAAGCAACCCCGCCCGACCCCTCCGCAATTCCTCCTCCCCCTCCTCTTCCAAATCCCACTCGGGAAAGGCGGGAGTTCTTCGGGATGACATTCCCGCCATTCCCGGCACTCCCGGCACTCCCGGCATTCCCGTTTTTCCGGCAGGAGCGGAGCGAGGGGGAGCTGGAGAAGCTGCGGAGCGGCCTCGTGCTCTGCTACGGCCGCGTGGCCGAGGCGGCGCCTCCGGAGCTGCTGCATTCCCGCCTGGAATCGCGGATCCTGAAGAACCTCCTGCAGCACGGCCACACCAAGGTGAGCCCGGCATTCCCGGGATTCCTCCCCGGCCTTTCCCGGCGGGGCTTTCCAGGGGTTTTCAAAGGAGTTTTCCCACTGGGATTGGGATTTCCAGTGGGGTTTCGGGGGTTTTTTACCGATGGGATTTGGGTTTTTTTCCCCCATGGAATTCTGGTTTTCCAATGGGATTGTCGTTTTTTCCTGGTGGAATTTGGTTTTTCCCCGATGGAGTTTGGTTTTTTCCAGTAGAATTTTGATTTTTCCAAGGGGATTTTTGGGTTTTTCCACTGGAATTCCGTTTTTTTCCTGATGGATTTTGGCTTTTCCCAATGGGATTTTTGGGTTTTTCCAATGGGATTTTGGGGTTTTTCCACTGGAATTCCGTTTTTTTCCTGATGGAATTTTGGTTTTTTTCCAATGGGATTTGGTTTTCCTGCTGGAATTTGGTGTTTTTTCATAGTGGGATTTTTTGGATTTTCCCAATGGGATTTTTGGCTCTTCCCAATGGGATTTCAGGTATTCCTGACGGAATTTTGGTTTTTTCCCAATGGAATTTTAGTTTTGGTGCTAGGAATTTTGGGTTTTTTCCAATGGGATTTGATTTTCCTGCTGGAATTTGGTGTTTTTTCACAGTGGGGATTTTTTGGATTTTCCCAATGGGATTTTTGGCTCTTCCCAATGGGATTTTGGGGTTTTTCCACTGGAATTCCGTTTTTTCCTGATGGATTTTGGCTTTTCCCAATGGGATTTTTGGGTTTTCCCTATAGAATTCCGTGTTTTCCTGATGGGATTTGGCTTTTCCCAGTGGGATTTTGGCTTTTCCGATGGAATTTTGGCTTTTCCCAGTGGGATTTGGGTTTTTTCAATGGAATTGGGTCTTTTCCAATGGAATTCCATTTTTCCTGATGGAATTTAGTTTTTTCCTGATGGAATTCTATTTTTATCCTAATGGAATTTGGGATTTTCCAATGGGAATTTGTTTTTTCCCTTTGGAATTTAGGTTTTTCCAGTGAATTTTTTTTTTTTCCCCCTGACTGGAATTTTAGCCTTTCCCACTGGGATTTTTCATTTTTCCCAATGAAATTTTGGTTTTCCTGATGGGAATTTCATTTTTCATGCTGGAATTTTGTTTTTTCCTGCTGGAATTTCCTTCCTTCCTGCTGGGATTTGGGATTTTCCTGATGGGAATTTTGTTTTTCCGCCCGTTCAGGTTCTGGGAATAAAAGTAGAGACCAAGGTAGGGATTTGTGGGATTGGCCTTGGAATTTTCCCTCTTTCTGCCTTTTCCTCTCGGGAGCGGCTGCTCCTCATTCCGGGCTGGAATCGCTTCCCGGAAAAATGCCGGAATTCCCGGGAAAAAGGGATGGGAAAAGGCCTTTCCTGGCAGAGGAGGCTTGGACATTCCAGCCCAAATGATCCCGGAATTTCGTGATCCCAGAGTTCCATAATTCTGGAGTTCCATAATTCCGTGATTCCATAATTTTGGATTTCCATGATCCCAGAATTCCACAATTATGGAATTCCAGAGTTATGCGATTCCATAATTCTGGAATTCCATGATCCCAAAATTCCATTATCCCGTAATTCCATGACCCCAGAGTTCCATGATCCCAGGATTCCACGGTTCAGAAATTCCGTAATTTCATTATCCCATCATTCCGCGGTTCTGGAATTCTGTGATTCCCTAAATTCCATGAGCCCAGAATTCCGTGATCCCAGAATTCTGTGATCCCAGAATTCTGTGATGCCATAAATTCAGTAATTCCATAAATTCAGTAATTCCATGATTCCATAATTCTGGAATTCCATGATGGCAATATTTCATTATCCCAAAATTCCATGATCCCGGAATTCCTTGGTTCTGTAGTTCTGTGATCCCAGAATTCCACGATTCTGGAATTCCAGAGTTCCGTGATTCCGTAATTCCGTGATCCCAAAATTTCATGATTCTGGAATTCCACGGTCCCAGGATTCCAGGATTCCACAATTCCATAAATTCCACAACCCCGTAACTCCACGGTTCTGTAATTCCAGGATCCCAGAATTCTGTGATGCCATAAATTCTGTAATTCCATGATTCCATAATTCTGGAATTCCATGATCCCGGAATTCCATGATCCCAGAATTCCATGATTCTGAAATTCTACCATTCCTTAATCCCACGATCCCAGAATTCTGTGATTACCAAAATTCCGTGGTCCCAGAATTCTTTGATCCCATAAATTCCATGATCCCAGAATTCCGTGATCCCATAAATTCCATGATCCCAGAATTTTGGAATTCCGTGAGCCCGGAATTCCACAATCCCATAAATCCACGATTCTGTAATTCCATGATCCCATAATTCCGTAATTCCACCATCCCGTAATTCCATAAACTCCCTGGATCCGCCGGAATTCCGCCCTTCCCGTCCATCCCAAACTCCCGGAATTCCTCCCAGGATCCATCCCAAGCTCCATCCCGAGAGGATTGAGCCTCTCCAGGATGAACCGGGATAAATTCCCTTGGGATAAATCCCGAGCTTTCCCCAATCCTGGGAATTCTGAGGGCTGGGATTGGGGCATTCCCAGGTTTTCCGTGGAATTTTCTGGTCGGGAATTGCGTCCTTGGGCTCCACTAACGCCTCTCCCTCTGGCTGGCACTAACGGCTTCCGCAATTCCTGGAGATTGCTGCGATTCCTGGGTTTTCCCGGGATTTCTGGATTTTCCCAGAATTCCCGGATTTTCCCGGAATTCCCAGGTTTTGCTGGGATTGGCTCCCCCATTCCCGGCTCTCCGGGCGCTCCCTGGAATTGGGGTGTGGAGGAGGCTGGAATTCCATGGGAATGCTCGGTGGTGAGGAGGGTGAAGGAATCAGTTAATTACTAATCGCTATTTTAAATTATTATTATTAGTTATTAATTATTAACTATTAATTATTAATTGT
>VZRO01002548.1:0-26114 GCA_013397915.1 Daphoenositta chrysoptera
CTTCGGGGCTTCTCTGCACGATCTTAGCGCTGCAATAAACCCTGTACCACAAGAAGCCCCTCCGCCTCCTTCCTGCCTTCCAGCGCGCCTGCATCACCGGTGGGTCTGGTGAACCCCAACTGGAACTTCACTGACCCTCCCGCGCCTGCGAGCAGCCTCCGCCATCCTCTCCCATCCGGGCGGGTGCCGGCACTGGCGGATACACAGCTAGCCGGACCGCCAGTGTCGCGGCAGGCGGTATGTGCTTACAATATGAAAAACAACAACATCCACAAATACAACTGCAATTTCACATCCACAGATCCAATATGATTGCTCCTATTAAATATAGAGATAAAACAACACACAATTCTGGAAATGCAGAGTCATAAACAAGGAAATGCAAACAACCTGTCATCTTTGAAAGGAAAGCACAGTACTTTCAACATCTTAACTGCACAGCAGCTATGGAATATCAGTGCTTAACCCGACTGCTTTCAATATTCAGTTGTTTACACATTTCAGAAAGAAAAAATCAAGACACTCAAATAATGGCCATGCAAATCAGTGCCTCCTAATATCCAAAAATATTTTATGACAAATGTTTAGATTACTGCAACTAATAGGATCTCATCTTTCATGTTTTGTTGAAAAAGAGAAAAAAGGGACACATTCCTCTGTTGTTAACAAAGCCTGGCATTTTCACCTCTGGGGACACAGTAACTGAATGATTTCTCATTCCTCAAAAGAAAGTCATATCCTGATAAAGGTATCCCTAGAGCAGAAACCTATCAGCTTTGCAATAAACAAACAAAATTAAAAGTTTAGACCTGCAAATTCTAGGTTTAAAAAAAAGTATAGATATCTTTCCTCCTTGTCAGAAAGCATAACTATGCATATCAAACACTGCTATAGGATATAATTTTAATTTGCATATATTTGCAGCTGAGTTTGCACTTCCTCTGTATAAATGCCACTTAAAAATCAATATTTACCAATACATTGTACAGTTACCACACTGATTAAATGTTCTAAAAAAATAATACTAAATATTCTGAATATTAAATAATACTAAATGTTCAAATAAGTAAGTTGTATTTGCAAAATATTAACTGTTATGTACTTGCAAACAAACTAACTAGTTTTTATATGCTTTCTTAAAAAATTAAGATTTAAACTTGTAGTTCAGACTTTTCTTCCTAAAACATAGTGAGAATTAATTTAATCACAATCCATTTTCAGAAATAGTAACTGTGGAAACTTTTTAATAAGCAGTTTGCTGGTAAAACATATATGCACACTGGAAAAAGGACAGCTGCTTTGCAAGAATGTGAAGTTCTGGAGAAAAGAGTGCTCATTATCTAGGGGCAGACAAGCCTAAGTATGTATATTTAAATGTTTTGTGAGAAAAAGAAAATCTGCTGCAGAAAGAGAACTTAGTAGAAATTCTTTTTCTTATCTGTTGGAAGACATACAACAAATGAAGCCTATTATTAATACATAGCTGTTTCAGTTGGCAAATTAAGAAAATAACACCTACCAAACCAACACCTACTGTTGCCAGGTGTTTGCCAACAGGGATGCTTCTTGAACTAGAAGAAATGTAACTACCAGACATACCTATAACTCTCACATGATCTTTGAAAGCAAAAGTTGTTCCTTTAGCATTTTCAACTCCCAGTAAATATGATTTTAAAACTAGTAAGTTTCCACCTCCATAAAACCTCAAGCCAAATAAAACCAAACCACCACACAAAACCAAGCAAAAGAACCCCACACGTCTGACTAGCAACTTCTAAAGGGTAAGAGGAAAAAAAATACTCAAAACACTCAAACACATAAGAATGACATTTCTTTTTTAAAAAGTCACCTTTCCAGTATAACAATATACCTTTTGAAAGCAGTTGGACTGAAATGTTTGTATTTGCATGGTTAATATTGTAACCTTATGCGTGTAAGGATGGGCAAGGTCGTTGGATTTGGATATTCTCATTGACAGTTTCAGAGTAATTACATATTCTGAAGTGATGAGAAAGAGAAGCAACATTGGTGGATTTAGTTTAAAACTATTCAATTCTTCTTGCTGAACAGATTGCTCCAAAACAGAGCCACATTTAGAAGAGGAAAGCATCTTACACTACCTTAACATTTCTCCATCATTCAACTTTGACCTTTAATCCTCATCTACACTTACTCTTGATTGCCATTGCAAAGGTATCTGGCTATATGTGAATTGATTACTAATAAGAGCCACAAACCACCAAAATGTCCATTTCTGCTTTTATAAAAAAAAAAAAAAACAAACTGGTCAGATTTAAATTTATAAACATGAAACCTTAAATTTCATCATTTTCTACTATTATGACAATCTTCTAGGTTTTATAGTAGTGCTTTACTTGCCTTTCTTCAGCAGCTGGAATTCTGCTCATTTTTAGCCCCTTGTTCTGTGACATGAGACTCTAACTATAGCAGAAGATCACTAGTTCAAAAAGCGTAACATGAAACCCATTTTATATGAGGTTCTATTCAATGTTGTCCATAGCAGAGTGCAGCTAGCTCTGTGCTGTAATGGGCTGCAGGACAGACCTGATGAGCAGCTGGAATTCTCAGGAAAGGCCCATGAATTGCAACAAAGAAGCAGTTAGACCTCCAGAGCTGAGCCACTGGATGTACTGCAAGAATAAACCTATATGTTTATGAGAATGAATATTTATAATGCATGCCACATTTGTTCAAAGTCCATGAATGTGCTTCTTTATATCCTGAGTTTCAGAAGTGATGCCAAATACCCTGGCTGCAAAAAGATTACTTAGAAGCTAAAGACATTGCTTCTTTTATTAAAAAGGTAATTCTTGAGTCTCCAAAGAAATGAAAAATTGCAATTCAAGATTCTTTCATGTTTCCTGAAGAATGCAATCTTAACGAAATTTACTAAAATAAAAAATAAAGCAAGGTTTGCTGTAGAAAGGAAAAATGCTATGTATAAAAGATTAGCATAACCTCAAATACATTAGATAAAACCTTCTGAATTATGATATACATGTTAAATGAAACTGAACTGACTACCTACGGAAATATTTAAAATACTACTGAGCAAAACCATACGTTTTCCCACAGTCTCAAAATTTCAAAATTTCAGTGGAAATTTCTGTCAAACTTGTATCAATTTAGTAAAATATATTACTTGCACACATGACCTCCAATTGTCATCTTCCACATAAAGACACTGCAAATTACTTGCACACTTTAGGTGACTAGGCTCTATGTGGACAGTAAGTATCATTCAAGTAGTTTGAATGGCAGAATAAAGTGTCCAAAGAACACACTGACATTCACTGAGGCTTGAAATACTAGGAAATCCACAGAGGCATGGAAATAAATCCTAAAATCAATACTCAAGAAAGGTTAGTAGATTTGAGACAGATAGACAGGCAGTTCAGCCACTTTCAGTGAAGTAATTAAGGGTTTGCTCCAAGATGTAACTCAGCATATAAAAGATGGCTATGTAGTTGATGTCAATCAACTTTACTTTAAGGTCTCCTTTTAATTATGAAATCATAGCTCAACCGATAAATGCAAATATATTACTGTAGAGCTTTAGTGTCACATCATATTCTGATTGAGGAATTAAAAAAGAAAAAAAACAGTGGTGAATTGAAAAATGGGTACAAATACTAGGTCTTTCATAATAATTTTAATAGTAATGTATTATTTGCTATTTTTAGTTTGTTTCCATCAGGACTAGTTTTTGCCCTAGTGGCATTTTAAACTGGATTAACTTTTAAAGCAACATATGAGAACTCTGCACTAACAAGACTGATTTAAATGGCAAATGAAGACCGGTCATCTGACTCTGTTAACTCATTCTGTATATATTGTAAAATGTCTTGTTTGAATGAAATATATATTAGTATAAACACACACAAAGTTTCAGAGGAGAAACTTGCCATGATATTTTATAATTTTGGGATTGAGGGCAGAAAACTAAATCAGCCTACCTGAGAGTAGTATACCAAACTGATTTTTCCCTTTAGCTTTGATCATAATAATTTCCATGAAAGTGTTTTTTGTAATCAGCTCTGGCTATGTATGTATGCTCATCATTCCCATACTGATAAGAGGATAAATACTTAAGGATGCTAAGAGCACATCACATTATTTGACTAGTCTTCCACTGTTTTCCTTATATTTTTCCTCACTTTTATCCTTACCTCTATACTTGTGTTCTTCACATAACCAGATAGCTCAGTTCAGCAATAGTTTTAATGTTCAATGTTGGAGGCACCACTCATTCACTTTGCTCAGAAACCTCACACTACTTCTTCCTCAGCTTACCTTGTTCAGCTACAGGACTAATGCAGCTTCCTCATGAGTGGCTGGTAAGTGATCATGTACAGAATTGGAGGGCATGTTATCTCTCTTGTCCTTTCACCACACAGTCTCATGGTATGCAAGTAACATGCCAACTCTTCTCTTGACCTTTAAAAGACAGTGGCTTTCAGTGTTTAGGTCTATACTGCCTATACTACTGATCATCTTCTGTTCATCTCATGGAATCTTTTACCAATACTTTCCTTATTGGAGACTGGGGATCCATCTTATTGATGAATTCCACAGTGATACATTTAATCACGCAACACAATGGAAAAAAAAAAATAGCTTATCATTATTCCATACAGCAAAGTTAACTATTAAACCAAAATCATTTGCTTCTTTAGTATAATCCTACTGCATGCTGGTCCTGTTATAAAGGCAAACTGGGAAGAGGATGTCCATTGTGCTCCCTAGGTGAACTCTTTTTTAATTTAAAGAAAGTGTATAGTTTAAATTTTTGTATTTTTATACAACACACTCATCCTAGACACTTAAAAATGCAGAACTTTTCAGAAAGTTCAGTCAAGTAGCTAGTAGTGTTTTGGTTGTACTTTTCAAAACAAATAAATGGCTACCACCAAAAGAGATTATTTTAAGCCCTTTGGAATGCAAGGTCATTTATTTCTAGAGGGCAGCATCCAAATGCTGCATCAACAAGTTGGGAGGGGACAAGGAGATGAAGAAGCAACAGTATATATCTAGGACTCATTGCAGGAATACTGTTCAAAGGGTGAAGAAGCTGACGATTGAAACTAGAAAAGGGCTCATACTCAGCAGAAATATTTTCTGCACAACCTTACTAGAATATAGTAAGTAATAGAATAGTAATAGAATATAGTAAGTACTCAGATTGGCCTGAGTAACGTACAACAGAAGCTTTCCTAAAGATGCCTCTTTGCCTTTAAACATAACATTATTTTAGTCCAGCATATTAACACTTATTCCTGGAACAATGCTGATTAATAGGCTCAGTAGCTAAGGTCAAAAAAAAATGGAAAACTTCTTGGCATAAATAATAGATTTCTTCAAGCTTATTTACTGAAGTCTTAAATCTCAGAATAAATTCTGTGTTATGTCTGAAATGTCTCAGTAGATATACTTAGCAATAACCATGATAAGCAACAGTCATCCCACTAGTTAAGCAGCTCACACCTGTATTTTCTTACTGAGGTTACTACATTACCATTCAGAACAATGGGAGTTTAGAAGAGAACATGCAAGGGGCATTATGCATTGCCCCTGCACAAATACTCAGAATTATTAAATAACACTAGCAATGTGGACTTTGCCAAAAAATATTTAATAAATGTTAACACTTGTGTAACAAAAAAAACCCCCAAAAACCAAACAACCAAAAACTAGCCTCAAATGATGAATTTGCTGATGAGTTGGCTACAATGCTATTTTCAAGATTACAATGAATCAAAAGTTATGAACCTTGAATTTTGCTTTCAAATATCACTATCCTCGATCAACTTAGGCTCTCTTTCCATGATATTTCAGAACTTAATATCTAGTATTTCCTATCAAAGGTTATGACTACATCATTAAATTTGTACCTCACAGACTTCTGGATGACATTTTTAGAAAAAGAGGCCCTATCTGCCAGTCCACAAGTTGTTTCCACATTGTGAAGTTGTACTTACTGCTTTGAAAACCAATCTCTGTCCAAAGAATCTCCTTTCTCTCTCCCTTTTATTAAATACATTATTAAGCACCAATCATAAGTACGATTCAATTTTTTAATTTATTACTGTTTCGAAAAACTGAACTCCAAAAGCTGCACAATACTGCTTATTATGCACACCTGCCACAGAGTCACCAGAAAATAGCAACTTATGAAACCCAAGTTCTTTACAAAAAGGTAAGGTAGAATTTATTTGCAAATAATTTCTATAGTAAAAAAATTTAAATACGCATAATTGACAAAGTAGAACTTTCCACAAGCTTTGCATGCTGCTCCTACAGTTTGGTTTTGGAGCTGGGCACTTGGCTCCAGGAATTCAAGGCTTAATCATAGAAACAATACACAGTCACACCCATTAACTTTTAAGTGCTTTAAAACACCCATTATTGACTTAATTATTCCTTTGAGATACAGAATTCTTTTGCTGTGTTGAAGAACAACAAGAATCAAAACCAAGTTTCTGAACAAAACAATTTTTGAGTTGGCTTCAAAGTTGCAGGGAGACTTTTAGAAGGTCAAGAGAATAGCAAGAGGTTCTTCCATTCCTGAGATATTAACCTGCCTTAGGAAGAAAAAAAACTGCCCCCGAAACACCATGAAGCTATCTGCAGCAGTCACCTTTAAAACACATCCTGAAAAGAGGGCTACTCATAAAAAGAGAAGTAGTGAGAAGCAGTTATAATTACACTTCTTTCTTATTCACTACTAAAAGTCCTAAGACTATTATGATTTCATTTTGTAGGTTAGCCTACTCTACTGGGCACAAATAACAGCATACTTTTACTTCAAAGAGTAAGAATAGTTCTGTTTGCTTCCGTGATAACTTTATATGTGGGGGGAAAAAAGTGTCCTAAAACATCACATGAGCCTAATAAAAGATGCAGAACTTCCAAATCCTACATCTTTACAGCTTCACAGTTAACAGAAACATGCAGAAATATACTGCCTCTGTAGAAGACAAAATGAAAGAATATAGGCTTCTACAATGATGAGAAAGGAGAGTAGTGCTGGCACCATTCCAGCCACTTGACAGCAAAAGCTGATTCATAAAAGCAGCAATTTGCTTGACCCTGTAGATATATCAACAATGCTTTATGCACGTTAAGGGATACCAGTAGCAATGCTGTGGTCAGTTACCAGGCTCCGTGCCTTCCAAACACATCAACAACCTTGAAAATTGCCCAGATAATAACATTGGAGAAGTTAAGTGTCTCACAGATATCCCTTTGCTGCATTTAGGAAACAAGGCAGCAGCCTACTATGGCAGTTTCTGGATCATAAAGGTAGCCCACCCCTAATTTTCTTCTCTTACAGAAAGTGCCAGAGAAAGTTAAAGCAAAACGGAAAGAGATTTTCAACCTTTTTTTCCCCACTGGTTTTGTCAGCTCCTGCTTTCTTAGCTAAGCTGCTTTTTTAGATCTGACCTTTTCTTTCCCTTTATTACAAGGAACTACAGCACCCACTGGGCTCCCAGGTACTGACAAGACCTCCATAAGCTACCAGGACAAAACATTTCCCAGTAAAATTTACATAGTAATTGTCTTAGCATGTCAAAGTATTCAATTTACAGCAACAAGCTTCAGTCACACCATGTTTCTGTTCCAATCTAGTCTTGTCAACTGAGCCTGATTAAGTAGTGATAACCAGTAATTTCTCCTGCCATTTGACAAGGCTGTAGAATTAGCTTGGGTGTGAGTTGATGGCAGGAAAAGTAATCTTTATTTTCACAGTGACTCACAGCTGGGAAGAAAGCAGGCATTACTGGGTATAGGCCTCAATAAATGTCACAACACTTTACTAGAACAAATAATCCTTCTCCAAAACATTAATGCTATTTTCATGAAAGAGAAAAAGAAGAAAAAAGATTAAATTGTACAGTAGAAATTGTTTGTGAAATTGCTACCAAATGCACTATCAACATGTCTTGGGAACTAAGAAGGCAAAGTCCTGTGCTCTATGTAGATTTCCCTCAGCATGGAACTCATCAGAACTGATGGAGCTGAATTAGGTGCTTGTTACTTTATGTCAAATTGCCTTATTTTGGCCTGTCATGTACAGTCTCTCCAGCAGCACTGTGTGTCTCTGGAGAAATCAGTCTGAGAGTTTGCCTCACTTTGTCCTTCAAAGCAAAAAGTTCCTCTAACCAAGGGAAGAGTGGAAGAGTCAGATAAAGCATATTGACACAAAGCATGTTTATGTCTGCAAAGTTTTGTTTTACGATACAATGAATTATAAAATCATCATCACTTACGGAAAGATGTTATAAATTTAAAAAAAAAAAATAATATGCTTTAAGAAACTTATCTACTCACGTATACGTATTAAATCTAGGAGGCTTGGGAAAAAATACATGCTGTCATTTTATACCATCTCAAAATTCCTCATTAGTAACTACACATCAGAAAGCATCCTAGTACTCTAATTATATTTTAGCTTAAACCTTGCACTTTGTTACCTATGAATTCAAAGGTAGCAGGAGACCAATTTATTTAATACATACACAAGCAAACACCCTCAAACCACTTTTTCTTTTGCAAGAGGAGATCAGAGAAATAAAAAGATATTCAAAATTCATTCATTCAAACCTAGCATACTTATCTGATGGTGTCTCAGAAGTAAGGCAGACCTCAACATGATCAATAAAAAGCCTCTACTTTGAGTCTAAAGTAATTTTCCTGGCTGAAGAAGAAACAGGATCAGAATTCAGTTTTTTGTCACTTCAAAGTGCATTTTAAAGGATACTACTTCAGGAACGAACCAACCAATAGTGACATTCAATTACCCTTTAACATCTGTTTTAGAAATCCTAGCTATCATTTTACCGCTTGGCCTTATATTCCAAAGGTACCCCATAGGCTTCTAGGAACCCTCTAGTAGCTCAGCCACTCCTCCCAGTTTTGCATCATGCCCTCAGGTACTTCTCTCAGTTGCTGTGATCATTCAAAGACCATTGAGAGGAGCCTCAAATAGACATCGGTTCCTTCAGCATTCATGGGTACATCCCATCAGGCCTATGGAATTACTACGTCCAGTTTGCTTAAGCATAAAATAATTTTCAAAGATAGTCTTTCTGTGATCTATCTACATCTCTTCACCACTCCCTTTCACTGCAATATGTGGTCAGGCTTACACATCTCTCAACACCATCAAGTGTACACAATAAAAGATTTAACAGGCAAATTAGGTCTGACCAGTGCCTGTAATACCAAAATCACAGCTGGTAAACAATAGAGCAAATGCTGTGAAAGAGCTGTTGGGCCTCATGGACCACATCTGTCAACAAGATCAGTAAGTTCTCATGCCTAGTACCACATCCTGTGGCCAGCACAGCCTTCAGAAAATTGGAGCTCAGGAAGGTTACTCACAATCAAATCAGGCAAAATAGAAGTTGCTTTTCCAATCCCGCACTGCTGCACATCTGCTGTCATTTTGAGGTGCAACAGCTAATTGTGTTGCCACTGAGAATGTACTGCTGGCTCAGTAAGGTATACTGAGGCTCTTCATAAAAGTACTTTATTAACAACATATATCATAACTTTCACCTACGAACTTCAAAGATACAAAACCCCAGAACATCCCACATTTCTCACAAATCTTAGCAAAGCGGGATGTACTTCCCAATTTTGCTATTGTATTATATGACAGTTAAAAGTTCAAGCTTAAATCGTTGCCAAATGCTAATAGACTTGGCTATCCCATATATACAGAACTGGCTAGAGGGTAAATATGCTTCAGAATTCCTGTCCCCATTAAGTTTAGATTTCACAGTTATATTTACTGCAGCTTGCTATTTTCTCAGCAGCGTGGGAGGATTTACTGGATTCTAAGTAACAAGCAAAGCATCTAAACGCACAAGAACTACTTTTCCCCATGTGTATAAACAGATTATTTCTTTTATCAAATAATTTTCAGTAAACAGAAACAGACCCATCAGGCTTGGACTTTCCTCACTGGCCTATTTAACACTGCAGCCTATTTCTCAATAAAAGGATGGAAGAGGAATCATCAATCTTCAGCCACATTTTTGCTGTTGCTGCCCTAAAAAAAGAAAAGACACACAGGCACCCAGAAAGCACTTGGGAATTATTCCATGTTATTTGTTACTATCAATACATATCCTGCAGAGAAAGTGACAGCAGGCATGACAGAGACAGAAAGCCATAGGTTTTCTTGGATATAAAATATGCCTGATCCTGTTTTGAGGACCTCCACTTCAAATGGGATGCCCTGAAGCAATTGCAGAGAACAATGTGGTTAGGCTTGGAAATGGGGTCATGCCTATCGTGTTTTGGACCACATGACTTTTCACTTTCACTACTTTATTCAGTAACTACACAAAACAGTTTGAAAAGAACAGTAATTATCTCCAGCTTTTCCACTACCTACTAAAAGCACAGCTTGAGTTTAAACAGTTGCTCTGTGTCCAGATAAAAAGTTAAGCTAATACTAGTAATCAGTGGTATGAAGGAATGCAACACATATGTGTGTCTGAAGACATTTCTGATTACCCAAAATGAATGAGAACTAGAAAAAACCTTCTACTGTCTTTGCTTCTTCCACTATATGATCAAAAATTCAACACAAGAACAATACAAACAACTAATTACTTCCATAAGAGTTTTAAAATATTTTTAAGTTCAGCATACTTAAATTATTTAGTCTATTTTTTTTTTTTAGCAAGGCAGAACAACCCAAGTCTGTCTTTAACATCATAGACTCCCCAGGGAATTAATTTGAATTTATCTTGGAGTATTGGATTAAAGACAAACTTTTAAATTTTAGTTTTAGGGACAATATACATAGGCTAGATTGTGACAAATGCACTGTATTTATAAAAAGAAAGTAACTAAATACAATGCAATAACTACTTTTTAGGGGATTCAGATACATACTACTGCCTATATGTCTAACTATATCCCTTTCCCATGAGTCTAGTAATACTAGTGTTTTTGCAAAGTGTACTAAAACATCACTATGTTTTAAGAGGAACTACAACTCTGTTAACTCTGCAACTACTCTAAAGAAACACAAAAATGAAGTCAATCAAAAAACATACTGCCCAGAGAAATCCCATTACATATTCACTTTAGCCTCTTTTAAAAATATAATGGAGAGCAACCACACTGCATTCAAATCTTTTGAGAGAGAACCATTCAGGCATTCTCTTAGCTTCTGCCACTGAAAAGGAGAGTTTCAGTTATGCAGAACCCATGGAATGAAATTTGATTTTGTTATTAGAAAGAAATAAAACCTCATTAGTGTTCAGGACACAGAAGATCTAACAGCCCTTAGCTAAACACTCTTATTTCTTCAATTATGAAAATGCATTTCTTCTGAGGGTTGTGAAAAATTTAATGCCTAAGAAAAATGAGCATAGTTCAGACTTGTAAAGAGGAACACTGCTGGGAGTGAACTGAATGGCCAGCCCTTCACACAGCAACAACAAGACCAACAGAAAAGGATTGGAAACACTGACTCCAGCCCATACAGGCTAAAAACCAGACATTACAAGAATCAGGTTGGACATTCCTAATGTACAACAAGAATGGTACGAATTTCATTACCAAATGAATCTATCTATGTCCAGGGAAACCTTAAAATTATGAAATTTCTTGTGATAGATTACTCAGGCAAGCTGGGAAAGATTTTCGCATCTGATCTAAGACTAGCCAAGTCATAGAATAGCTTGAGCTGGAGGGGATTCACAAGGATCATCAAGGCACTGCACAGGACAACTCCAAGTATCACACCACTTGCCTTAGAGCATTTTTCAAACATTTCTTGTCAGGCTTGGTGCTGTGACCACTTCACTGGGGAGACCGATCCAGTGCCTGATCACTCTCTGACTAAAAAACACCTTTGTCTAATATCCAACCTAAACCTCCCCTGACACAGCTTCATGCCATTTCTTAGGGTCCTGTCACTGGTCACCACAGAAAAGAGATCAGTGCCTGCCCTTCCTCTTCCCCTCATGAGGAAGGCTGCGATGAGGTCTCCACTCTGTCTCCTCTAGGCTGAACAGACCAAGTGATCTCAGCCACACCTCATATGGCTTCACCTCTAGATCCTTCATCTTCATGATACTCATCTGGATGCTCTCCAATGGCTTTTTATCCCTCTTATATTGTGGTGCCCAAAACTGGACACAGGACTCGAGGAGAGGCTGCACCAGCACAGGATGGGACAATCCCCTCCCTTGCCTGGCTCGCAATACTGTGCTTGATGCACTCCAGGACATGGTTATCAGCAATTAATCTACAAATTTTAGATAAAAGGAGACCTGTTGTTGAAATTAAGATATACAAACATACCAAAAAAATATTTTAAATTATAAAGCTTGCAACAGTATTGATATCAGGGACTAACTTGAATTCCTTGATTCAAAAATGAAAGGCTTAAAAAATGGATTGTCTAGTATACAAACACTTAAGAACTTGAAACAGGATAGATCACAAAATGTATATTCACTGTTCCGACTAGATGATTGCAATCCATTCCCCAAGTCTCCTTAAAATCATATTTAGAACACTATTCAAAATGCGAGTCAGAATAATTTTTGTTTGTCTTAACAAAACTGGTATTGATAGTATAGGGTTAAAATGTTTCTAAAATTATGGTAGCTAAAAGTAGGCCTTGGACACGGGAATGGGCATTGTCTTTGCTAAATCATGTGAACCTATACCTGTGTACCCAGCTGTGTAGTAGATGATGAAGCTAAATGCGATGATTATTTAGTAAATATAATCAAAAATAGTTATTTGATCAAGAATCACGAGAAGGGAATAACAATCATAAGAAATGTTGTGGGGAGGGGGCTTAAACTTATGCTTGGGTGAAAACAATGTGCACGATACCCATGCTTGGGTGAAAACAATGCACACTATGCTCATGCTTGGGTAAAAACAATAGAACAATATCAAATTAATGATTAACATATGATTATATCATAGTTATGTAAGGAAAGAGTATAAAAGTGTATCTATCTCGAATCCATGTCGGAGTCAGATTTGGGTTTGTCTGTACCCCTGATTCCCAGAGCTCTTCAATAAAAGCACCTGCATATAATCACCCTGTGATTATGTGTTTCTATGCTAACAGTATGAATAGCAGAATATTTGATAATATGGAGAAGATAAGAATTTATTTTAACTGGTACATTCAATGATAGGATAAGTAGCATTTCTCTTTCTACAATAGAAAATAATACTGCCAACTTTTTCCCTAGCATTAGCAGGTTTGTTGTATTCTAGACTACAGAAAGTGTCGTGAAGCAGGTGAAAAGAGAAATGAATGAAAACACTCTTCTTGTGGGTTTTGAAATATTTCTTATATTGGTACAGAATTTCTAACCCCTAAATACTAATTCCATTGCTTTCCCTCAATAGTACCCAAAACTCAATGTTGCCTTTCACTTAGATTGACCAGAACTCTTACTTTCTCTAAATCAGTCCTGACACCCAATAAACTGAGGTGATAAGCCTCTTTCAGATTGTTATTTAGAATTAGGGGGGAAAACAGTTGTTTTATTTGATTTTTTCTTTGTTTAAACTTAAAGACAGGGGTGACTGTAGGCAGAGAACAGAGAATTAGCTAATGTAGCTTGGCACCCACTGTGCCAAGGCTTTCAAAAAAGAGTGGGGCAGAAACAAGACATCAAAGACCACTCATAAATGGAAAAAATATTCTTTGAGCACAGCTATGTGAGATGGCAAAAATCCATGGGAGATATTAAAGGGATGCAATAAAAACATATTGAGGATGCAGGAAAGGTCAAGTCAACCTTAAAACAGAAGTTTTTCTCTATGGATTATTTTTACAGCACACACATTTTGCTGTCTTAAAGAGGAAAGAAGAATCAATCACAACATCTTGCTGAAGTGTTTTAAATATCACAGGAAAAACAAAAGAATACTATTAAACAAATTTGAAAACCTGAATTTCTAAGAGCTCCATCATCTAAACATTTGTTTAGTTCTACCCATCCCCCTGCCAGAAGGTGTTATTTGCAAATCCAAAGAGACTCAGAAAGTTTATTTGGATAAAAAAGAGCAAGTTTTTTCTGCTTTCTTTGCATACTTCCCAGAAAACCAAACATTTGGAAGTGGTTCTTAAAATTTCTTTGGTTTGACTTTGGAACAAAATATTTTTGAAGTTATTTTAGAGGTATGTAGAAACTACTGCAGCTGCTCTTTTGATTTAAGTAAGTTCTTTTTCAAATTACAGGATTTACCACTCAGTTTTGTTGCATTTGAAGGTTCATTTTGTGAATTTTCTCTACTGATGGCAATAAAACCATCCTACTTGGTTCTATAAAACAGATTATGGATAGTATTTTCAAGAAATCAGTCTCCAGCACATGATAACCATTTTCCCTGTGCAAATGGCATACACTAAATAGAGACAGAGGATCAAACCTCAAAGTTTAGAATATTAGTATCTCTCACAAACATGCATAAGATGGCACTTACAAGCCTCAAAGCAGTTAGAAGCTCCACAAAGCCAAACCCTTTATAATGCTCAAAAGCTGGCCAAACCAGACCAGACTTCTATACCATACCTGATTTGTCTACTATAATGTTACTGAAGACCACCCTTTTCTTTGAGAGAAATTACCTAATTATCCAATAGTTTCTCTGAAAGCACCTTTATTAGTGCCATGGTTTAGGCCCAGCCTCTAGATTGGATGACAAGCGAATTTGTGAAGAAAATTAACTCTACCCCAGCCAAAACCAGCACAATAACATGTGAACTACTCCACATTTCACACACACTTCTGAAGAGACACATTTCCAAAAGTGAAGTGCAGTTTGAGACTGGCCATATTTAACACACAGCAGCCAAGAGATGTGTTTGTTTCTAACAGTAGGTCAGAGAGCATCGTAAGATTCTGTATTTCTTGGAAGCTCAGTAAATACACTTACTTCAAGGTATAGCCATGAGAAGTATTGAGCCCAGCTTTGTCACCTTAATTGATGCACTACTTGGTAGGCAATTATAGCACAAATTTTTCTTCTCTTTACCTTTCGATGGTGATACAGTCAATTAACTAATGGGCTACTTGTATTATGACTCTTTAACATAGGGAAGGTTAGCAGGAGGTGACTCAAGTCAGTTCAGTCAGGACACTACCAGAACACCCACCATAGGATATTTTGCTGAATGCCACAAGGAACCTAGCTGAATCGGAGCATGGAAACAACGCAGGCACCTAAGGATACAAGCTTCCCAAATGAGACCTTTACATGCAAGTCACAAAAAGATTTCTGCTGGGGAAAAGAAGGCAGAGAAAGGCTGGTGTGGCACTGCCTCGCTCCTAATACGCCACTTCTGACAACACATCACTTCTGGGGACACACGTGGAAATGTCAGGAACTGTGAGGACAGCAGAAGGTAAGAAAGAGGTTGCCAAAAGACCAATTTACAAAACCACAAAGGAATGATAAACCTGACAGCTTCCTTTTGTGTTTAGTAATTGTCCTCTGCAGTTTCCTTAACAGAGGAGGTTGCCTGATGAACATATTTATTATACCAACAATGTAATGTACCACAGCTTCAATGCTATACAGCTGTACATTAGAACTCAAACTTCTTGGAAGCACTTACTATGTAATTTCAGGTAATTTAGCAAAGCAGGAAGCAAAGAACTTATATAAAACATACATCTTGTTATAACAATATATTTATTTTTACTTAATCCTATGCAAACAATACTAATATTTATAAATTAAAACAGTTTTTTTCTCAAAACAATGCAACAATTAAATTAGACAATTAACAATTAAAATTAAATTAGAAACACCTCTAAAAAAAGATTAACTCCTCCACTGTGAATTATTTTTTTTAAGCTCTTACTACACAAACATTTATATACTATTCATTCTTTGAAAAAGACAGTTCCACATTTGACAGAAAAAGTAGTGTTAGTTGCCATGATATTTCTCTTCTCCCTAAACTGAGAACTTCCGTCAAGCTCTGAAGTTCTGCTCTGTTCTCTGACAACTTTTTATACCAAAATAAGTTAAGAAATGAGAAGGTATCTTAATGTGAAACATTGAATAATAGAATTGTATCTGAAGGAAAATACAAACATAGTCACAGAGACAAGTCGTTTTTTCTCACTCCCATACATTTCTCCCATACACTAGTTGCATAACATCCAATTAAAATAGGGGGGAAAAGCCAGGTAAGGAGACAAGTCAAATCAGCTCCTCTTCAGAGTCCAGAATGATTCTAGAGGACAAGAGCCTGGAGCCTAGAAAGGCAAAAGTGCTCTTTTCCTGTCAGAGATAGGCAGCTCTACTATTTGTACAAATGAGCCAAAATTTAAAGAACATGAAAAGCAAGTTAGGTTTGCTGTATGATTTTTAGCTCAGTGGTTATTTGCCAGAATAAGCTTTATTCCATTTCTCTGAGTTATATTAATGCTGTTAGGGAACAAAACCCTCATACAGTGCCCCCAAATTCTGCCTGTGCATCATGCACATTCTGTTTTTACATAATTCTAAACTGCATAAATCAGATGAAGTATAAGTACCCTGCAACCTTCAGCTATTGGATTGTTTTAATTTTTTATGTAACAAAACAGAAGAAACATTTTGCAAACACAGTGAAAAACCATATACAACTCTGCTCCCCAGCCCAAAGATCTGCAGCTATTAACCAAAGGAGAACATGAGAAACACGTGAATGCTTTTTAGCACAATTCTCTACACAGAAATTTACTAAAAATCATTCTGTAATGAAAGGAGACCTTCTATAGTTTTAATGTTTACTAATCAGATTAGAAGTGATGTTAAAAGACAGAGCAGATGATTTAACAATGCTGGTAAATTTTCCACTTCCTATTTAAAGAAATAATTGTTTTTTGTTGACTGAGGTTCATGTTTTACCTTCCTGGAAAACAACTGATTTAGAGATATACAAAGACAAAATCTTACAAATTAAATAGTCCAGGAAACAGTTTACATACTTAGGATGTCGGATGTCTGGCAGGGATCGTTCCAGTGCTATATTGTTGCTAACAAATATGTTGAAGCCATTTTCCCTATAAGCAGAATCATCATGGTCTTCCTCTGTAAGAGGGTACGGTTTTCCATGTTCACCTTTCCCTATAACAAAACAAAACAATTATTTGCCTCAAACCGACAGCAAAAAAATGTACTATGAAGACAAAAAAAAATTACACTGAGCTTCAATTAGTACACTGTGCCTGGAACACCTCAAAGAAACTTCTTGCAATGTCTTTAGCAACACTCCTCTTATTTCCAATACAAAACCAGAAAGCAGGTAGGAATAACAAGACTCAGAAGTCCCTCTGAATTCATCCAATTCATCTAACTTTCCTCTTTCCAGATGCACAATCAGGTTAAAGCCATTTTACACAGAAAAATTTCAACTGTAAATTAAGCTAAGACCTTTCTTTTTCATAGCAAAATTATGAACAAATGGATCAGTTTCAGCAATATGCCTTTCAATTAACATGAGGAACCCAGTTACTGAGTTACTTTACATTATAGCACCCCTAGTACACGCTCATGTTTTCAGAATACAACTTTAGCATTGAAGTTTAGGGTGCCCAACTTTCCAGAAGAAACAGTAGGGAAACCAGATATTTTGCTCTAGGCTCCTTGAACACCCTTGCACTCCCAGGGATAAAACAGATGTACTCACTGTTTCTAATGTCACAGCACTGTGGAGTTGGTTTCAGAAACTGGTCACTTTGTTCTTCCCCAAAGACTCAATCTACTTGTCCCCTGGCAAAGCACAGGCTTTCTATTCCAGCTTTTTATTCCCAAGTTAAGTCTCATCATCAGTCACTTGGCTTCCTTAGTACCTCTATCTCTTCCAGTAAGAGAGCAGAGAACAAATAAAAACATTTCAAGGGAAATCAGAATATAGAAGCCTTCAATTCTTCTCAACTACTTTTATTCTTCCCATTCTTGCAGAGGATGTACTCTTCAGAGTTGCAAAACCCTTCAAACCAACTCAGGTTCTCAAGAAGATATGCTTTCCTTTACATCTCATGGATCAGGTTATAACCTCTCTGTCCTTCTACCTCCACGCTTCCTCTTAAGAAAATATCTCCTTTTACCTGGGCTCTTATAGAGAAATTATTCAGCTGGATTCAATAAGTGACCAAGGGCAAGTGATCCTCAGCTAATCAGGAGCAGCTCTAGGAGTGGATGAAGAGGAAAAAGACCAGAAGCTGAGAGAAACATCCAGCAGTGTTCTTAAAGCCCATAAGCTTCTGTCAGTGCTCTACTTGCACAAGCACAAGACATTAGAAACAGAGAATAAGCAATTAAAGGTGCTGTAGTGACTCAATTGTAAACTTTTTTCAGCTAAAATAGTATATTTTTTAATTCTGAAATTTGTGCATACCTAATTTCCTTTAAATTCTTAATGAAAACAATTACTGTCATTTACAAGGGGGGAAAATTAATTTGTATCACGAAACACTTTCTGTTTTTGCTATTCCATTACTAACAGGTATTTTGTCATTTTTATCCCCAAATGCATGCAACACACTAACATAATACAAAATCTGAGACTAAGCTTCTATGTGAATCGTTATGATTTCATACTAATTACGGGGAGGACCTATGATTCTAAAAAAGCAGCTAATGAGTCAAAGTACTACTCAAAATTCAAAGGTACAATTGTATCAAACATGATTCATAATAAAGTAACACTAAGCTAATGTCATTCAACCCTCAAGACAGAAATATTAGCCCCTCTCTTTCAGCATATATTCTAAATAGACCAAAATTAAATATTTTAACTGGCTAATAATAAGAGATTTATCCAGGTAGTTACTAATATTGTAAAAATTCTGAAATAAATTACCTATATGATTAAAACATACTATTGCAAATGATAATTTTTTCTTTTACTATAAAATTTTCTGTGTATTCCAGCTATTTACCCTGTATAAAAAGAGGTGGATTCCTGCTTTGCTTTTCTTAAATGAGTCCATTTGGGTCTTCAGGAGATGAATATTTTTCCTAAGAGTAGAGTTTTCTTTATAATGGGTTTTGGTAGTGAAGACAAGCATTTTTAAAACCGTGTTCCATTCTTCCCCACCGAATATGGAGCACTATCACTGTACATAAGCCAAAAGCATAGATACCATGGTTGTTATCTAGAGCAACTCAGGAATGGGCAGAACTTTCTTCTATCATGCTGTGTAAGGATTTAACCAAACTGCTTTTGCACTTATGCAGTACAGCTCAGCCATGAGGTGCACTAGAAGGTGTGAAGCATGACTCTTTCCTAACACTTTATTAAAATACACATGTAGAGCATAAAGAGAATCTTGTGCGCTTTTATAAATGTCATGACTATTTCTACCAGCTTTTTGCTTGCTTGCTCTCTCACCCAGAAGTTCCTCCTGATTAGCTATGGATCATTAGCTAGGGGAGCCATCTATCAGATCCAGCTGGAAGCAGTTTGCTAATTTCTCTAAAAGAGCTCAGGTAAAAAGAGACCATTCCTTATGAATGACCTTGGAAGGAGAGAAATACAGAGGTCAGAAGATCAGCGTTAAAACAAATTAAGTAAGACTTCTGGGTGATCATTAGACTTGAAGGATTCCCTTTGTAGAGAAAAGTGCCATGTATGAGTCTACTCAGCATTAAAAAAACATAAGCACAGAAAATTGTCATGTCACGGATTTACTTTTCTTCATCTTGGACAGTAATTTGTATCACTGCACAGTGGTTTGGAGGTGGACCTAAATGCCAGGATAAAATGGGGAAACTTCACAATGCAGCAAGAGTAAAATTCTGGTGCAAAGGACCATGATTAAGTATAATTTCCCACTACTGGCTACAGAAGACTACTTTAAATATATAAATATATATATATAATATAATATTATTATATAGTAATATAAATAATTTATATAAATATATAAATATATAAATATATAAATATATAAATATATAAATATATAAGCCTTCTTACACTGTCCCTTCGGTCTGAAGGCGAAACAGCAATACAGAAAGTGCAACAAGGCTATAAAGTACTGTAGGAAGTGAGAGTAAAAAAGCCCAATGGTGAATTTTTTGGCCTCTTAACATCTAAAAGGATAAAACCAATATGCTGGATAAAACCAATCCAGCACTAAGACTTGATACTAACCCTCTGAGTCTGGTTTACAATTGCAGTAAAAATAACCTCATGAACTAAGGACAATCAGAAGTTTTAGTTCAGGATTTCCATATTTCAAGGAAGGGAGAAACCCAATAGTACAAGAATGACACATATATTCAACCTGGGCCCAAAAAATCCCATTAGAATGTTCCACCGCATGACAAGCCTTACAGCAGTGTTTAATTCATACACTACTGTCTTACCTTTGTAATTACAGAATTATTAATCTGATTTTTAACTCAGTAATCAATGCAAGCAAGTATGAAAATATTCTAGGTTTTCCTCTTAAAGCACTATGATGGTTTTGGAATTAACATCTCTACATTGCTTAGTACTATGTTATTGTAAGGGTTTCCATACACCATCTTAAAATGCTTCTCCAGAGATATTCAGATAAAAAAAAGGTTAAAGTAAGGTATCAGAGATATCAAGATAAAGTACTGGCTTGGCCAAATATTAGATACTCTGTAAGACTTTTTGATCCCTACTCAGGGATGTTACTGTCTCCTAGGAAACCATACACTGTATACCTCACCCTAAAGATTTTCAGTTCTATGCTTAACAACTTGTGATATCTGATAGTTCAAGGACACCTCAGTTAAGCGTCTTCTGCTTATATATAATGCAGATACAGCAAAAGGAGAATAAACCCTCTTCTTCAATGGATGGTACGAAGGGAAGATGATTAAAGTGAAACAAGAAAATAAAAAAGCATTTTGTAAACTCAGTACAAAGGTCTAACTGTAGAATAATGGCTCTGGATCAGCCACATTGGTATGGTTGCCAGGTACTATAATTATCAAGAGAACAAGGATATTGTTGGCAAAATAGATTAACTGTAAATTAATTTGAACAAGCAACAGAAGAGGAGTTCTGCACTACTTCCATACGCAATGGATAGGGGAACTTGCTTAAAATTATAAACAACAAACCACATAGCAACAGGTTCTCATTTCAGGGTGTTTTGGGTTTTCTTTTGGGGTTTTGCTTTTTAAATTCAGATTAGCCTTATTTATAATTCCATAGGCATGGTAAAAGAGACTGGCTTTGCCATATAAATTCAAGAAGTTAAGCAATTGCTTGACATCTTAACACAGGAAGCCAAGTGGATAAAAAACAACAGCCATTCAGTGTCTGTGGGGAACAAATGTGTATAAGTGTGAATTATTTACTGTTTATACTCACTGCTATTAGTTTACTCAGGCATGACTACACAGCTACACCAAGTCAAGACTATAATTCACATAAGTATTTAAGCACAACCTTTAATTCAAGCATTCAGGCATCCTTTAACCCTAAACCATTTGTAGTAGGGAATAAGAATTCTCCATGTGCTAAATGCTTTAGTACATATAAGCAGTTTCTTTTAATACATGAACCTACAAATAAGTAAGTCTTCTTATTTATAGTGCTTTTTATTATTTTGGGTAAGTTAATTCTGCCATTCTTTAAAATATATATGAGGAATTATCTCTAAATATTCCACCAAAAATCTAGCACAGTTAATCTGTGCTCATCACACATAAACTCCAAGCCCATCTTCTCTCAAGGAAGTTCTCACAGTGAGAACAGAACTTTATAGAGTAATCTTTCTATAAAGAAATGAAGTCCCATGAATGGAGAGTGACTGTATTTCTTAGCAAAGGCAGCCAGAGAAAACACAAATTCCAAATGAATGCAGTCACACCTCAGCCTCAAAGAAAGAGTGTGAGAAGTAAAATGGGAAATAAAGATCAGCAACAGATTAAATCATTTGACTCAGAAATCTTACATCATTTTGACACATAAACTTTCACACAACAACCTTTTTGATGCCTGATATAGCAACTGGCCAAGGCAGAGGGCAAAAACTCTGTTTAAAGCAATCTGTAATATCTTTCACATAATTTCTAAAGTTTTCCTAATGCACAGTTATATACAAGTCTCCCATTTTTTACTGTGAAGATCAACTTCATATTATTTAGATAATTAAAACAGATTAGCAATTCAAACTGCCAGCACACTCTGCTTTTTTGGAAGTGAATTTCCATTTGTGTACAAACAAAATAATTGTATTAGTTACTTTTCCTTTTCCTCACAGACAGGAGAGCAGGGTGTGGAAATAATCTTTTCCTTTCATACTAGAAAGGGAATTGCTTGTTTTTAGCAAATGCCTTTTGTGGTTTTGCACATTTACGTTAATTTCCAATAAAACGGATGAAAACTTTAATTTAACAAATGCATGAAGTATCTTTGCTAATTTGTTACAGAGACAGAAAATTAAAACTGCATGTCTTGCATTAAAGTAGTTCCTTTCATATCAAATGGAATTACCCAGGTTGCAAAAAATTTGTAGGTGTATATTTAGATGTATATAAAATGGCTTTTCAGGTTGAAAGCAACGAACATTTTTCTAACTGTATGAGTAGTAAAACAATGGAATAGGTAATCCAGAGAACTGTGGGATCCATGTATAGGCATGCAAGAAACAATACCATGACTCAGAAAGATGATCGATGACCAGACAACTCTGGTCATCTATTAAGGTGGATCCCATCATTAAATTTCTATGAACACTATGAGAAATAGGAGAAGAACTGAGTATAGGTTCCCTCAGAGCCCATAAAACTCGCATCAGAAACTGAACTATATTTATCTCAAATTTATTCTATTTATCCTAAACTTTTCAGTTTAGTCAACTTTCACTCAGTTGTACAATTTCATTACCCTAACTGATATTATAGGAAAGGAATTTAATTGATTTTACATCAATGGAAATAGGATCAAAAGTATCTTTTAAAAATTATTTTATCACTACTCTACCTTGTAGCAGCTTAAAAAGGCACTGCAGTAAGATTTACAACACTTTTAATTATTTATTACATATCTCTGTCAAGGTCTGAGGCAATATAAAAGGCTTTTTCTTAGCATCACAGAAGTAATCAAATCTTACTTATACAAAAACCTTGTCTAAGAAGTCCTGAACAATAAATTTTCAAGCAAGAATAAATTATTTCTTTACAAATATACAATAAAATTTATTCATTATGGTTTCAATATCGAACTATTACAGAAAACAACAATCAAAAATTCACCCAGTTTTCTGTTAGAATGTATTAAAGTCCCTACTATTTTATCTATCTTATCAGATGACAGTAGTACATACAGGTTTTCATTTCAAGGATCATGTAGTCCTTGGTAAGTGGTACAGAGATGTTATTTGGTGCAAATATGAGGCTTTGACCTCTCCGGATTGCTGCTACAGTAATATGATGTTGGCAGGAGAAATATGAACTAAACTGCCTCTCTCTTCAGGAATGGCTTTATACTAATAGCATAGGTTGGGAGAAAAAGTGAGAAAAAACATATAACTTTAAATTTTGTTTTTTGACTGCCAGAACTAAACAAAAACACTTCAACAAAACAATCAAGCCACAAGAGCAAGCAACGAAAAAAACCTCTGATCAACCAAACAAAAAAACCAACAGAGAAGAGCATGCTCCTTAAAAAAATTTAGAAGAGTACATTCATATTGTACTGTAGTTGGATTTTTGGAGTGGTTATCATTCACATGAGATAAAAATGAAAGGAACCTGTTACTAACACAAGATGAAGTCTCTACTTATAGCAGTAATGTGTTCTGCCATTCCTCAACCCAGAGTGGGTAGGAAGTAGCTAAAGGAAGAGTATTTCCTGGAGAGAGAGGAAATGAGAGGGACAAATATGAATTTCTGATTTTCTATTTTACAGATGTTTGAGAAGCATTTCTATAAAAAGAATATCCATGTGGAAAAAAAATTGTAAATTGTAGCTTTGTAACTGTATTAAATATAATTTCCAGATTGCTACAGACTTAATAGGCTTGGGCCAACTCTTCATGTTAATTTAAGATCATAACTTCTGTCTGCACGTAAAAAATGGTACAAGATTTTTTTTTTTAAGACTCCATGAAGCATGTGAAGCTGATTACCAATATTCTGTATATATCATGTTAGCAATTTATGAGCATTTTTTTAAAGCTAAAACAAGAGAAAATGATACAAAATGCCAGTGGTCAGGCTGAGCAGCACAAAAATGAGGAGCAGTAGTGGCAGTGAGCAGAAGAGTGAATGAGTGTACCAAGTGGAGCAAGCAAGAGCAACATCTGGCAGAGTGTCAAAAGCCCCAGGTTGCAGAACAAAGCTCCGGAAAATTCAGCTGGGGCTTGTTGCCTCACAGGACTCCACAGTTCCCAAGAGTAAGGCAGGCTTTGGCTCAGGAGTGGGGAACAATCAGCTGGCCCAGCTGTTGCCTTGACAAAGTGGATTGCAAAACTATTATTGTTATACTTCAGGAATTAGCTCTTATATGTTACTTGTTTATCTGTAATAAAATATTGTTTGCTGAGTTAATTAATTTTCAAGAAGAAAAAATTAGCTCAGTTCTCTTGAGATTAATTCTTGCAGGTGTCTAGGCATTTTACTAGATGTCACTTTGAAATGCAACCTGGCCTTTGCTGTTGGCAGAGGTGTCCTAGCAGAAAAAGGGCATTATACAGGTAACCATTGGAAAAATCCAACTCTGTATCTTACAACTTCCAAATAACCAATATGAAGTGAGTGATACTAAAACAAGAAACTGTGATTTGTCTTAAATATGTGGATTTTTTCAATTAATCATTTTCAATTATCTAATAATTATTTTCTAAATCTGATAGTCTGTGCTTTATGGAACATTAGAGTAAAGTACCCCTCACCTTTTTCATTCATTTGAAACATTAAAAATGCAGCCTCTAAATTTCCAATATATACATTGCAGAGTAAAAACACAGTGTGGGGGAAGAGAGAGGGAAGTGATTGCTTTAAAATATCATGAGGTAAACCAGTGGGATTGGTTTTTTTTAGCAGAAGAATGACTGCATATGAACCCTGAAAAGTCAAATGTCTGAAGGCTTGAATAAACATTTCACAAAAATAAGCAATAGAATTTTTCTTAAAAGATATGGCTTTTAAAACTTGCTGCAAGTACTACAATGGCTTGCTGGGTGGTAAGACTCATTCTACCCGCCCCCCCTCCCATTTCCACTTTAATAAGTCTAGCAAAAATAAAAGAAAAAAACAGACCATACTATTTGGTTTGTCCAGTGTATTTAGAATGCTGCAGTATACAATGCAAGATAAGCAGCAACACATGCTGTTTTGATATGAGTTGCTCTATCACCACAGCAGAGAAGCAATATCCTCAGTAGTATTTTGCAGGCTGAGCTGAATCTAATCATAACTCTGTAGCCAAGGGATGCACAGTACATCGTCTATTTAGTCTAACTACTTATCACCAAATGCCACAGCCACCAGAATGTTTTTTTCATTTAACATCAGAACAGACTGGCTGTAGACCATTAATCAGAGCCAAATACTGAATGAGCAAGCATGTGAGAAACAAAATTCAACCATAAAAAAAGCTTCACAGTTTTATTTAGTAACTGAAGTATCTGTTAGGATAAAAAGTATCTATGATGGAACACAACCTGAAAAAAAAATTACTAATAATGGTAACGTGTTTGTTTCAGTACTTAAATGAATTAATTCGCAAAAAATGCCTCAAGAATGGCACTCTAACAGTCTCTAGTATCAAAAGGTCTTATTAATGTGTATGGTCAAGCTGATATCTTGAAGAAGCTCAAACTAAAGTGTCCTAACAGGGTTAGGTACAGGAACCAAACAGATCCACAAAATGAATGCAAAATTACAGTTGCACAGGTAGTGTTTCAGAAAACCCCAAAATACAAAATGATAGGGTCATAACAGCTGTAATTAACATACGAGTTATCCCTGCTCCTCTATTTTTCTTCATTCTAAGACATATTATAACCATGTACTCTTTACCACATACTATCACAGGAAAACCAATAGGATGTTCCATGGAAAAAATTTCTTAATATGGAATCTTTTTTTTTTTTTTT
>VZRO01002548.1:26131-74608 GCA_013397915.1 Daphoenositta chrysoptera
TTTTTTTTTTTTTTTTTTTTTGGTTCTTGTTTTTTTATGAATTCAACCTAAACTAGCTCCAGAAGCTGGCTTTGTGGCTGTCACACGAAGAAGATGGAAAAACCTGCAAAAAAGGAATTTAGCTATGTGTGAGTACAACAGTGTACAATAGTGAAGTGACCCTTGTACATGAAGCATTATTCCATGATTTATATCTTCCAGAGAACACATGAGCTGTCACAGCTGCCAGTAAATTTGGATTTAGCCTGTATCACTTCTACAAAAAAACTCCAAAACAAAACAAACCATGAACATGGCCAAAAAACAACAACAAATGTATACATATATAAATTATAACCATTCTTACATATGGAGATAGTAAATATTCACAGTTACAGTTTGAGGCAGACCCAAGAAAGCAGAACTAAGCCATCTGATTCCCCACATGGTGACTCAGTTACAAGGACAGACTTATTCCTTCTGTAAATCTGAGAAGAATGCCAATAAGCAAGCAGCGTTTTCACACTCAGGGCAAGTTTCTCAGTAAATATATAAATGGTTTTTTGCCTTTTCAGGTCCCTTCAGATTTATACATTATAAGCTGAGTATGCAAATAATTACCTGGTTTAATACAAAAAATAGGCTCCCCTACAAATTCAGAGATGCAAGAATTATCAGCAAGGCAAGCAATATAAACCCAGATAAACAACTGGAACAAGTAATGTCATGTTCTTGGGACTGGCCTGCATAAATCCTTCTGCTTTACTTAGAACAAAATGCATTTTGTTCTATCACACCCAAAGTAACACTTTGAATCTCAATGCTCTTCCCTTTTTCATATTTTCTTTTGACAAATCATACCCTTTACTCTTTTGAAAACTTTTGATACTACATATACTGCTCCATATACTCACTACTACTGCACTTCCCAGCCACTGCCTTTCCTTCTTCTTATAAAAGATACTAACACTGCAATAATTAGTATTGCCTTTTATCACTCAGTTTTTGACTTAAAATGCATTCTTTATTTTAAAGAGCCTTACAACTGACTGACATTCCTGTGGTAAGGAGAGCTAAAGTTAATGCTTGACCTGCTCTGAGCACAGCTCTACACAGCCCTTTTCCTCCCTTGCCACTGATAACAATACAAGTCTAACTAATGCCAACTATTTTTCAAATGCCTGACACAAATTTGAGCAAATTTCCTGTACTACAGGTAACTGAAATTTCCAGTCCATATATGCTGTCGAATTAGGTAGAGGCAGAAGTAGAGAATTCATGAGCCACCTCAGCCAGGATCTGAACAAATTTTAAACTAATTAGTTAAAAATATTTTCTATTCAAAAGGACAATTCATCACTTACAGAACACAACTAAACATTTATCTCAAGGCCCCATTTATGCATAATTCAGTAGAAACTCAATATGTCCATTGGGAACGTCTTTGAAAAAGTTAAATTGTTGAAAACCTTTGTCAAGATTCAGCCAAAAGTACTTGCTGGGTTTTTAAAAAAAATTTTGTTGATATCTGGGTTAAAAGAAGCAAATAAAAAACGTATTTTGAAAGCTAAAATTTTAAAATGGCAGTCTTTTTTTTTCCCCAAATATTATATAAATGAGAGAACTTAACTAATATTATTAAAGGGTAGACATTCAAGCTAAAAATTTTGTTTGTGAACCAAAACAATACTTGCTAATTTTATCACACACAGAAAAAAGTGTCAAGTACCAACCCAAAATCTCACATGTATACAGCTTGAAATTTCAGGTGTATATGAAGAAATATGAAGAAATATATAAGTCACGCTTGGAAAATTAAAAAAATATTAAATTCCATTATGCAGATTTATGATGTACTTATGCAGCACACAGTAACTCTGAATTCTACCTATGGCTGTATGAATAAAAGCCCCTCAATAAATCTGTTTTTTGAGGAGAAAGACTTTTAGCAACCATGTTAAGAGAGCAAGCATACACGCTTCCCTAGCCTTCCATAACCACAGGTAACAGAGGAATAGGATGTAAAGCTTCAGATGCATTACCAGAAATTCCACCATTCAATTTGTCAAGTACATTTAAAACTAGAAAAGCAGAAAGAAATCATCATACCTCACATTTTCCAGAAAGGAAAAAACTCCATTTAGTTTTTCTATTTTGTTGCTATTAATTCATCTCTGCATGTCATATGATTTAAGAGAGAATGCTTTAGAGAAAGCATTTCTGCATATGTTTAATTTAATTTTTCCTGTACTTGCTTAATTAGTAAACCAACAGCTTCACAATAGTGACAGAAATAATGACCAAGGACTTGGACTGGATTAAGAATTGATGTTCTACTATGGTGAGTTGACTCCGGCTGGATGCCAGGTGCTCACCAAAGTCACTCCATCACTCCCCTCCTCTGCTGGACAGGGGAGACAAAATATAATGACAGGCTTGTTGGTTGAGGTAAGGGCAGGGAGAGATCACTCACTAACTGCTGTGATGGGCAAAAGAGACTCGAATTGGGGAAAAATTAACTTATTGCCAAGAAATGCTCAGGGTCTCAAAACTTCTATGTAAGACTTTAGAAGTCTCCAAAAAAGAAAAAAGATGAAAACATGGTCTGTATCACAGTTTATTACAGATTTTAAACTGTTGATCATTGTATAAACTGGGGGAAAAAAAGTCATTTCAATACCATACTGAAGTGGCAGTATGTTAGTAACTTGCTTAACTTACTCATTAATAGCAGCTAATTAAAATGTCAGCCCTCCAGAACTTTAACTACTCACAGCTTTCACTCTTTTTGTGAAGCATATGAAGTTTGGATTTCTTTCCAGTATAACGACTTTAGTAAAAGCTGGGAATAAAATTCATAGAAAAAAAAATCCAAATGAACTAACACGTTATTTATTTAGAGGCTTCTTTTCTTTTTGTGTGACAGTATTAGAAATAGATTAGTCTCTCAATTAAAAAATCTTTGACGTATTCAATAACCAGAGTTGCTCAGAAAGGAGATCTGGGAGGACAATGGAATCAGGATCCTTTTAGTGTCTGCAACTTGCCCTCTGGAGACTACTCCTTCCCCACTTTATACACCAGTAGTCACTGTGTTTCAGGTCAGTTGCACCTTTTGTAAACCGGCATGGAATAAAATTGCACGGAGCAGCTTAAAGTATCAGTAAACTCATATACATTAGCAGTAGTTTCCAAAACACATACAAGATATCCAATTAATTAGCACGTAAAATAGAAGTAATGGTCATGGTAACATCACATTACTTCAGCTCTCTTCTAAAAATATAAAAATGTAAATCATTTCATGAGAAATTTCAAGAGAAAGACTTTTTCCATATTTTAAGAATACCTATAATGAACCTTAAATATTCATCTTGATTATCTTAATTTTTTTTTTAATCTGATCTAATTTTTAATTTTTCCACTGAATTTCCTGCCAAGTTTTACTATTCCCATTTGAACATCACCTGCAGAACCTTTACTCAAGATTGCCTAAAAAAAAAAAAAGTTTATTTTTACCTTGTAGACAGCAGAACTTTCACACAGGTTGGCAGAACAAAATGTCACTCCTAGAATTGTGGTTTCTTTTTTTACTTTATTTATATTAGGGGGAGGAGAGATTCCCCCAGACACCACTTCACTGCAGGCATGCAGGGCGGACAGCTTTGTGTCACATAATTACATCCAAGAGGTAGCTCTTTTCCTTGAGAAGCAGTGATTACAGGGCATCGTTTGATGAGCTAGTGTCTATAAAGCAAATTATAGCAAAACAATCATACATCTCTGCCTTTTCCCATATATTCACTGGATGTCAGACAAATGGTTTCACCAGTCCAATAATTTTCCTCTGTCAGCTTGTTTAATGAAAACAGGAAGGAAAAGAAAGAAAGTCACCTTACACATATTTCAGTCATAAACTGCATTGAGATAACTATACTAGACTTTTGTACTTGCAAACTTAATTCATATCCTCAAAAGAAAGAAGCTGTGACAGGAAAGTTGGCACTATTTATTGTGGGTTTTTTTTTAGGAATCCAAACATCATGTTGGCTTTTTGAAGACCAAAAGGCTAAAACAATACCCCAAAAAATGTTTTTGTGAATGTAACTAAGTCCTCTGCTAAACTGTATTTTCTATACATGATAATAATTAAGTTTACAGCATCAAGTCAAATGAAAATACATAGAGAGAGTATCATATAGGAACACATTATGTAATTTTTGAAGAATCTTAAAAATTGCAGTGTTAAGGAAAGCAAGTAGTGAATTTTAGAGTGAGAACTTCCTACTGCCTTTGGAATGGTGTGCTTGTGATTATCATTGTGATCATTCTCAATGAGGAAGTCTGTAACATGCAAGGTTACTGACTAGGGTGCAAGCAATATGTGGCACTAGCATACAACACTGATAGCAAATTCCCCCAAATTACGTACATTAGACCAAAAAGAGTCTTGTTCATTTGCCAAACCTTTAAAATTTAAGTTCATAAGGGTTTTGCCCTGGATTGAAGCTAAAGGAATGTCTTTCTTAAATCTTTAAAAGAGATGGACTTTAAAGCTGGTTGACAGCAGTTCATTGCATGTTTTAAATTTAAAAGATGACATAAAAGTAGCAAGAAAAAATTCCATTTTCTCATCGCATCTCAGTTCAAAAGTATGGTCTTGATAGGCTATAGTTGCTGCCAAGTATTTGTTCGAGCCCTTTCACTACAGTTTAATCAGGATTCATTTCCTTCTTCTCTGTATTTGAGTTTTCACAGCAAACTAAGCAACGTTTCTTGGTTCCACTGAGTCAAGCAATAATTGCCCTGAACTGACAAACTTGATCATTTTTACACCCATCACAAGAGACAATGAGCTTAATTTAGATGGTGTATAGAGCTCTCCTCCTCCTTACACACAGACAGGTCTAGCCTGAAGACCTCTAAGCTGTTTGTTCATTCCAAACTCTCTCTGCAAATGAGCAGCATGTTTTTGAACACTATCCAGATAAAATTCCCTTTCCAGAATTGCTACAAAACATATCTCTCTTTATCTCTTTAAAAAAACAACCAAACATAAAACTATAACAGCCAAGTATCTATAGATAAACTCCTACTACATGTTACTTAGATGTGAGAAAGAAACAAGCCTGCATAAAATTCCTGTATTACAGGCCTGCAACCAGGTTGCGTGCGAACAACTGGACAGAGGTTCTCACACTAATATATAAATACTCTCTTAACTCTGCAAGAAACAGATTCATTTTGCTCTCAGCTTGTGAGTCTCGCATTCATATGCCAACAATTAACATTACAGTTTAGAATTTTTTAATCATGTCAGACGTGCATTAAGATAAACTGACAAACATTTTTCTCTTTTGCAAACAATACATTGTAAACTGCATGAAGCATACTCATGATTAATGCTATGAATAATAAGGTTATGACTGTTTATTGAGACCTTGGCTACCACTACAGTTCCAATTATACTGCCAATTCTCAAATTCTTTCTAAAGGAATTGCAAGTTCAGAGACTTAAATTAAATTTAGTAAACTTGTTTCATATATAATGCTTACAAAATTCCCAGTGTATAATTCCATATGAAATATGGCATAAGTAAATCAGTATTTTAGTATACATTTTTTTCCTGCACAACTTTTATTACATTTATCTGTATAACTATCACAGAGCTAATTTTTTGCAAAAACAATAGGGAATTACAATTAACGTTGCTTTCTGTATCACTCTGCCTTATATCTTCTAGAAACTCTGGCAGTAGGCTTTGCCTTGACAAGTTCTTCTGAATTTAAGAACGGGCACTATTCAAAATTATGATAAGGATTAACCAAATGCTTGAACAGAAGTGATTGAGCACCAGTGCACAATTTCTTTAAGTGACACTGAAGTCAAATTTCAGGTGTTCACTACTTATTATTGCTGTACCAAAGTGCTCGTGTCTTTTGCCTTCTTTTGACATTCTACCCCAAGAATAAAGAGCTCCAATCTATTTCCATTGTCATCACAAACACGTACAGGTCACTTATTTTTCAATATCTCTGCTTATCTTGTTTATAAAACTAATCTGTATGAATGTTTGTTTGTAGAACTATAGAAGATACTGTCTGTTTGTTTATAGAACTAATCTCTATGAAATGCCTGCACTGAGGCATGTAAAGGTCAAGATCTTTAAAATCCCCTTCTCCCAGTCAAGGTAACATTTTGAAGAAGCAGAAAGGTAAAGACAATACAGAATACAGGAAAGAATTACAACCTTCATTCCTTCCCTCCCCATAAGGCTTAGACATGCTATTTAAATATACAAATAGGAGGAACAAAGACTGCAAATTGTTCAATAACTGCTGGAATAGCCACTGGGTGTTACGGTACATTCTTAAAGGTTTTTCCTTTGAGATCTTAGTAGCAGACAAGACCAAATGGCTCAACAGTCAAACATAAAAGTATTGACAGCTGTATCTCGGAAGTCACTTATTCTATTCCTTAGCCAATTTCTTTTGAAGACAAAGGTTTCTATAAATTTATGTTTACACAGCTCCTTACATTTTACCATTCTCTCAGAAATTAGCTTATGACACTAAATTTTCAATCCACCTCATAGAACATAATCTTTTCAGCACACACACGCAGACTAAAATGCTTCCAAAGCATTATAAAGAAAAAAAAAAAAGAATTGTATTTAAAGAATAAAAATGGAAAAAAAACCCCAACCACTTGCAGTACATGTATCTATGTATCATATTTCTACATGTATCTTATAGGCTATTAATATCATTGATAGAATTGATAAAATGTTTTCAGATATAAACCCTTTCCCCCCCCCCTTTTTCTATTCCTATGGTTACCCTTTTGTAGTACTTTACATTGCAAAAGTTATCAGCTGGAGTTAGAAATAGGTTGTCATGATCAGAAATAGCAACATATTTAAATATAAACATTCAATCTGCACTTCTTTAAAAGCCCAAGAATTATACATATGAATCCTTCCTCTTATCTGAGAAGGGTTGTAATTCATCATTACTGCTACTGCTCATAATTGATAAAAAGAGCTGAGAATTTCTTGACTGAAATAGATACAAAACTTTCAGAAATGGAGGAACTGACTGATTCTTGAGTACTTTTAGTCTCGCTACCCAGGGCATAAAGATAGAAGTGAAACCAACATAATATCTTCCAATAGATGCTTCTGAATTACTACCTTAGGCTTTCATTGCTTTCTCCTGTGAATCTCATCCCTCATGGGAGCATTCAGGGATCTCAGACTCCTAGTTCAGCACAGAAACCATAGAAAACCAGTGCTATCAGTGCCACAGAAGCTGCCGTGCCCCTGAAATGAACGTCTTGGTAGAAATGCCCTCAGAGTCCTCGCTAGACAACTGAAGCAGGGAAATCTCTGATATAACAAAGAAACGGCAACTACAGTAGCTGATTCATGGCAACTCCAGGGGCTTCAGCATCCAGGATCTCTACTCTCTGTGGAGATGCAGGCAGATTTACAGTGCCCTGACACAAAAGGCATTGCTCTAGCTGGGCTAATACACACACCAGGAGCTACCTGGGTCATAGCTACGCAGGGTGCATTCAGGTAGGGTGCACCCACCACTCTGAACTCCAGTTGCAAGAGCAATTTTCTCATATACAGAGACATTGTTTATTACTTACCAAAACAAAAACTGACAGATGTAGGATTTGCATTTGTTTACAGTTCTCATATTTTTAATGCAAATTAAGCATATTTTTCATCAAGGCATGTAATCAGTTGTATTCCCAAAGCAAAAGAAATTAATAGAAACAGGTCTTATTTTAAATTATGATTTCTTGTCAAAAAGCTGGCATGAATTATCAACTCCAATAAAGTCAGTTTCTCTGATTAGCTTATTTTGTTCCCTCCCCCTCCATTGTAATATCTGATTGACTTAATGGCTCACTTTAGAAAATGGAAGGAATTAAACATCTTTTTTTTTCCTTCCTTCCAAAGTATCTATCACAACTGTTTAGTTAGGAATTACTTTTTTTAAGGTTTACTTTTGCTTTCATTTTCCTATATTTCAGTGACTGGTTTTGAGCTAATGACAGAGTAATATTCAGAGAAGAATGGAAGTGATTGGTTTGATTAAATAACTTAATATTCATTTCACTACATCTATTCTGTACCGATAAGTAGTATATTTAAGTCATTGTATATTCCTTTCTGACATTGAGTAAATCAGGGCTTGGATAAGGGGCAACTAAATGGATAACCTCCCTGTTCCACCAACAGTATAACAATTAGTACTTCTGCAACCCAACAGCATTTCCCTCTCTTGTCTTCTTCTATCAAGATTAACCAACTAATATTATTAAAACTGGTTTGGAAGTCTTTACAAGTGCTTTTAATTTAAGTTCGGGCTATGTGTAAAGCCTTGCCACTCCATCCTTCACTTCAAGTACCTTCTCAAGTAGCAACACCATGCTAACAAAATGTGAAGTAATGATAGAAGCACCATAAACACACGTTTGAACCTCAGGTATTCCAACAAAGCCCTACAAAACCAAAAGCAACACAAGCTCATTTCAGGATTTATATGCAAGATCATTTGAAATTTTAGAGACAAAAAAATGAGCTAAAACACTTGAAATAAATAGAAAAAAACACCTTTTTCTTTTGCATGTCTTGCAAAAAGTTTTACTCCTTGACTTCAAGAGGAGAGACCATTCAAATTCAGAAACATAGGTTTTAATTGGTGGAATGAAAAGGGATCAAAATATTTGGCAATGAAACAGTAGTACTCATGAAGAAACTAGTACCTCTCCATAATTGGAAATGATGAAATTCCCATTCCCAGTGCTTAGGAAATTGTAAGCTTTACAGATAAACAGCCAGACTGAATTAAAAAAATACTTCAGTCCTTTCTTCCTTTCTGTACAACAAGCATTGTCTGCCTTTCCTGAAATGTTCTGACAAGCCCTTTCCCATCATGCTTTCAGATAGATTTTTAACTAATAGTGTATTTCAGCAAATGTTATTAGGAAGAGAAATTACACAGTCTGTCCCAAAAGAGTGCATTGAGATACTCTAGCTTTGTATTTGTATTACCATATCATGATTTTCAAAGAAAAGAGCTTTAAAAGTTATTTTAGTCTATTGAATAATATGAAAAATATAAATTATTTAAAAGACATTTCAAAAATGTTAAACTCAGCAAATGGTAAAATAAATTAAAAAAAAGTTTTATTTAAAAATGTAAATAAGTCAGAATGTCTTAATATTCACATACTACTACAGTTATCATGTTAGGTTTGGGACTGGGAATTACAAAGCTACATAACGTGTTTTTTCAGTTTCTCAGCCAACTCCATGCAATGGCTTGCATTACATTGGCAATGCTTTAAGCCATCCATCAGAAAATCGTAAGTATTACTGTTACTGTCCAAAACATATGGGGTCCACATTACATATTTAGAAATTAAAAGTACATTGCCAAAGCATCAATGCAAATCCCTCAAAAAGGTCCATTCTAATCAGCAAACATGATATTCCCCATACATGTGCAAGTTTCCACATACATGCTGCTTTTATTTTGTACATTCTCTCTTGCATATTTGTCATTTTACATTTAGCAATTTGGAACACAGCAATTATTGGTCTGACAACTACTAAATTGCCTAGAATAATTTCCTTCCCCTCCCCACCTTTTTTACCTCCTAAGCACATGTGGGAGTAAAGGATTATTTCTTTAGTTAGTGATGAAGATTCAAAAGAGAAAGGGAAAAATACCTTACAAAATTAACATACATTTGCAATATTTTACTAGTTCAGGCTCCTGCAAAATTAAGTACTTACCAAGTCTTATGAATCTGTCAGCGAGTTTCAGTTATAGTGATATTTTGGGGGAGGCCTTGGCTCTCTCAAGACAGTGGGATCAAGACAGCATAATTTGTTTTACAATAGTAGATTGGCCTTTGTAGAATAATGACTTTCAAACCCTGATTAAGGTGTAATTCAACTGCTGTTTCTCATCCTTCCTTTAATTTAATTCATCTTACGTTGAATAGTTGTACATTATGTTATAAAAGAAGAATTCAAATCCGAACATGCTCTGGTGACAGAAGAGGAACACAATCCATACTCTCTGCATGTATGGGATGCAGCACGTGAAGGTACATTAAAATTAGATTACTTACCATAACAAAGTGTTCTTCAGTGTATTCGCAAGCACAATTTTCTCCCATTTTCAAATAATTGTAGACTGACAATGAGATGAAGTTGCTTTAGCAAAACTAAATTGTTGGAGTTCAACAATGGTAAAAGTGTCGAAGGTTCATGGCAGCTGTGTGTACTGAACTCAGGTTTTGTTCATTAATTTAAGGACAATTTGGCTTTAGTTGTAACATATGTCCTTTTGCAAACCAACACTGTTTCTATTTGGTCACAGTCTGACAACTGATTTCAACACAAAAAAAAATTTGTTGATAACATTTTTGCTGATTGTACAATCATTATATAGTTATAAGTATGGAACACATTGTCTCTTGGCTACTTTCAGAGATAAGGTATTTGTGCTTGGTCTGACCCCTCAATTCAGAACATGATGTTGTTGTGACATTGCTGCAATCAAAAAAGAGTTTTTAGGAATGCCTTCTAAAGGACTTAAAACAAAAAACAGCTGTAGAGAGAAAGAATGAATAAAAAAATCACTTTAATTTGTTCTGAACTCATGTATACCTGAACGCATAGCATCTTTTTGAATGCTTTCATAATCATGCCAGTCCTTCCTTTTCAGGCCATCAGTCCAGGTAAAGAGCTGTCCATCTCCCAGCCCCAAAGGAAGTGTCTGTGAAAACAGTAAATAAACAAAAAAATAAATAGATACATACATATGTAGTTCATGTTATTACAGAGGAACCCTCATAATATGGCAGTAGCAAATAAAACATGCAGTTTATTCAATGCAAATATTGAAACTTTAGTGGTAAATGACGCTGTTTTTATAAATACTGTGAGAAAACAGTGAATTTAGTTCTTGACAAACAATTAATTGTAGCACACCAAACAACTTGTGCTTAACATTTCTCTTTTCAGCACTGTTCTGATATGACTGTTTGGCAAGAAGCTCATGGAGATTAAACAGAACACTAAAACTGAACAGGTTTCAAAAATTTCTTATCCTTCAACACATGAAGGACTTTGATTTTTTCCTTAAACTATCACTTGTTCAAACTTGGATTTATTGTTACTCTGCACTTTACAATGCTTCCCCCTTTAATTTTTTTATGTTTGCTGCTACTAAGTTATTGCTATTGACACAAGATCAAAGGACTGCATCAAAGGCACAGAGCAAAGAGACTCTCAAAGCACTTTCAAATCCTGTAGATCTTCACGATAAGTGATAAGGAGAAAAATACCCCAAAACACACCACCCCCACAGAATACCCAGAAAAGAAACCCCATACAATGTGTAGTTGGTCAGGTGACTTCCCCTTCCCAAACTCCAAATTCCTGGGTAAAGCTAAGAACTGTTTCTTGCTTCTAAGGAAGATTATCTTCCTAGAGCTTTTTTTCCCCCTCCCCCTTGATTCTTTCTGCTAAAAGCTAGTATTTTTATGAAAATTAAAAACCAAAATGTACCATTAGGAGTACATGAAATGTAGATGCACAGGAAGTAGTTCAAATAAAGTTAGCCTTTTTCTAAATGCTTAACTTACAAAATATGTAATAAAAGAAATGGACAAGCATCAAAATTTTGACAAGCAAAGAAGATGATCTACTGTATCTGTGATGAGGAAAGGAAAGAAATGATTTAATGCAGCATAGGAATAACATGAAAACCCTAGCCTGCTAATTACAGGTTTAAATCAGTAAGTTGTCCAGAACAAGAGGCATATATATATAATGCATGCTAGAAATGTTATCAAAGTTATGAGAAAACACACTCGAAAAGCAGTTCCAGGGATGCAACATCTGATCAGCCTTCTACTAGGAAATATTAAAAGCCCTACAAAAATCTCATGCCTATGTAACAGTAATGCTTTGTACTTCATGTATGAAGTTTGTTAACCCAACGAATACTGGAATCATCCATAGTCTCTTAGTGATTTTACACTACTGGCTGCACAAAACTGGATGACACTCACTGCATCCAAGTGAAATTGTCCCAGCATGTTCAGTTAGGGTTTCTTTTTTCTAGGACAGACAAATATTTGCCAAGATACATGATGCAGATCTGCTTGCTAAGCCATCCTTAAAATTGGGGTTCAAAGACTTTTGGATTTGTAAGCAAGAAGTGAGGAATGCCAGGCACGACTGGTTACTTTCAAGCAAAGGATGCTAGAAATCCTGGCTGACAAAGATTCATGCTGAAAATATCTGCTTTGGGACAGGTGAGAATGCTGGATATCCAGGGCAAAGTGTCGTGAGCTCAGTGCTCTCCAATAAATCCCTGAGATACTGAGAAAAATCCATCACACTCTGTTAGCATGGCCTACGTTTCTAAGTTTTAGTATTAAAGGTGACTTATGTTACATAATGCCAAAATGCAATCTCGTTTGTTTATTCTTCTATTACCACTTTTGCAGACATATTCCAAGAAAACACTGTTGTCATATTTTAATACGATAAAACTCAGAGGTTCACATGTGGAAGAAGTGAAGAACTTAATATATCCTGATAAAAATATATCACAATATCTAACCTTTCATGTCATTAAAATGAACTCATTAATTTCAATAATTCTTGAGTTCAAACAAGGCTAATGTTCTAATAGTAATATTAAATTGCTTGGGTTTTATTCTGACCTATGCAAGGTCAGAAGCATAAGGTAGAACATGGGCTGCAACAGCATTAATTATGATTCTTAATCACAAATTCCTAAAATAATGTACCCTGAAGCACTAACTGGTTCTTTGAAAGTCAGGCCCAGACAGATTCATTTCAATTAAATTTGTACCCTTGTCAGTATGGGTACAGCTGGTGTGAACCACTTGGCTCCAAAAGCAAGACTATTGAAACTATCAAAAGCAGGATAAACTTTACTTTTGTTACCCTTTATTCCTGTGCTGGCTTCTTTCCCTCAAAGTAGTTATTTAAATGGCAAGTTTGCAGGACACTGAAAACTGAGTAGCTGAGTAGTAGAGTGTACAGCTGGTTTCCTGTTGTCTATTTGCATTTGATGCCATTACTCTTTAAAAGTATTAATTACATGTAGTTACTCTACCTGATAGCATTTACAAGTCTAATGTACCAGGAGACTCTCTTGCAAGCATAATATAGCTAAATAAATATATCCACTAAAATTAATCTAGCAAAAGGATAAATATAAATCCAAATATCATATCATACACAAAAAACTAATTGAAGTCTTGCTGTGGCTCATATTTTGGAAAGGTAACATTGCTCGAAGAGGAAACAGGAAACAAACCATAGTGCTGGTGCCATTAGAAGCTCCTGTTTAACAACTGAGAGTATTGTTTGAATTGTTGGGATTTCTTTTTAATAAATCTCTTAACTCCCTCATATCATACCATGGCGATTTTTCAGTTCTAACATCCTTTCAGTGTAAGGGGAATTCAATAGAATGCTCTCACACATCATTTTGTAAGACCAGTATTCAGACACCATCTCAATGCTGACTGAACACTGTGACCCCTACAGGGACTGAACGTCATGAAATTCCCTCTGTGTACACACTAGTTTCACCTCTGCAGTGAGCATGAAACAGGGTTTAGAAAGGGATGTCAAGTTGCACAGCCAAACTCTCTGGGAAGAGCAAGAGTTTTGCAGTGCAAGCTCTTTAGCTCTGAAGAAATCTAAACTGCCTTCAGACCCTCAACTAAACATCTCCCTTGCGGGCAATGGAAGGATTTTTTTTTTTCTTTGTTTTCAAGTTGCTATATTGTTTAACAAGATACAAAAGCACTTGAGAAAATGAGTTTCTCCATTTCCCTTCTGCCTAAGGGTAAACAAATTGCAGTTTGAAAGACCTTAAAACACAGTTTCTGGAACGCTTTAAAACTGCTAAAAGGCTCCATTGTAAAACTCTATGTATGCTCACATGCCTCTTATCCAGATGATAATGACTGGAAGAGCTCCTATTTCTAGAGCATTTCTAGCTGTTGAAGAAGGAAAAGAAAAGAAAAGAAAAGGAAAAAGAATGTAGTATTCTTACTCTAGCATGTGTCTTCTCCCTACATACTTTTCTTTCTCAGCTCTCCATCTTTTTTGCTACCTTGACAATTTAAACTATTTTGCATCAAGCTAGAAGCAGCTCTGATTTAGTTATATGCAGGCTGTCTCTCTAGTGTAATGGCTGGATAATAACAACAACCAAGTGTTGCTACTTGTAAGTACATACAAGAAAGCCCATACAACTCTGCATCTCATCTCAGGAAGACAAGTTCTGAGTAGGTGAATATGTTATCACAAGATGAAGTGTGCTAATGAATCTGGATTCTGAACTTTTGCTGAACACATATTTAACCATAAACTGATGGACTCAAGTGAAATAAAATTAACCACAACACGTAAGTATAAATGCTAAAGAAGGCAACAAAAGTAATTCTTCATTTTAGGGGTAATGTATAAACAGTCAGACCAAAAATTATTAAATTCATGCTATAAAATGCATAATGAATTCAGCAAAAAATAGGGCTTAGGTGTTTAAACAAATAACCAAATAAGGTTGAGTTCCAACCCATAAAAGAAAAAAATTATCAAGGATTATTAATCTCTGTCTAAGCAAATTATTGAACCATACATCATAGGAGACATGGTATTCTGGAAACACACATTTGCTATTCGCATATCCTGGGGTTTTATGTATTTAAATGGCAGCAACACTCCACAAAGAGTGCGAAGTGTTAGTTCTCCGTGTGCCTGTAACTGTAAGAGCAACAATACTCTTTTGGTATATGTAAGGGCCTTAGAAATGGAAAGCATGGCTTCAGAACATTATGGTTCCTTCCAACATACGAAGTAAGGCTTCTTTCTGGTGGAAACCAAGATATGAGAATGGACAATACTCAGGAACACCTGCCCCTGCTTCCCCCCAGTACCTCAACCTAACACAAAAGCAAAGCTTACGTGTGTTCTTTGCTGCCATAACCATGCACATGGATGAGAAACCAGTTCAGCTGAGTAGCTGAAACGTACTCAGGGTTTTCCCCTCCAAAACATTTCTGTAAGTCACCCACAAATAGTGCAGTCTGCCTCTAGAGCCCTTAGCCTCTTGAACTCACGAACTATTTTCATCATTGCAGAACTATTATAATGGCAAATATCCCATTCCATACAAAGTGTTGGCTTTTGACTGACTGTCAAAAAAATCCTACAACAATTTATCATCCAACCGTTTGTTACATGTAGTATGCACCTTTGAGTTACACATTTTTAAGTGTTTCAGTCCAAAAGGGATTACCACCTACAGGAACATTACTTACAGCATCTGCCTTACTATTTCATTTTCACATTAACCTCAAATCTTTTGGGATGCAAGACTGATACAGAACTACATAAACTCAGAAGACTCTTCTCCTCCAGAGAAGACTCAACATCTGGTTCAATTACAGAGAATATGATAAGCACAAAAAATAGCGCAATTACAAAAAACTCACTCACAGACTATTAGATCCCCCAGAGAGGAAAAAAAGAACTTCTCTACTATGACATTTGAAACCTTGAACTAAGAAACAAGTGCCTTCATTGAATAATTAATTTATTTTTAATTTCACTCTGTGGAGGCAGACAATTAGAGGGGACTCAGGCAAGGGAAGAGGATATATCAATGGAAATACACCTTTAAAAAAAATGATATAATTACAGAAATTACAGATTCACTTTGAGCCTGAGCTCACTGGCTCTAGGGATATTTTACTAAACACCAATATATAATTGAATACTGCACTAACAAAACATCATATGATGATCAGCATAACCACTTCCAATTGTTTAATGAATTTTAGGAAATAATCTTATTTAGACATAAGCACTTGTTCACACTCAGGTAAAGATACACATGGGAAATAAAGGCAGTGAAGAAGTACTGAGCTTAGACAACTTTGGGGATGTTTCAAGAGAAGCATAAAAACAACCACTGTTTGATTCCTCTTTGTTCTTGGAATAAAAGCTTCTGTGTAGTGTTTGTAAACAGTGTTGGGTAAAACACATAATTCACTACTTTTTTTGTATCCTTCTAATATAGATCATTCTCAGGACTCTAAGCTCTGATCAACTACTCTGATCAAAAAAGACAGTAACAAAAGAATCAGAAGTCACTGAGCAATTAAATTCAATCCTTTATCAAAATACAAAAAATCAAAATAAAAATAAGGATAACTTTCTAAAGAACGGTGTCACTGGATATACGACCATATGTCTATTATAAATCAGTTGCAAAATCACAATATGTTCATTTACCAAATTTCTGTTCTGGTATTATCAAAAGTATACAAAGACAGACATTCCCAGGAAGCTTCCTCCCTGGAAGCTGGAAGAGTCATGAAAACTATTAATTTTGAAAGATTTCCCCTTTTTCTGATTATGGTACATTTTAGCACAAGACCATCAAAATCAAGCCTTAGCACTATGGCAGCCAAATCTGAAGCCAAGTGCGCACAGTCCATTCTGGTACTGGGTGAGGATATAAGAGATGAAAACCAAAATATTATTTCCCCTAAGGATGTGCTTGATGTAAGGCAGCCTGATCTATGGAAGAGGTATAAAATCCAAGCATCACACTATGTCATCTCTACACCTTTATGCTTAAGCTCTGAACACTGCCTGTGTTGGTCTCCTTTCCTGTATCTCTTCAGAGTTAGAGTGAAAACCAAAAAAGGCCCCATATCTGAACTGAGATTGCATATAAGTACCACACACAGCGAACAGGTACAATACAGCCCTTAAGTGCCTGTGATGCTCCCATAACCGTAAAATGCAAATATCACATGTAGCAATTTGGATCTACCATGACTCTTTCCTAAAGATAGCAGGAGCAGGCATTGCACAGCCTAAAAATATCAGCTGATAGTTTTGAAGTCCCAGGCTACACGTTTCTTGTCAGGATCTTTCTCTGGGATTCTGCCCCTCTGGGTGGGGAGCAGGGCTGCGGCACATGCAGTGGCAGGCTTCGGGGCGGGCAGCTGCCCTGCACAAGGGGGCACCCACCTCTCCATGCCATCCCCAGACGGGTCCCATCAGTCCTGCACCCCTGCTGGGCAGCCACCGCCTGCCAAAACTGCTGCCCATCGGAAAGGCACAGATGATGAAGCCAAGGTCGGTCAGTAAAACATAGAGAACTACTATTTGCTATCAAGAGGAGGTGGTAAAGGCTCTAAATCTAGAATCTTTTAAAAAGAATGAAAAAATCAAAATACATTGAGATATAATTACTGCCTTTTCTTTTTATTTTTACTCCATTTTTACGTACTTTTAAAAAATTTTAAAACCTGTGATTCTGAATTGTTTTCCAAATCCTTGGCTTGAAACCATATAATAGAGACTTTAGGACATGATTAATTTCTTCATATGCTCAGATTTCCTGTGCCACTTATTTGTTATGCCACAGCAAATAAGTGTTCATTGCACTGACATTTACATTAGTAGAAATAATTAGACCAGCACATCAAAAAAAGGGCAGCACTTGATTTAGTCTGTGACATCTGAATGACTCAAGGTTATTTCATTTTTGAAACACTTATATCAGACTTTCTGTGCTTGTAGATTCTAGAATATAATGGACAAACCAGTAACATCATGCCATCAATTCCAAATCAAAGCTGTTAATAATATTATTTAGAAAATGCCAAGCTCCCCAAGCATTTCATTACAGAGACTTTTATAGACAGCTATAAAAAGCTGTTATTGCTGCACTATGGTTATATATTTCAGGTCACAAAACTGCAGCAAAAAAATTAAGTTAAAACATGAGCATGGAACTCCAGAGAAGTTTGGACTCCATATCTGTTTAATGTGAAACATCATGAATTGCCAAAGGTGACCTACAAAGTCTGGCAGTGAACCTTGGCTTCCCAAACGACACAATTTGAACTGACTGTAGGATAGGAGGTAGAGTCTAGACTTAAGGAATAATAAAGAAAATATAAAATAATAATAATAATAATTTAAAAAATACTCCTCAGACCAAGCATCTCCCATCTCTTTCTTCCTGCTGACCTAAGCTGCTGATAGATTTGTACAATAACTAAAACACCTAAACCCATATTTTCTTATTTTCACTTGTCTCATTTCCAATTTGAGGAAAAGAAACCAAACTCAAGTAACATGAGTGTCGATGACGGACCTAAATGAACCATGCTGACCATGTGCTGCTTCTCCAGGTCGTCTTTTTCAACTGAAGAGTACTTTGACAGCACGACAGGGTCAGCTTGCAGAAGAGTCTGCATCCGTAGTCAAATATTCATTTTCAGAAAGTTTAAAAATCATACCTGAAATTGTGTTAATGCTGCATTTTTTTAAAAACTACCTTTTTCAGAAATTATTTTAAACATCAAAAGACCTGAAAGGGATTTGAAGAGACTCAGGAGGATTTTTCCCAATATTGGTTGGTTTTGAACCAGAAAAGATCTGTAAGACCATTCTGATGAACAATTTAAACAATGGCTTCGAATGACTCCTGGAAGAGTTTATTATATGCTAGGTTTCTGGGGTGTTTAATCATATGCAACATGGATACAGAAAATTTTAAGTATATACTTTTATATAAACAGCCTTCTTCTTAAAAAACCAAAACAAAACCAAAAATCAACAGAACACCAAATCCTGAAAATCAAAACAGAACCCTATGTTCACAGAAAGAACCAGATTGTTTCTTATTTTGTAATTTCTAAAAGGCTAAATAATAAAGATATTATAGTGCTTTTTGTTAATAGACTCATCGTATACATATTTTTCCTGAAGTTTAGAAAAATGTCTTTTGATTTTTACTATACTAAGTGTAATGCTGTTTTGCATTGGCTACGGCACTGACTTAACAAAAAAAGTGCTTTTGCAGGATTCAAGTGTCAGGTGTGTTAAGCAGGAATACATTTCTTGCTTTATTTGTTCAGTGGTGATTAAAAATCTTATTTCCTTATGATAACTTCTGAAGTAATTTGCCTTTGCATTTCTCTTACTAGACACACATTCTCTCTTAGGAAAGAGATTTTATAAACAGTACAGAATGTTCACTACAGTTAGGTTATCCCTAATGAGTAAAATTCAGCTTATGTATTACTTCATGAGGTAACAAGAATAATTTCAGAAGGATTTTCTATTTTTTTTTTCTCCTCTGGCTCACCTCTTACTTATAAAAATACAAGTTGCTTCATGACTGCAGCACTGTTCAAATCTCTGTGGTACAACTGATAACAGCTTTGCAGCAAATATGAAACCACTGATCCAGTAGACACAGTAATATTAGAAAAAAGATATCTATCAGTTATTATTGCTTTTCTTAAATAACCCAAGCTGATCAATATTTTCAATAGAAATGGCTATTCTTTCATTTTTTTCACATTCTATTATAGCAGAAACGTTGTCAGAGAAAGGTCAGATACAGAAACTAGCCTGAGCCGAATTTGCTACCTGGAATGTTTTAGCACTACTTAAAAAATTGCTACAAAAAATCAGTTTCTGTAGCAAACTCTATATTTTAGAGTAAAATATATTTTTATATTTCTATATTTTTGACTACAATCTAATGTAGAACTTAATTTGACCCCTCCAAATATTTGTAGAAGCTAATAGTATTCTATGAGTACATTTTTTAATCATTCAAAAAGAAAAAATTATAGATTTTTTAACAAGTATTTTAGTGATTAGCTTTAAATTATAATCTCTACAGTTACATCACCATACAATGAAACAGCTCTGCATACAGATTAAATACAGTGACTTTTTATTTTATGTAGTTGTCTGAATATTTTTAGAAATAGCAGAGAAAAAATACTGATTTATTTGACCAGTATTTTTAAAGTTTCTTGCTGCTCTATGCCACAAAAAAATTCATGTTCCATAGGCACCTATTTGCAGAATACTCAAGCTTTTGGCTTTAACAACCAATTTTGTAATTTGCAGTTTATGTTGCACTGGATTTAAGAAAAAAACCCAACATTTAGTTAACTAAAGTAATGAACCCATGTTGGAAAATAATTATCATCTAGTGCTTTAAGGAAGACCTTAAACTAATCTGCCCAAATGAGAGAAAAAACTCTTATCAGCAGGCTTCTGATGCTGCAGCATACGCGTTATTACTCGACCTCTCAGAATTCTTTTCTTATGTGGGCACTGGATAGTAATTTCCATTGTCTAAGAGATTTTCAAACAAAGTCCTCAGGCTGCTGCAGAAAACAAGCCGATTAAACATGACTGACAGGTTTACATTCTTGTTCAGTCATCTTAAGACAACACGAGGCTGATAAGGAGACCTCGTGCAAGGTCTTTGGAGGCATGACAATTTCTGTGCTTTGTGTGAACTCAATGCAGATTTACTGACACTAAAGACATTCTTCCTAGTCCTTCCAGCATGATGAAGTTTGCAGCTAAGGGAACTAAAATTTTCGTGATTGTACACGCTTATAGAGAATCATGAAGTCTGAGACTCATCTACTTAAAAGTTCCTAAGCTCTGAGCTAAAGACATTGTTTCACTTCTTTCTGTAAAGTCAGCTTGCATTTATACTGCATTTTTTTTTTCCAGTCTGCACCATACCTCATTTTACTACTACTAATAGTTTTTAGTTTTTGGGGATTTTCACTTTATTTTTTGTTTAGGTCTCATCATGCTTTCTCAACCTGACTTAGCTCCATGCTTGTTTCTTACTCAGTCCCTCAATCATTTCCTTTCTTGTAGGAGTTTTTAAGTCAAGCTATTCCCACACTTATACCATTTTATAGGTAACTCTCTAAAAATTAAGTAAATTGAGGGAGATTTCATAAATGAGCACTGTTTAATATACTCCTTTCATGTGAGAAAAAGCTTTTCACTCTTACTTTCTAGCAACGGAACAATAACAAAATGATATAAGAAATAACATATCAAACAAGATTAGATTTGGGTCACCTGTAAATTAATTAGGTTAATTGCAAGAACAGGTAAATTAGTACTGAAGCATCATAATACTTAGGTATTATGTCAGTTCCTGTTGCTACCCTGTCATGTCCACTTTCATTGAAACACCAAATTAAATTGATGCTGTGGCACTGGCTGTCTGGCTAGCCACCAGTGCCAGCCCCCGCCCGGACGGGAGAGGGTGGCGGAGGCTGCTCGCGGGCGCGGGAGGGTCGGAGAAGTCCCAGTTCGGGTTCACCAGACCCACCGGTGGTGCGGGCGCGCTGGAAGGCAGGGACGAGGCAGAGGGGCTTCTCATGGTAGAGGATTTATTGGGGCGCCAAGATCGCGCAGAGAAGCCCCGAGGGGCCATTACCCAGGTATTTTATCCCTTACGGAGTGGGAGGGGAGAATACAAAACACCCAGTGGTGCAGGAACGTGGGGTTTGAATTCCGGCAGACAAGGGGTACAGAACCAACGGGGAGCATTGTGGGAGGGGAGGAATACCGTGGGCCAGTGGGGGATTGAGGAATTTTCCAGAGAGAGAAACCAAATACAGGGGAGAAAAGGAGATGGCAGTGGCCGGTTAAACCAATCAGGGAACCTGCCATACCACACTGCAACATCAACAAATTGACTACTATGGAAAATTTAAAGGATTTTTTGTGTGAAGTTCAACAATCAGTCACAGAATTATAAAAATGTATCTGGAAGTTCCTTTGAGATATGATCTTACCCCCCCCCTCATATCTGGACTGGGTATGCCTAAATCACATCTGCCCTTGCAGATTTCCAATAGCAGAGACTGCACAAGCTCTCAAGGCAATTTCCTTCAATACTTCATTATTCTTGCAATTATGAAATTTCCCCTTTCATCTAACCTGCGTTACTTGCCATAATTTAAGGCTTTCATTTCTTTGTTCTTTTCACCAGGGACAGGAATAACATATTTCCTTTCCAGCAGCTACATTTTCATGGACATGAAAATTATTTTCTCTCCTAGATTAAATGTTCATATTTTTTCAACTTCTTCTTAGCTCTTGTTGCTGACCCTGAAATATATGAAACTCTGAGAACAGCATCACTTTGTTAGTAATTGGATAAGGCTAAGAATAGCAAGTAAAAAATGCTTATTAAAAACCCCCAAACAAACCAACAAGAAACATGACTACTAAATGGACAAAGAACTAAGACAAGTACCAGGTGGCTACATTTCCTAAAAATAAGTAAGATTAAGTTATTTACTGTAACATGCTTTCTCCCTGTCTGAAAATAAAATAGCCTAGCATACCCATCTTGTGCTTCATGAATACTTCATAGTTCCAACCCAACCTGACGCTATTTTATGATGCAACAGTGAATTCTCTTAATTGAAGTGGACAAATTACTGAAATGTTTAGATATAATTAAGGTAGTCAAGATTAAATTATGTTTAAACCTAAAAAGACACTGAAGTTCAACAGGATTCATATACTTAAAATTACCAAACTACCAGCAATAATCATCTAACGTGTCTTGTACTTCTGGTTGTGCCTGAATCAATGCTGAGTTTTCCCTTAGCAGTGAGAGCATATTTAAAGAAGTCACATATGCAAAGAAATTCATTCCCATGCAGGAAAATAAGAACAGGTGTGGAAGGAGAAAAGACTTATAAGAGGTTCAAATTCGAACAATGACCCCATTTTTTCTCTCTGAACCAAAAATTTTGATATTGGACAAACTGATCATCTCCTCTGTTTAATGCCATTTAAGATGACCTTTCTTTTTTATGCCAATAGTTTTCAATCACAAAACCAATCACACTGTATTTCACTAAAAGGAGTACTGCGATTAGTTAAATCTAATTTTATCAACAGCCAGAATGTGAATAGCATATTAAAGTAAGGTGAACAGCTTTGATTGATACACTGAGCTTTAATTTCTAATTCCTCATCTCCCACTATTTTGGTAGGAAATGAAGGTTACACATCATTGAGCAGGGTAAGCTACCGTAACTCAAATGTAGCTTCAAAGATTTGACCTTCAATTTTTCTCACACTTTTTTCCCTCCCTCGAGTATATAGACACCAAATTGATAGGTCTGGAGCTGTGAGCAAAGTTTTTATACATACAATCTTTTTTTAAAAAAACCCACAACAAACGAAGATGAGCATTAAAATTATTTATCATAGTTCTTTGGGAAGAAGAATTATATAGACCTTTGCTATGGACTATTCTATAGATTTTGAAAAAGTCTTCCTTAAAATGCAAAATAATAGTTCCTTTCCAATGTGAGTTCACTTCCTGACTTAATTAAGACCTTCAGTTTTCTAATGATTACGACCTATCCCATGTCCAAAGCTAGGTATTTAAATTTGTGTTTACATAAATTAACATAACCTAATTTTCGCTGGTACCCACAACTCCTACAGATGTTACCTTTTAAGTTTGAAAATGCTAATGTTAGTTACTATATCTAAACGTCTTGTACTTCAGACCATCTTGTGGCACTGCACTGAGGAGCTCATGCAAAGTCTGTGCTCGAGAGCCATTAAATGCTGCGAGAAGCATGGCAGCCAGAGAAGTGTTACTACCCTTGCCATAGCTCTCAGGCCTGAGAACAGGCACAGCAAGGTGTGACAGACCCTTTCGATGACCCGCTGTCTGAGGGCGCGTTCCCAGCAAACTCCGGGCAGCAGAGCCTCCTGCAGAGTCACAGCTGCGGCACCAGTTAACCCCGGCCCTGTGGAAGTTTCATCCCAGCAGGCTCACGTCCGCCTGCAGGCTGGCTTTCACCAGGCCTGGCTGAGAGCTTAGGAGAGTCTCCCTTCTGTCTTTGCAAAGTCTCGATGCATAAGCATAAAACATTCTTATTCCCTTCGCACTACCTCGGCTGAACTCAGTGTCCTTATGTTCCCCAGCAGAGCTGATATCCAGCTATGCTTCAGTGGCTCTAAGGCAAACTCCAGGGCTCCCTAAAAGACCAATTCTCTCCACAAGCAGGGCCATTATTACCATGTAGACACAGAGGGAATAATTGTATAATCACAGCTACCACCATGAAGTAGCTGTTCTTTAAAAACTGACTTTTTACTGATGACTGCTACAATTACAGGAATTAATATTATTAGTCCCCCTTTTCTCTTAGCTGGATATTTCAATTTTCAAAAAAATCTGAACTTTAAAATTTCTCAGATCTGGAGAGGAGTCAAAAAGGAAACCCATTAAATTGTCAGTTTAATATATATTAGAATCCATGGAGACATTAAATTTCACTTTTCATCTGTGAATATTAAACATTAATGAGGTTTCAGGTACAGAGATATTAAAGTGAAACATCAGAGAGCTATGACTTAGCTCGTATACAGAGAAAGAAAGTTCACAAGGGAAGCTAATAAAGGTCAAAACCACAGAACTACCATAAACCAGAATGTACAATAGAAGAAAAAGAGTAATTCAAGCAAGCCTGATTTTAAAGGTGCTATTAAGAACTGTATGCACATTTTCACAAGCAGAATTTTCATGTAAAACACAAAGGAATGGGAAGTAATTACATACATAGTTCTATTAATGTATAATATTCAAACTGAGAGATGACAAATATTTCTTGAATGACCTGAGAAAAACTTGTAGAGGAAGATGCCCAACCTTAAACTGAAGAATTCATAAGCACAAACAAAATCATAGTAATAGCTGCATCCAGATCTCCCTTGTTCCTCCCATGCCTCCTGTTTGGAGACTTCAATGTCTACAGATATAAACATAGTAATACAAAAACCCAGGCACACAGGGATTACATGGAGAGGTTAAGTAATATACCCTGATTGCACGACAGCAGACACAAAATACAAGGAAAGGAATATCTAAGATTAAGCAGGAAAGCAAAAGATCACAGGTCAACCAAGTGACAGCTTATTTTTTGTACATTTACAATTTATCTTTTTTCCTCTATCATTTATTCATATACACAACCCCTCCCAACAGGTATAAGAGCAGATATTCCTTTCCTCCACCCAGAATACAAAAAATTTCTAGTTACAAAATAAAAAACAGCCTGGGAAATATTTAGGGGCATAGTGTAGCACATTTGACAGAAATATAGTGAGGCAAAATTCAACACTAAATGTTCCATAGATAAAAAACAAAACTGAAAGCCACAGATCTCCTTAACTTTATATAGCAACTAGAACTGTTTTCCCAGGTTGTATTCAAAGATGTAATTCTGTAAAATCAGTTACAAGCACATGATGCCTAGCACAGCACATTCTGAAGGCTATCAATAGTATCAATTTAACTGAAAATTTTCACTTCTAAATGTTCTATTATCACTCTGATAGATGTCTTTTCTATTATCCCCCTAATTTACAGTGTACACATACCATACAATAAAATATGAACAGCTCAATAGTAATTTGTAAAATATCTCAGAATTATATTTAGAGATAGATATATAATGAAGGCTTTTTATTATATTACAGCATTTATCACCATATTTGCAGTCACCATTAAATGTGCCTTCAAAAGAGAGATATCAGTATCTGTACCATTAGATCTTAGATAAGCCAATTGAAGAAGCCCATCACTTACATAAAGCTGATCAAGTCACCATGAACCCTAGGTGAAACAAAGCTCTGACAGAATTTTCCTCCAAGTAATTTTGTGAGCTGCAAAATCTGAGCCCCCAGAAACACCTGTGCACAGTCAAGTGCCTCCCTGAGTTTAGACTGGTGAAGCCTGTTAAATCTCTTCTTGCAGGTGAATTATCAAACCCAGTCAGGGTGAAGGAATAAACTGAAATTGTGCTCTTAACTGTGCTCAGCATGAACCATCTTAACAGAAAGAAAACAAAAGGATTTAGTTCTGCTACTAAATTAAACACCATCACCTCTGCATTCATGGTAACTGCAAATCTACTGAACAGAAGATTTCTTTTTAAACAGAATTTCACAGAGCAAGCAAATCTGATTAAGCTTTTACCATGGACAAACTGTCAGCAGTATTATCAAGAACAGTTGCAATTAAAGTTTTATTGTAGATACTTCACCAGGACAGTGTCTAACATCCCTAGTTAGGAATCATAAGCCTACAGTGCTCAGCAGCAAAACCTAGTTTTTGCCCAAATGTGTTTACAATTAAAGCAAATGAGGAAAGAAATATATGCAATGAGACAGTATTATTCAGCATGGAAAACTATGTTTTCAGTGCACTACAAACCTAACTAGTGCTAAATTCAATAATTAGTCATCACAAAAAGGATTTTCTTTTTAATTAAGTAGTTACATTATTTCATAGAAGTTTACCTTGTACTCCTCTGAGGCAACACAAAAGGAAGATCAGGGTTTAGACTGAGATCCATGGACTAATGAGAATTGGTATTTGAAGACTTAATGAAAGAGCTGAGGTAATCTCCAAACCACTTGGGGATTAAAATCAAGAAGAGAAGGTTTAATGTTTTATATTAGGGACAACAATGAGACATAGTCAAGGCAGTAGTCTTTTCCTTGTTCTTTGTCAGTTCTAAGGAAAAAGAGACAACAGGAACTGGGATGCTAATGCTTGAACAAATACTCAGCTCTATGGATCAACAGAAGAGGTTTTGTGTCCTTGAAAATATGGGGAAAAAACTTGAAGTTTTCAACTTGTCTCCAAACAAGGTATCATACACTATCCCTAAATCAGAGTTAACTCTTTAGCTTGCTGATTTTTCTTATAATTGTTCTGGAAATTTTTTAAGACACAATTTTCCTCATACAAATCATTAAGCATGCAGTTTATACAGTCAACCAGACCTCCGGATTCCTGCCCCGCTCCCAGTACCTCTTTCTCACTCATATGGACAGGGTCCTGATGACAAAGGTGATGACACCAAACTACACTGTCGGTAAAGGCCTCAAGTCACTCTGCTCTTCCTGGACCATATCGGGATGATACAACCCTTTAAAACTCTGTATGTCACTGATTGCCTGTATCAAGACCATACTGCACACGCAAACCCAACAGACAGTGCATGACTTGGGCACTGCCAAATCTTCCCCATGACTGTCCTGACTTGGAGAAGTCCTCTGTCACAGACTTTTTGAAATATAAACGTGCACCGGTCCTGTGCCCACAGTTTCATCTGCATAGGCTGCTCTGTATTCACTACCACTCAGTACTGATTAAGGCAGTACTTGTCATTTATCTGTGCTCAGGTATTAATCTGTCAGATTGTCTGTATTTAGTACCACGCATAAATAATTTAAGAACAGTTTATTTTAATGTTTCTGCCACCAAATTCCAGTTCAACACACGATTCTCACTAGGAGTGAGAATAGCTCTTAAACTGACCTGAAGTGGATTTAAGAGTTTTATGAGAAGCTATAACCTAGTCCTTCTCATACCACAGGCAGCAAAACCCCTTTCAGTTATTGCTCAGTTTCTTCTGAGATGAAAAATAATCTCAATTTAATATCAGGCTCTGTAGCAAATGCAACTTTAGTAATTCATTCAATAAAAAATTCAAATAAAGCAATTCATTCAACTCAAGACTCATTCAATTTCTGCAGCAACTGGCTAGAACTTGTTTTTCATCTGATTATGTTTTCTACATCTCTTTAAAGGATGGGATCATCCTTTGATCAATCACCAGGTTCCCATAGCTAATGCACATGTGGAAAGGGAAAACTCACTGCAGAAAAATCTTCTGGAAAAATTTAATTTCACTTTTTATTTACACATAGCTTTTATCTTTTTCAATGAATTTGTATTATCTGAAAAATTGTGGTTCTCAAAACAGAAATCAGACAACCATAATGTGATTGTTAGGAATGCTAAATTGAAATATTTTTCATAAACACTGTATCTTAGTTAGTAAGGTGTAACTTGGTGACAATAATTACATTACAGTCATCTTTAAATGTTTCACAGTTAGAATAAATTGATATATTAGGAAACTGCACTATGTAAGGTACTTTTAATACTGAATAATACTGTCAGACTGCCACATCTTCCCCTGTAGGGTCTTGTAAGGAAGACCCAGACCTTACCCAAGTGACCACCATGGCCAAACCAGGCCCATCCCTGGGCCTGGGGCCAGTCCCCAACCCACAGGCAGCCTGCTCATCCCTGTGTTCCTGCCTGGCCGTCCAGGCTGCCTCTCACTCTGGCTCTCCTGGCCAGGCCTGATCCTGGCCATCACACCTGTGTGCTGGTGGCCTGGATGGCCGTGCCACCAGCACCCTAAAGAGTGACCTGCGCCTATGGCTGGGCACTTCCTGCTCCTGGCCAGTCCTACACCAAAAATATTATTTGCTTTTCCAGGTTCAAAAGGCCTGAGAGTACATTTAAAAATACGTAACTCACCAGAAAGCTGGAAAAATATTTACCATTACCCAGAAATATAAATTACTAACTGGGTTGTTATATAACTGTAATTAATACTTAGCATAATAAATGACTGAATTAATTAATCGTTACATAATGTGAAGTAAAGTCAGCTGAAAAGTTAACAGCTGTGGCCACCCAACCACCACCACAGGATCACCATGGTGACTGGAAACTGAGGAAGGTCACAAGCTCTCTCCAGAAAGCTGTTCTGGAGGCCCGGGAGCCATCCATCCATCCACCCACGTGGGGCTCTGCGGGACCAAGCCGGCGCCCAGCAGGGCCCAGAGCAGGCCGTCTGCTCCAGCGGCGCATTCAGCGCTGCCGCGGGAACGCGCTAGGCCTGGGCTGAGCTCCATCAGGTCAGCGCTCTGCGGCTTGCCAGGCACCCGAGTCTGCGGTGATCCAGGGCCTTCCTCAAAGCACCGCTGGCGAAACCACACAGGCAGCTGACTTCTGGACCCAAAATGAGTCATTTACAAGAGAAACACCACACTGCTCCGGCCATAATGCACTCAGTTAAATTAATGTACCTGAAAAGAAACGCCATAAACAGCAGTTTCTCTTTGAGGAAAACACAAGGCTACAGTCAAGCAGTACTATGTACTAAAAACCAAAAGAAAGACCAGACATGACGGAATATCCTTGCCACAACACATCTCAGTCATAAAAAGGGGGAAAAAAGGTAAAAATAAAATCAATAAGGGAAGGGAAAATCATGAAGAAAAATCATTTGCACCACATAAAACTCTGAAAATCAGAACTGAAAAAAAACCTGTCACCTATCAGAAAGGTCCAGATAACAGAGATATTAATAAATGAGGCACTATATGAAAGCACTGATAAATGATGTAATTTGTTGCTTTTAAAAGGGTAATAGTCTGACAGAGTGGATTGTAGATAATGAAAGGTGACAGGGTATATCTGCACTAACACTTTTAAAAGTGCTTGGGAGTACTTTTGGGCAAAGGAACATGGTTTTTTATAAGAGAGAACCATTAGAACAATCCGTGTCATGCTTTTGTCCATTACCAACTAGCCCACATGCATTTCCGCAGCAATTATATCTTAATCATCAATTCACACTCAGTGTTTTTCATCCAGATGTCTCGTTTTGGAAACCAGGAGATGCACAGTTAGGATGCTGGCCACTTTGTGACAGTTCGCTGCCATTCATGTAAGTTTCAATAATTTGGGGTATTACATGAAATAAAAGCACTGCTTGGACAAAATGTTAATGCAAACCAGTCAAACATCAGCTGTCAAATAACATCATACAATTTCTCTGTTCCAATGTTAGAAAAAACCTAAAAAAAAAGAAAAATACTAAAACTCTTTCATACCTGCAAAATATAGTGAACTGACTAAATGAAAAAAATTATAAATACATTAGCTGTAAATCTCCTAAATTTCATTTTTAATCTCAGTAATATTAAACCCTCAAAATGCCTGCTGAAGAGACTAGAGGCATTATTGTAATATGTAGTAGAGCACTGAGCAGCACACAAACAAACTTTCATTACTGCAATTAGTTCACAAGGTTTGAATCATCAGTTGGTACATTTCAATTCTGGTACAGTAAATACACGTAAGAGACACAGCTATATCATCTAAAATGGTAAAAAGAGTGAAATCTGTAAAACGGTCTTTGCAGACATAGGAATAAAGCCTACCTTGTCTATCACTTATATATAACTACATACCTTGGACACTTATTTACTCAAAGTAGAGAGAATTTAAAGTGCCAAAGGTGTTCCCTATACCTTTCTCTTACTTACCATACCCAATACCAACACTACAGATGTTATATGACAAAAATTTAATCATAAATTCCTAAGTACTACAGCTACTATACAGTCAAAAATGTATGCAGACAGAAGAAAATCTTCATGGTTTCTAACTGATTCTAGATACCACCTTATTGTTTTCTGCTTAATTCTCGTGGCTTAGTGTAATAGACAAGTGTCTGTACACATCTGTATCAAAGTTGTGACCTTAATTTCACATTACAGTTGCCTTTGGAAAAATGTGACCTATGTTTCAAGAACGTATAACCCGCGAGTAGTTGTCACAGGTCAGGTGTTGACAGGTTATTGGAATGCCTGTCACCTTCTTGGATGGCTTACACAAGTGTCAACAGTGGTGAATGTCATCTCAACATAAGGACTTGACCCTTAAAAGAAGGTTTTGCTAAAGAGCATCCCTGAAGTGACACTGAGTAGTGAGTGTCATAAGAATAAAGAAAAACTTTATTAAATAAAGTGAGCCCCTGATTTTTTCTGCAAAGCCCATGTTCCTTATTTTATTTTATAAAAAAAATAAAGCCATCTGCTCTAAAAAAGTGGAAGTTTATTCCACTGAAAAATTAAACACTTTTTTTTTCTACAAAAGAAAATGTATTTTTTATTGATGTTTTAAATTCAATATAATACTTTACCCAAATTCAGAAGAGGTAGAAGTTTATCTTAAAATAACTTCATAGTTGCAATAAGAAAGCCTAAGTCTTCTCTTGTCAACAGTAGAACTGGAAGACAGGTACTGATGACTCACATACTCTTGAAAGTTTTTTCATGTTTCCTTTGTGGCTCCTCTAAATAGCAAATTTCAATCAAGTTTCATAGCAAACACTCATAAAAACTTCAACTGCACCCAAGGGATGAATGTTGCATTTGTGATACCATCCACACTCTTTCCTTACACATTTATTCCTATCACTTTTGAATCTATCCTTGTTCAACATGCTGAAAAGGACTCTTTTGATCACAAATCTCTCTTGAAAATAATTTCTGCATGATGAGTACTCTGCTTTCTGAGACTGCAAATATTTTTTAAGTCAAGTTGCAAAGGATACATTTTTTATTTTTAGAACAGTTGTCGACTTTTTTTTTCCCAGAGCAGATACATAATTAAAAAGCAAAACTAAGGAAAAATTATGAGCAGAAACATAGGTATAGTATTTAGGCAGATACTACGAAATTTCAAATGCATCCAGAAAGAGGAATTCTGGTAGTCCAGAATGAAGCCTGATTAATAGCACTCTATTTTTTTTTTAATATGCTGAGTATCTAATAGCTTACATAACAGTGCTTGCTATCTTACACTGCAGAAAAGTACACTACTCAAGGAACGTGACTAACCCAGAATGTGGAGCCCACAGCACAACAAAGCAGAGCCACTGACTCCATCTGTTCCCTGGAGCAGTACATTTTCTTTGCACAGATGGGATGAGTGGGAATAAGGAAAGAGAGTTGAATTTCCAGCTGAACTTATGGAAACAGATTCCTTTGAAAAGAAGAGGATGTTTTTTACTGACACCATATGTCATGTATTGATGTCATATATTGAAAAATAATGGGCTAAGTGTCCTCTCTGCCCAATCCAAATACTCAGCTTGAACTGGAGGGGTATTCTTAAGTATCTTTCCCCAAGTGCTTTTAAAATTGGCTATGGTTATAAGGTTCCTCTAATGTGCCTACCTTGTTTGCTATCTATTGTACCCATGAATGGGTTAAGCTTGATGCCTGAGTGCTATCAAATGCTGAAGAAATGTGTGGATGAGTGACAATGTGGCAGAGACACATGGGAGACCCAAACCACGTATTTCAGAGTTGAAACATTCCAGTCAGTTTAAAGGAAAGATGTTGGACCAGAGTCCCAAGACTAACACGAGTGGCCAGAAACTCCGAGCAGAAACACCTAATGCTTCTCTCCTTAGGCTGAGGATTTTGGAACCGTTCAGACCAACAGCCCTGTGACCACGTGGTTTTAGGCCAGGCTGTAACATGTATGGACTTGATTCCAATGATGAATTTCAAATTGTCGTATATTATTGCTGCTTCCCTCACATGGCGTCTGGAGTTCTGGTCAGAGTTTGACTTTTATCACTTGTGTCCTTCCTCAAGTCAGGTTAAGGTTCACCTATGAGAGTATGTTTCTTTTACTTAAAATTGGGCAACATTATGTCACATCATATTGTGGAATCCTCTCTTTCTGTTTGAATAAGAGTAAGAAGAACTTGTTTACAGTTACTTTTCAGATGTGCCAAGAAAATGAGTGAGTAATAGAGAGAGTGGGTTTGGAGCTCAGGAGCCCTGTAAATAGCTTAGCTGGTAACACCATTTTGGGCTGTCACAACCCTAATTATCAGATCTTGTCCTCTCCAACTGCTCTTCCTCCAAACTGTCTTGAACACAGTGTGTTCAAGTGAGTGTCTAAAGTTTATAGCAGCATGGGATTCCTTGTAACTTGTAAACTTGTGCTCTCACTATTACAGGACCTGGTAATATTAATAGACAAAGAGCAGAATTCAGAGTACGTGCACTGAAATATGACAGTTACGATCAAAAGCTTTATTTCACATGACCACTGTGTTTTTATCTTAAAACATCTTTTTACTTTAAAAAAGTGTATTAATTATATAACAGACCTACCTTACCTTAATGGAAAAAATTATTTCAGATTGTTACATAGATATATTATATACATGTATTATATACCTATGTTAAGATACATATAGTGTATATATAATATTTTTCAAGTTATGTCTGACCTTTGTCCCTGGGGAATTACTTGTTATAGAGTATCACATTGCACCTTGGTAGATTTTGTTAAAGGGGTGTATATTTAACCATAAACTAACAAAAATCTTCACATGATCAATGCTTATGGAATTACAAAATACATGTTACACTTTTGCAAGACTACATGATGCACCACTGCATTTTAAAACTGAAGCACGACAGCTTTCTTGTGTTACTAAAAATCTTACACGTTGTGACAAGTACATGACCTTTCAAACATAATAGAATGGTATGGGTTGGAGAGGATTTAAAGACCATCTCATTCCAACCCTCCTGCCATGGGAAAGGACACCTTCCACTAGACCAGGTTGTTCAAAGTCCTACCCAATCTGATCTTCAACACTTCCAGGGATGAGGCAACCACAAATTCTCTAGGCAATCTGTTCCACTGCCTCATCACTCTCACAAGAAGGAATTTCTTCCTAAAACCTTATCTCAACCTACTGTCACTGTAAAGTCATTATACCTTCCTGTCATTACATGCCCTTGTAAAAAATCTTGGAGTGGAAAGATAATAAAGTGTGAATATTGCTGATGCCAAGAATGTGTATTTCTAGAACAGCAAGCAATCATAAATCTACCCTTTGAGTATAATATCTATTAATTGCACTACCAGTTTCCATACATGTCCATATTGCATTTCTGTGTATGTTGTTTTGACTAAACAGACAGGCTAAGTAACATACTCCTCCACTGTGTCAGATTTTTAATTTTAATTTTGATTTAGTGTCAACAGGGCACAGTGAACTATTATTGCCAACACGACAAAATCATGCAGCAGAATGCAGTTAACTGGACATGCTCAGGTCTCAGGACGGACATCTGTCAGCTTCTCAGCCACATCAGGACCTAGCAGCTAATTGTGTGACAGAAAGTGAAGGGACACCTTCAGCAATTCCTGCCTGCTCATGAGCATTATTCACTCCTGTAATACAGTGATAAGAGTAGTGAGAAGATCAGTTTCCAGAGTGGAGTACAAATGTAGTGGATGCTCCAGAGTACAAATGTAGTGGATGCTCCAGAAAGCAAGGTGGAAATAAAAGGGAGAAAAAGAAAAAAGGATATGCCCTACACATGTTGCCAGCACAGAAGTGAGAACATATGGAAATGTTATTTCCAATTGAACTTTTTCTGCCATTGACCTAGAAACTTATTCCTACTCCTGTCATCATCCTTACGAATATTCCAACTGATGTGTCAAAATGCATGACTGTGCATGCAGACATGGTGATCATTTTTTCCTCCATTCACGGCCCAAAATAACACAAAAGAAATTCCAGATTGCTTGAAACAGAAAAAAAAAAAAAAGAAAAAAAATTTATAACAAAAAATGCTTTGAAATCAGGAGTGTCAAAAAGAACAATTTCAACCTTTCAAAACCAATTTTGTTCAGCTCTGTTCTGATGCTGTACATTACACTGCTTACATTGCAATCTGAAATATAAAATCAAAATATATTTAATCAAGGGGATTCTAGACTTGAAATAGTCATTCAAAATGTCTTAATTTAATTCATATGATCCCCAGATAAGACCTGGATAGCATGATCCTATCTGTGGTTCACTAAATTCCCATGGTCTTATACCTAAGACAATAAATAAATAATAAGAGAAATACATGGTATCTGGTTTACAAAATTTGACCTGTCTGAAACAACCTCTAGTATATTTTAAACTGAAAACTTACCAGCTTTGTACATCATAAGTCTGATATTATTATTTGCATGTTTATTAATGTAAATAATACGCACGAGCAGTTGTAATAAGAACTGTAGACAGAGCAAATACAAATGGTGAGTGAGTCATTAGTTTCAGGGCAGTAATTTTTTTTTTATGGTGTCTGAAGAGTTATAGGAGGAGATAAACTGCACTTGAATTTTTTTGGTTTAGGTCTTTCGGTCATAATCACTGTACCAAAAACTCAGTGATGCTGAGACTGAAGCATAGAGTACATCCATAATCCTTTAAAAAAAATTCCTGAAAGATAGAGAACTGAATAGGCTGTACAGCACATAGGTCAACCTTTCAATAATGACTTCAGCTTCTTTAATGGCTGTTGAGATAGATTAGACAAGCTTTTTTAACAGACTTAAAATCATCAATATATACCATTTTCTTTATCAGGATTCTGCAGGTGCCTTATTTCCTTCTCTGCTAGGATTACTGTACTCTCATGAGAAAATGCCTCTAGTCTTAGCTGTCAAATTTCTGAATGATCCACACCATTCCATCTAATGCAGAGTTTATGTAATGAAAATAAATAATGCCTTTCCACAATTATTGTGGAATCTCAGCGTTTAGCACTTTGGAGTCTTTTGATTTTAAAATTTATTTTGTTTATCTCCAAGTGATTTTCTGACCATCAAGATGTTTTTCACATTTCTATCTAAAAGCTTGATATTAAAATTCAGGCTAGTCTGAAAAGTTACATTTATTAGAAAGAAAACAATGAGAACTACCAAATGCTTCCAGACCTCTATGTTGAGAAAGAATTCCCTTATATTAACATTAGAAGTTCATTATACATTCTTTCACTAGGTGTCTTCCCTGATCTTTTCAGCCCTGTCCAAGATAGTGGACACTAATTTAAACACTAATTTAAATTCCAATACTTAATTCCTACTAACATTAGCAGCAAGAAGCATCAGTCTATCAAACTGAGAAAAAAAAAGACAGTAATTTTTAGAGATTATATACTATATAAAACTTAAGACAGTGATACCATAAAGCTACTGCAAATGGATATTGGACTAGGTTTTCTGTGAGGCACAGGTTTCAATTATTTTCTTAATTGTAAACCTTGTTGTTTACAGGGACTACTGGTGCAATTCTTTAAATCTTTCAAAGTAAGGCACCACTGTTTAAATTTCTCATGTTGCAACATCAGCTTCTTACAACAAAATATACCTTTTGGATTATAATTAGAACTGTAATTACTTACTGCAATAGTGATAATTATAACTTCCAAGAACACTAGTTGCAGGGTCTTACGAGCAATAAAGTATACATATTACGTTTTCTGCAGAAATAACAAGATTACGTAAAATCAGTTATTAAAGCCATGATGAACAACTGAGAATTGGTATAAACAGTTCATCATGATAGACAACAAGAAGAAAATAGGATAACATCAGTCTTACAAACGTTTTAGCATTTGTAGTGAAGCTGACACAACAGAATGCAAGAGCTGCCCTTGAAGCCTTCATTATTCTACATACAAAAGAAAAATATGCTTCAAGAATGGGACTTCTGGGCACTATGGCAAGCCTAAAATAAAAAGAAAAAATAAAACCACAAAATATCACAGAAATTACTTTGCCAAAGGCAAGAATTTAACTGAGTTCTAAAAACTTAATTTCCTATATCCAAAGAAGCAAAATTTTCATGGGAGTTTTTAAGCTATCCTGTCTCAAGTTATGAATTTGATTTTAATACATGAGACCTATGATCAAAATCATCTAGGCAAATTATAGCACCCATCTTGTATCAGAAGCCTGACTGCCAGCAGCCATTCTCTGTCTGGGAATCTGTGACAGAGGAATCAAGATCTTTCTACACTTAACAGTTTCACTGTACAGGAGTAATATGTTTCCTACCAGAATGGCCATTAACCCTGAACATCCATTTACTCAGGAGCTGATGATAGGGAACTGGGTAAATGTCAGCAGCAGAGCAGCAACAGGGACATATCCCGTTTTGCTTTTTAAATGGTGTGTTTCTTTGCAGAATGGAGTTGAAATGGACCACCAGGAGCAAAACAAGACCAGTAAGACCAGAAGACATCATGACAAGTGACTGAATGTGAAGACTACAAGAAATAGAATTTCTCTACAAGAAATAAGCCTGCTGTTATGATGAAGTCTGACATTCAAAAGCTGGATTTCAAGGCTCTTGAAAAACAACATCTGTAGAGAACAGTCCAAAGCACCTCTAAGAAACTGAGCTGAAGCTTCTATTCAGCATTCCTTTTTCAATTTAAAAAAAGTAAAATTCACAACAGTACAAAGTGCTTCTCAGTAGAATACTCAATCGCTAAGCCTGTGCTCTGCTTTGCTTTATCAACATGGAGACTTTAAAGAATGCAAGTAGTTCACAGCTGTGGACACAGATAAGAATACAGATATTGGACAAATAGTAGCACAGACTCCAGTGACAAAGTAATTTACTTGTGAAATGCCTACAATGTCCACTAAACATGTGACTCCACAAAAAGGCTATCTTGAAAGGCAGATCAGAAATACTTGCGATGAAAGCAAAAAAAAGAGACTTGAGGTACTTGGTAGGTGAACTGTGTGCAACTGTGCTCTGGCAAATGTTAAGAGCAGAAGTGGTCCTCATAATTTTGATACCCATTATAATGTTTTATTCTAGTGTTCATTCTGTAATAGAGAATTACATTATCTTATTAAAGAAAAGGTATATAGTGCTAGATGAATGCTTCTTTTAAAGCATTTTATCCTTCAGACTTACTTTTCTCTTTACACTACTTTCATATTTACAGCTTGGAGGCTATACATAAAAAAATCTGTGATGCAGCTGCACTGTGATTGTGTATACATAGAAGTAATACAAAGAAGATTTTTATCTCAGAGCTGCTTCTCTGTCTCCCACAGCCTGATCCCCCATAGCATAATCTGCATCTCTCAATAGTAATCTTGCTATTACTCATCCTATTTCCATTGCCCACAAAAACCTGTCTTGTTTTTCATCCTCCCCTGCTTGTGACATTGATTAGGAGAGGACTGTCTGTATGTGTGGGCTTATGTAAGTGTGGGGTTTATGTCTAAAAGTACAGCAACTGCTTTATCTTAATTATGTACTCCTAGCGATCACTGATACAGTGAATTTATTTTAAATTATATAGCAAAGAAATGCCACCAAAATGACTTTCACAGGCTTCTCCTTTTTTACTTAATATAAAACTGTGAGTAGACAGACACTCAGAATTACCTGAAGGTGGATGAAGCATTACTGTCACTTTTAAGTTAGTCTTTTCTTCAAATCCAATAATAGAGTGATAATAAAATAATTAAAGCTATCTGGAATGGATTTCACTTCAGTGACCCTTTTATAGGCAATATTTTTCTGTGTACTGCAACATAAAGGAAGATTACCTGGGGAAATTATTTCCAACTAGCAATTCCCAGAGATTTCTGTAGCCTAGTTAGCCAAAGAAGACACTTAACAAGTTTTTCTCAGGGACCTTTTAGCTCTTCACTCTGCACGGCATTGACTTTCTCTTTTCAAAGATCAACAATTGCTAACACTGTCACACATTGAGGACTTAAAAGAAAAGCCTTATCTTTCCAAAGAAATAAACAAACCCTTGAAGAAAATTAAGAGCACCACCTCTTTTTTAGATCTACAATGACTGAATCACAAATATCATACAATATGAGCTGCAACTTTACTCACAAAAAAAAAAAAAATTCTGAATAGTCTGCCTTGATGTCTTAAATAATCCTTATTTCACTCCTACACACTATATTGAAAATCTGGATAATCATATAGTTGGATAATAGCAGTCAGGAGACAGACTACTAGATGGAGAAGTGGATTAATGTTTCTTGATATGTTGTTATAGACTTGAACTGTTGTAATTCACTTGAGCTCTGTGTATAAAGACTTTCATGTTTTGGCAGATATGTGTGATTCCTTCCTTCTATCCCCAAAATGTTGAACACATCACAGTTCCTACATTTATTACTTAAACATAAGTCTTCTTCAATGAAGGCTCTGAGGCAACCTGCACAGAAAAAAGTGCTCTGGAGCTGAGGATCCCACCCAGGGAGGGAGGAGAGCTTTCCCAGCCAACAAGACCTCGACACTAGAACAGAGAGATGGGCCCAACCCCCTATCCTTGAGCCAGCAGTGGAGAGCCTTAGATTCAGCTCTGACCCAGCATGGGTGCTGCCAGCAGGGACAATGCCTACCCTCACCCGGACATAAGTTGCCCCCATGGAGCATGAGCAACCAGGAGCAGGCAATTTGCACGTGCAGGATTATGGATATCCTACCCACTCCAGGCTCGATTGGTGTCATCACCCTCTGGGGAGGAGTTCTGGTATGGTGTCCACTCAGCAGGGAACCAAGTCATCTCTGCTCACCAAAAAGGAGGTGGTGCCCCAGACAGAGATCCCAAAAACACGTGGCCATCCTAGTATCAGGCTGCAGGGAGTGCCTGCTTCTTTCACTGGGTTGTAGCAGAGAGAGAGAGCAGTTGTGTCAGAGACCAAGTGGATGACCTGCTTAACCCAGTAGCAGTTACAGGATGAGTTAAAAAATTTAAAGAGTACTAGAGAATCAGAAGGGGAGATAGGCTACTGGAACAGAGCTCTAGAGTCCCTGAGACAGGAGCAGCCACCAGAAATAATACAAGATCAAGCAGATCCTCTATCGATCCTCCAGCAAGGAAAAGGCAGCAGTTGTAAAGAAAGGAGCAGATGGAGGGTAGTCCGTGCTCAGAGTGGCAAGTGAAATCCTTCACTCACCTCACTCCCCACAGACGCCTATGCACAAAAATTATGAGGCTTTGTATGTCATGAGTGAGTAGGAAACTGCTGGTCAAACTGAAGGGAAGGAAGTAAACACTCAGGCAGAGCTCACATGCACAGGTGACCTGGAAATACTACAGAGAGGATGTTTGGATGTTTAGGGGTGAGGAAGGCCAAGGGGAAGCTGGATCTGAACCTAGCAAGGGAAGCAAAGAATAACAAGAAGAGCTTCTATAGGTATGTTAACCAGAAAAGTAAGGTAAAAGAAGGCTTAACCTCTCAATAAACAATGATGGTAAACTGGTAACAGTGGATGATGAGAAGACTGGGGCAATCAACAACTTTTTTGCCTCAGTCTTCAATGGCAACCTCTCTGCCCACAGCTCATGAGAGGATGAACAGCAGGATGGGGTCTGGGGGAGCAAAGTGCTTCCCACAGTAAGTAGAGATCAATTACATGACCACCTGAGGAACCTGAATGTATGTAAGTCTATGGCACCTGATGATATCCATCCCATAGCCCTGAGGCAACTGGCTGATACACCTGCCAAGCTACTGTCCATGATGTAGGCATAAATGTTAACACTGAGCATGAGGAGAAATATTTAATGGAAGAGCTTTCAGTAGCCCTTGAAATCCTCTGTCTGCAAGGTTCAAAACAATGCAGTTATCTTGTTTAGACAGCACATATTTGTGGAATCAGAAGCACAGAGTTTAAAATATTTCATACTTATCACACATAAGAGAAGAATTACCTTCCTTTTATTTTCTTTATTCAATTATATTCTAAAAGGTCTCAAAATAAGTTGCAATTACCAATGAATTTGATGCATAATATATTCAATAAAGTACCTTCCATCAAATCAAGTGTTTATTATGTCTGCATTGAAAAATCTTATGACTCTTAAAGATGTGTTTGTTAAGGTAAGAAGGTGAGTACTGAAATGAGCACAGCAGACTTGCCCAAACTAGAATGAAAGTGTTAGCTGAAGAATGAACGCCTCCATCGCATGCTAAGAAATGAAGTGACAGGCATATGAGTATGTTTGGTTACAGGAGGAGAAGGTTATACTGTCTGGAGAGAAGAAATTATTTAGTGTTTTTATGAGCTTTTAAACATAATTTTTCAAACTCAAAACCCCCTAGGTTTTTAATTTCTTACCCAAAATGAGCAAACTAAATGCAAAATGAGTTTAATTTTTCATGAGCATTTAGTTTAAAAACAACCATTATTCATATGCTTATGTTCCAATCCAAAATAAAAACTATCTATGCATAACTTATAAATTATAGTCTTTCACTGCTACAAATGTTTAAAAAATGTCACCATTTTATTGTCTAGAATGGCTGGCAGCAGGAAAGCAGTATACAAGCTGTTACTTGAGACTCTGGCAAGTAAAAATTTAATTTGTACTTTCTCTGTTGATGAATTATTAGATGGTGTGGGCGAAGTCATGGAGATTTGACCCAGTAAGCTGCCACAGTTATGCCTCACACCAGCCTTCATGGTATGTATTACTTCATCAGCCTCATAGTACATATGGAAGATTTATTTTTTTAACAAATCTCAAAATTCTAAGGAAAATCATGCTCATTCACACCCTGTAATTAGAAGTGTTTCCCTGCACAGTTTTGATTTTTACTAATTCTAGTGTTTACTAACTCAAAATTTTTGACAGGATCTAATAATTTAAAAAAAAAAAAATTAAAAATCTCCAAAAGCCTTTAAAAGAGCAGAATAAAAAGCAGAGAAGCTCAGAATATCAATCAGCTTTGTGAGTGCAATTAAACCCTGCTAAAAATGCAGTTGCTACTAAACTGTTTCAAAGTTAATAGATTTGTTATAATAGAAAAAAAAATGAAGATAAGGCATAATTAAAAATTACAAATATTTGCTTAAAATTAGTAACACACATATTTCTAAAAACAAACAAACCCTAGAAACATCTAATTTAGTGACCCAATGGAATGCCAAAAAAAGCTCTGATCACTAATCACGGTGACCTTATTTACACTGGTTATTTCATGGTGATAGATTATATGTCCCATTACCATTCTCTTGGGCTGTACAAGTTCCCAAAACAAATAAATTGTAAAGTAACTAAACCTTTTTCCACATAATGCCAAGGTCTGGCTGCAGCTGTATTTGTTTTACTTGCAGGGCACTGAGAAAATCAAGACTAATCAGAGTAGAGAAATTAATTCCTTATGTGGAATTAAATTCACCTGTGCTCTGAACTCTTGCAAAAGGAAATAAAATCCATGAATATTGGTTAAGCAGGATCATTAAAAATAAATAAAATGAAATGTGGTGGGTTTCTGCACCTGTTGTTTTCACTCCCAAGGACCTCATCCAGTCAAAAAGGTAGCCTCTAAGCAATACTGGCTTACCACAGGGTTATCACAGATTCACCGGATGGCTAATATTGGAAGGGACCTCTGGAGATCATCTGGCCCAATCCCCTGCTCAAGAAGGGCCACCAAGGTTAGGGTGCCCATGACCACGTCCACATTGCTTTTCAGTATCTCCAGAGGCAGGTATTTCACAGTCTTCCTGGGAAACATGCAATCCATGCAGTTTTCTTTCAAAAACTCAATTTTTCTCATCCTTAGTATAATTTTTCCTGAAATTCTCTTCTAGGACCTGAGTTAATGCCCACTGAGATATTGCCCCATCTTTATTGATTTGGATTATACAAATGTCTTTAATTTTATCTCTTAAAAAAACCCTATGACTTGTTAACAAAATTAATTATGCCAACTGTGAAACGCTTCCTTCACATTAAAAAAAACATCAACCTCATTTTCAAAAGCTCATTTATAAAAAGTTTCTAGTTTTCAGGGCTCAAAAATAATGCAGAAAAAGAGAATCTGCCTAAACCTGCAAACTGAAAAATAAAGCATTATTACACTTCCTCATGATGAAGTAACTGAAAATTAGCAGTTTAGCATAATTTATATTTACAATAGATCTTATGTTACAATACAAAAGGCACCAATTTTGGCCTCAATTTCTACACATGCAACATTAGTATCTTCCAAAGACTTACAGGGAATAGACAGAAACAATGAAAAGAGGCCATTCTTACCTCTTCTATGGAAAAGAAACTTCTATGAAAAAAAAAACTTTTCCCAACTAAGAAACAAGACTATACACTAAACAATCAAAGGTGATTGTGATGTCTTGGCAGGAAACATTATTTAGGGTATTGCAACAAATCAATAGTGCTAATTATCAATCATGGTTGAAACCTCCTCATTAACAACTAGATTTTGATGAAAATATATTAAGTATCTTTCTTTTTGTACAATATGTACCATTTGAAATGTACAAACCTTATTGAGTATGGCTTCAGATACACAACAAATAAAAAAAACTTCACCACTGGAGCTTGCAGGACGAGGGGATGAGAGGGGAAGCGGCCCAATTTGCACACACCTCTTCATAGCAAGGGAATGTGCAGTTTTGCTTCCAGGTGATGGCAGTATGGGTTTATCAAGGTATTGCTTACCTTCTATCAGGTAAAAGTTATGGGAATGAGCATTCTCAAGTGAAGAAGAAAGATGAACTCACTCACCCTCTGAATCCTGTATTTCAAGGGTATCTTAAGGAACCATAGTCCCTAAGTTTGAAATATGTAGATTAGATATGAGATTAGTTGTCAAAGCCCTCACTGCATTTAAAGACAATGAATAATTATTATTGATAGACATGGAATTTTGCTAGAACTTATCCCTGAAATTAGGCAAGGAAAAGAGATGGCTGCCTCCTCTGGGAAATCATAAACACAGAGAGATGTTATTTCCTATTTTAAACTGCTTTAAGATTCCCATAGCATTAACATTCCAAATAATCAATTTCAAGTGTGTGTCTCTACTCCAAAATCAAATAAGAAAATAGACATTTTACCTCCATGAAATTAAAATTCATGATGAAAGAACTACACCTTGTAGCCATTATCTCTGTCATAGCAATATATTTACAGCCTCATCTGCAATCAAATAAGCCATCAGTTAATAAGGTAGCATCCAGACATTTGAATATATACCTAATATTAATGGTCCTTAACTGCTTCAGAGACAATGGCAGGACTCGCAAGACTGATGATAAATTTCATCAAGTTAAAGTAATTTCCCTTCTATCTATTCCGTTCCATGTCTACTGTTTCTCTGCTTATGAGGCAACATTATTCTTGAACTTAAAACACATTTTTTCATATTGTCTGGAATGCAAATGATCTTCAGTGCCTAATGACTGGTTTTGGAATTAATTCACAATACCGTCCAAATGTAATCTCCAGCAATGCAGGTGAAACCAAGACTCCATGAAGCCATTTGCCTCATTTCTATACTAAATCCTGCTTCCACTTTTTCCAAAATACCTCACCTAGCCCTACAGTGATCATCACCAGATCAAATGCACCAGATTAGATTCTCTTCCCAGGCCTTCCTTCTCTTTGTTCTGGTGCCTTTCCTTTGTAATACCGATTCTTTCCCCCATACCCATCTCCTAACCTTATCAGATTTTGTACCCAATTTTCTCCCTTCCTTTTCCCATGTCACTTGTAACACAGACTTCGTGCACTACCTTTTCAATTCTAAGCTTGCCTCAGCATACCCCATATTTTTCCAAGATGATAGTCCACAGGATTCTGCTCTGATATTCCGTAGAATGGCAAAGGTTAATAATGCTCAGTGACAAGTAAATCTAGTTACCTAGGAAGAACAGAAACATTTTCATTGGGAATGCAAAAAGTGGTATTACTGAAAGTTTTAAAATTTGTTCATCTTTGGGTCTATGAAGCAGATAATAAGGATGGATTTGATAAAATCCCCTTTTCTGAGTAATTTCACCTTCCTGCTTCAAAGTAGGACAGTAAGACTATTTAAAGTAAAATAGTATGTATAAATAAGCAAAATACTGTTTTCTCTACTTGAGGTTTCTGAAACACGCACTTTGCCTGAAAAATCTCCAAATATTCAACCTGATGCAGATATTTTACATTAGGAATTACAACCATTATGCCTTATGCTCTATAGTGTCATAAGCCACTTAAAATCAAAAATTCTATTGAGAAATACTGAACAAACCTAACAGACATTTCATCAGTTCTACTTACAGTAATTGAGTGCAAAATTCTACAATGTATTAGAGTATAAACTGTTTGACTTAAATCATGGAAGTCCCTAGGTTACTCTATTACAATATTAATTGTTAAAGCTGACAAAAGGAACCTTCTGTCAAAAATACTAAAAATCAAGTAGAGATTTAAAAGTATTTGGCACAAGAACTGCAATTATTTTAACAAAGCAGCACACACTTATGCCATACAAATCACTTTCCATTATCATTTTTTCAGTTAACTAATTTGTTGGTTTTAATGATAGCGAAAATTACATAAAGGATTTTTTTTTCAAATGTGGTATTTCAAAACTTGAAGTTTATATAGAAATAACATATAATTTTTCTTTAAAAAAAATGATTGCAGAATGGCACTACTACATCTCTGTTTTTAGACAAGGCTACAAATTTATGCATGTATATATATGTATATATGTATATATATATGTATATATATATGTATATGTGTGTGAGTACATATATATATATATAAATATATACCTATACATAAATATAAGCGTGTGTCTAGGAAAGTAGTTTACTACAATCAGAATACTCAGCATAGAGCTAGTCACTACAAAAGGTTGTCAAGAAAGCTGAGTTCTTTCCCTTCCACAGGCAGCTCACTTCTGGCAGAAAGCAGCAGATATTCCCCTTATTTGTAACACTGAAATTTTCTGAAACAGGGTCCTGAGCTTCCTTCTGAACACTAAGTAGCATTGATTCTTTCAAAACACGTTTGCCAGAGTTGCTGTTTTACCCGGTCGCTCACTGGTTACAATGCACACACGAGATAACAGAAAGCACAGGTTCAAAACCCCTTCAAATAAAGGGGCATCTATTCGGATGCCCACTTGATCTCCACATCAGAAGAATGACACAGCCAGCTTGTGCTTACAGACTCTGCACTCATCCTCATGCTCCCTTAGCACACCTCCCATGCACCACAAGAAATCCCAAGATTCCCCCTGGACCACAGTGAGCACGTAGGAATTGCCATAGCTCCATGATTAGGTTATTCATTTGGGAGGATAGAGGACTGAGTTCAAGACCCTGCTATTATGAATGCTTAATTTAGAATACTGAAATGTTCATTGTTGTGGAATCTGAAAGGCTGCTTTCCCATCCCAAAGGGCTGCCTTAATCCCTAGGTTACCGAGTTCTTCTCTCTGGCTTAAAAGACATTTAAGTACTTAATTCTAAATAGAACAGCTCCATCATGAAAGTCTCTGAAAGGACTAGTCAATTGTTTAACATGAAAACCTGAATGTAAAACCCTTGGAAAAGGGAAGAAGTGTGACTCCAGTCTCTCAAATACTTCAGCAAAGTATTTTATGCAAAACCATTTTAGACCATCTTTTCTGGGAGCTCATCACCACATTTTAGGACATCATCTGCATATCACCATGGAAAAGGAGTCGTGAGCATCCATGCTGCATATGCACTGTTTTCACAAATAAGGCCACTGGTGCAAAGGTTCCTCGCAGCTCAACTAATGGGTCACATTTTGTAAGCCATGAAAATGCTGAGGAGCAGCAAATTATCAGCTTATACAGCTATGGAATTTGAAACTAAAAATCCAAAGGAGTTTTCTTCTCAGTACTTGACAGGTGAGGTATGAATACATTGACATTTAAATGCTTGATTTAGATGCCTGCAGGGACATTTAGGCACCAGCATCCCTCTTGCAAATTTGTCTCTTAAACACTTTCAGATTTACAGACAAACAATACTTGTAATAATGAATTTTAAGAGTTTAATAATAATGTCATCAACTAATCTGCTTAAATTATCTCAGTTCCTTCAGCTAACCTGAATAAAAATGTTGCTTTTGATTCTCAAAGAATCATAGAATGTTAAGGGATTGGAATGTACCTTAAAGATCATCTAGTCCCAACCCCCCTGCCATAGGCAGGGACACCTCCCACTAGACAAGATTGTTCAAAGCCTTATCCAACCTGCCATTGAACACTGCCTGGGCTGGGGCATCCACAACCTCCCTGGGCAACTTGTGCCTTACTCGACCTCACAGTAAAGAATTTTTTTCCTACCATCTAACCTAAATTTTTCCTCTTTCAATTTCTACGCATTACTCCTTGTCCTACCACTACAGCTCCTGACGAAGGGTCCCTCTCTGGCTTCCTTCAGATACTGGAAGGTTGCTGTGAGGTCTCCACTCAACCTTCTGTTCTCCAGGCTGAGCAGCCCCAACTCTCTCAGCCTGTCTTCATAGCAAAGGTGCTCCAGTCCTCTTCTCAACTTTGTGGCCCTCCTCTGCACTTGCTCCAACAGCTCCATGGTTTTCTTATATTGGGGACTCGGGAGCTGGACATAACACTCCAGGTGGGGTCTCACAAGAGCAGAGCAGAGGGGCAGAATCTCCTCCTTGGACTTGTCAATCACACTGCTTTGGATGCAGCCCAGGATACACTTGACTATAAGGGCAACAAAAACCCAAACCACTTTGCTTAAAAATCTGGTGAAGACCACTAAGAGTGATAACTATTCCTGCTATATCATTCAGAAATTCACAGTACTTGAAATAAAGGGAGAAAATAATTCACTAAGTCTAATGTGTCTTATACTGCTTGTGTACAATAAATATAAAAATAATTTTACAAAGTATAAGCAATTGCTTTTTTTCCACAGGTAAGATTTACTTTCATTCAGCATGGGGTTATATAATATATAATGTAATAGCACACTATAAGCATGCGTGATTTTTATGTAGAAAACAAAAAAAAAGAAGCCCAACCCCCAAAAAAACCAAACTTCAAACAAAAAGGACCCTACAGAAGTCACCATGCAAGATATTCTGACAGAGTGCAGAACAGTGTCTGCTTGGGTGACAGGGCAAACTTCAAAGGTACTGATCCAGCAGTTTCTAGTGCCTACTGCTAATGCTCTGCATGCAAATTTGTAATAAAATTGCTTTAATGATTTCCATTCCATTTGTCATTGATTTTTAGGAACAAATAAGCTCACACTGCATTAAAGTCAAGTACTCTACTTTTCAGCCTGATATGGATGGGCGGGTGTGTTTAGGAGTAAAAATGTAACTATCAATGTCTTGTCCCTACAAGATCACTGTAGTAGTCACAAGCTGGCATTCAGAGTCACTCTGCTTCCCTAATAAGAGACAACAAATAGCACTCATCTATAACATTTCCTAGTTTAACAAATCTTAAGCTGATGGGAAATTAAAGGAGTGTGGTTTAACTAGTAAATTATTCTACTATTTCTCATATTACAAATGAAGAATAACTTCAGGAAATCTTTAGTTTGGATGCCATGCTTGGAACTCCAACTCCTTAGCAAAAATAATCAACTAATTCTGGTGATGGGAAAGTTCTTTATAAATTTGTAAGGCAGTTGACTGTTGAAAGTATTAAGAATAAGTTCTTTCTTTATGTCTTTCACTATTTCACTTCTCTAACATTTCATATAATTAATTAACCACTTCTTTGCATTTCTTCACTATGAGAATATATGTAACATTCTCATTGCTGTAAGAATTTTCACAAGACATGTGGCAGTAAACAGCTTAACTGTTCCTGTATTCATGTTCATGATTCAGGTGACTTTTGGAGAACAGAGATATCACTAAAAGGTTTGAAAAATCCTATATGTCCTTCTTATAATGGATTTTATGTGAATCTTTGATTTGCATTATATGGTACATGTTTCAAGCACGCAGGCTGGAACTTATGAATGTAAAAACAAATCACAAGGTGTAAGGGTTTCAGCATAAGAACCTTACTCCCTCTCGTGGGTTGGAGCTGAAGTTAATTGACAGTTTCTCGATCCAATGGTGCTTTCCAACGCTCTCTTTGAATTCAGCATGTGGCTGGAAAGGGGTGGGGGGGAAGGGGAAAGCTCCGGGCCCGGACCTGGGGAGCCGGGCCGAGCTCCCCTCCCCCAAATGCCAGGGCAAGGGGTCCCTGGCA
>VZRO01002548.1:74747-314599 GCA_013397915.1 Daphoenositta chrysoptera
GGGAATTGAGAACACCCCATGTTTGGATGTTCAGTGCAATGGACTGTCTCCGAACGGACAGACTATTGCGGTGGCAGTTTAGAAACCACGCGGAAGCAAAGAGGAGACCTCGTTCTTTTCCCTCGAGTTTGGAAAGACTTTTTAAGAACTCTAATATTGACCAGAAATTCCATCTTTGTTACCCTCCTTGCTCTCTCCCAGGCAGCCTGTGAGGAGGCTGCATGTCCCAGTGTGATAGGGGATGGGGGAGGGGTGGTGCTGGCAAAGAAAGGAATGTGGGTTTTTTTTCTTTTCCTTTTACTTTCTTAGTGTTTCTTCTTCTTTTAATCCTACCTAGTAACAATAAACTATCTTTATACTCTTTAAAGTTTCTGAGCCTGCTTTGTCATTTTCTCCTAATTCATATCTCACTAAAACAAATAAGTGAACTAAACCACAACATTAATTGGTGTTTCTGCCTGGTTATTGAATCTAACCCGCTACACTCCCAATACTGGGCACTCACATCAGGTCACTGAACAGCCACCAGTGTCTTTGGAGATCATTACACCAACAAATATTTGGCAATTAGGATTGCTGTGTGAGGCAACTATTCATAAACTATTAAAACAAAAAAAATTGCCTTTACTTCATATATAATTACATTTCTTATATAATTGTTTGCCACTTATTCTTTATTAATATTTTTAAAGTAAATAACTATAAGTGGAAAATAATCACATATGGTGGAGAAGATAAATCTTTTATATAGATTTAAGCACTGTCATCTTACAGAAAGCAGAGAACTTGCATGAAATTATTATAAGAAATAATTAAAAGTATGACACAATCTAAAGAAATTGGACAGGACACTAAAAGGCATTTCATAACACTTAGATTAATTAAACTGTAATATAATTTTCTGAAGGAAGTGATTATATTTTATTAAAACACCAAGAGAGGCAAGGAAGGAAAATGGAGTATGTGTGTACACCTACAAAGTAGTATTCCTCTGCTTGGGCTTCTAGGCTACATCTATACAGCTTTTGGGGAGAAATAGGAACTAACTGCCCAGAACTCATAGAACTGAGCTTTTCCAGGTCTTCTACTAGCTCACAGCTAGTCCATGGGACCAGTCTAGAGCTACTTCAGAGAGAACCCACTGGAGCACAGTAAACTAGGCACTGGGTGCGCAGCAACACCTATTGTGCTATCAACACTGTTGGTTGATGTAAGATTAGCCACCCATGGCCACCCATGCAGGCCAAAACTAAAGCATGGCATTCATCAGCTTGCATTCAGCGCTCTGCAAACACAGCCAAAGAGTTTTCAGTTATTCTCAGCAGCAAAGTCATTTGCATCAGCGTAAACGATTGACAGAGTCAACTCACATCAATCTGCAAAAGGTTACTGTGTTTTGTTTCAGCAGAGTTTGAGCTATCAGCTCTAAAGGCTGCTGTAGCTGCAGAAGTCAGCCAGCTGCCGTGGGCTTTCCCAGTTATGCTGCCTCATGCCCAGGCAGCCTTCCCTGGCTGTGATGCTGTGGCACGACATGGCACATCAAAGAGACAGTGAGCCTAAAGCAGAGACAGCCTCAAAGCGGTTCAGTCACTCCAGCACAGTGCTCAAGACTGACTGGTAAGCTCAGTCAGCCTCCACAGTTCTATGTTATCCAATTTATGTAAATCTTCAAGAACAGCTGTGAACATACTCACACTGCAAAACAGTATAATAGCACCTGAAATAAGAAGATTACTTAAGTTTTAAACTCAGTATTCGTAACACTAAACTTTACCAGAATATAAAGAACTGAATACCCTATCATTCACACTACTTCACTGTATTCACATCTATTTCAAAGCAGTTTGGAGAGAATCCAAAGAGCTACCAGATGCTGTTTGCTGTTCCCCAAGGAGAACCACAGATTATATCATAATAACAGACTGCAAATTAGAATTAGAAGTGATACATCATAAATCTTTTTCTTTGGTTCCACTCTGGGCCTTGAGGCTTCTAAATATGATTTTTGCATTTTTTAATAAGTGCTTATATTTTCTTTTGTTTTCTACAGCTGGTTTCTTTGGCTACCATTCATGCTGCCCAAATTGCAAACAGATATTCTTCCACATATTGGCCTGTGCAGCCCTGCTTGCTGAGAGCATATTTTAATTTGGATTTCCAATACTGGCACAGAGAATTGTGCAAGGCTTCTTGCATTCATATCAGTGGACGGTGCCAATAAGCACTCCTGGGATATGACATTAGACACATGAGGCACAAGTCAAAATGAAGATAATTAATGCCAGTCCCACCCCAAAAGCGACAATAAACATTCCCATCTGATCTACAGACAATCATGTTTTGAGTAGGACAAATGTCCGTATTCTGACCATAACAGTAGAAAATCCTAAACAGTGTGAGATCCATCCTTAGAACTACTAATGTAACAAGGTAACACTTGGTAATACTTTACTGGAAATATTTTTCCATTCATCATATATTTTCTCATCAGTGGGGATTCAAAAACTTACACATATGTTATATTTACTCATCAATGGAGAAATATACTGAAACTTTCCAAATTTCTGTCTACTTGGAGTTTTTTTTCACAAATGACACACAGGACCTGACTTTTTGAGTGCTGAGATGATCCTTTTTATATTATTCACATGATCCAAACTAGTCTTTTCTCTTAATATGTATTTTTCCTACTTATGCTTCCTAAGTAAATATACAGAAGCACTGAAATAATATCCAATACCACACTATTCACCGAAAGCATCAGACAACACTTCTGAAGCAGATACATTTGAAAAGCATCCAGAACAACCTTTAAAGCCAGTGGGTCATTTTGCCTCTCCTCTGAAATAACAGATATAATGTTCCTTATCGTTAAAGGACAATTTCTTATTTAAGAAGAGGAGATCTCTTTTGCTGTTTGAATTGTGACCCACTACTCACCTCAAAGCATGATACAGGTAGTCAATGCCATTTATCATTTCTGGTCTTACTCAGTATCTCTGTTCACAGATGAAAAGGTACATAATTAACAAATAGCACAACTTCTGCACCTCACACATCAGGAGGGCTGTGATGTTGCACTCCTACCATTATTTCACATAAGAGCTTCTGTAAGGCTGATGTGATAATAACACACTTTCAGTTCACCAGCAGTAATAGGAGCACTGAATTCTTTGTACAGCAAAATCACAAATGAAACAAAGGAAAACTATGAATGTATTAAGATTAGGGAAGACTCAGATTTAACTTAAATGTCATGAGTTTTTTTTTCTAAATGTTAATACTGGAAGACAATACTTAATAATAGCTGTTCTGCCACCCACAGAGTAAACGCAAATAAATTGGACAAGTAGTGAACTTTTAATAAACCAGCCCATTAAGTACTCAGGAACTCTTGTGTATTTATGTTACAGCTTTCTTTCCACTTTCTTTGCATCAGAGAACATATGGAAAACGTGCATTTGAATTTATCAACTAAATGCAAAGCTGACAAAAAAATTAAAATTAAGAGTAAAGCACAAAAATTCTTTGCCATCACCAGTGCCATAATCCATTCCCCTTCCTGCAACTGCTAATGCTGAACCATGCCTCTTCTTGCTTTCTCTCCTCCTCCCTGGTCTTTTTAACTAAATTCCTAATTTTGAATCAGTTCAAGGTGACAGTTTCAAAATTGCCTCCCTTTGTCATTATATTTTATTACTACTTTTCTACCATTTTCTAGTGCATTATATCCTATCCCCTATATTATGTCTTCACTATCTTCTGTATAAAAATTATTTGGCCTTCATATTCAAAGTTTTCTATGACATCAAATTGGGCTTCATTCCAGTGGCCAATTAACTCCTGCTGTGAAATCTCCCTAAAAGGTAACTTAGATCTAGTATTTCAGGACACCTTTATATCTTGCTTTGGGGAGACAGGACTGGGGGGGGGTTGGGTGTTTTTTTCGGAGGGCGGTGGTGGTGTGGCTCTTCCATGCTATTATTGTAGTTTCACACTTCATCATCAAATGCCGCATTAAAGCAAATACGCCCATTCACCACAAATATTTCCAGCATACTCATTAAAAAACAAACAAACAAAACCCACAAAAAACCCTCAAACCCCCACATTAGAATCAAGAGATTTTAAGGTTTTTTAGTTTGTTAGTTTAAGTGAAACACACATATTTCTCTCAAATTCATTAACCTGTCATTTTCAAACTGTCAGAATGTGTTTCTTCCAATACATTGTTTTATGATTTGAACAAATGATTCATAAGTAGTTAAATGTGCCTTTTGCACGAGTGCATCATATATTTTTAGAAAACGACAAGCCAGATCTGAGGTTAAGACAGAGGACTAATATTATAGGAATACTGACATAGAAAGGGATTAGTGATAGGATGACAGACATGCTCTTTATAAAAATAAATGTGAGATGATATTTGCTAATTGGAATTTCTATAGTATGCTAGAAAAATCACAGTACAAATCTTTTTGCTTTCTCACAAATGCAATAATATTGTGACAGGAGAAGTCTATGACAGATTTCTAGCAAAAATAACCCATTAGCTCCTTATGGTTGCTTACTTTTTTCAGCATTTTTCTTCAAATATGTTACTAGGGCTGCCAGTTGTCATGACATATTATTTATGAGGCATATGTCTTTTGTTAAGCACTGTTCTTTTTATCGATTTCTTGACAGGTTTTACTTACTGCTAGATAATATACTAGAACATTTTACTGGCATTGGTCATGTTAGAACTGTAAATTAAAGCATTGTGAAAAGGAACTGGAGATCATTACCTCAAATTGTTAACAGTTAGACAACAGGAAAGTTGTGGTATTTGATTTATTAGGAAAATAAAACTTTCTGTATTACAAAACACAGCTGACTATTTGAGGCAAAACATGCCAAAATAATAATGTCAAAATGATTCATCTGCATCAAGATCATCTGCATCTTCTTGTAAAACAATGTAGGATGGCACTAATTATATCATTATTAGACAATTTTTTGTTTCATTGCTCCCAATACTTCAATTTTAAGTGCATTTACTTAACAGAACACTAAGAACTTATATTCAACCTAGAGATATAAAAGAGGGAAATTTTATTTAATCTTTTCTGCTTTATTTAATTATCTGCACTACAAGCAGAATGATATATACCCAGGTGGAGTACTGTGTTAGCTGCTAACTTGCAGCTGTATGCAATTATCTTGTACTCTTTGAAAGTAGTTCAGTGAGCTTCAGTATCTGCTTTTTTGTGTTACACAAACCTAAACAAATATTATTCAAGAAGCTTCTCATTTTTCAGAGAGTGAACAGGACATGCTATTAACACATTAAATATCTGTTAGAAATCTCTAGATCAAATCAACATACCACTAATTCATCAGTGGAGGTTTTATGCAACTAATTCACTGATACATGAGTGGCATCATATGAATACGAAGAGCAATAGCAGTGAATACATACAAATTAATATACAAGGTTTAATAAAGACAGTCTAAATCATGTATAAATCTGTAAAATCATGACATCACCAATGATTCAGGCCAGCTCAATTCAAGGCAGAACAGGTGAACCTAACTAATCTGGTAGTCATACATGCTGACTGCAGTACAGTGATATCCACAATAGTCAGGAAAACCTGGGAAAACCTGGCTGATATTTTAAAACTACCCCCCTTCTCACATACTGAAAAAAACTCCTAACAAACCACAAAATATAAAAGGTAGACTCTCTAGTACTGTATTTACTTTTTCCTTTTCTTTTTTCTTTTTCTTATTTAATCTTTTTGAGTCTGGTGGATACAATTAGGCCAGAATTAATTAGATGGAAGAACTGAAGGGATAATAAATCTCTTCACAGTTCTAACGCCATTACTCCAATTTAGGAAACAGTCTAAGCAGAAGGTTGAGCTAGCTCAAATTCAATCAAATTCAATTTAGGAGGTCCTACAAGGCCATAAACTGGCTCAATCTCAAGACACTTGTTCTGGCTTTTGGAAGCTCAGTACTGCTTAAAAGCCTGGAAACTGAGCTCACCTCAGAGGTTTGTCTGATGAGCTCATTCACTTGTATATATATGCTGTATGTATATGAACTTGCATATGTTCAGCAAACAATCACCTACCAAGCAGAAAATGACCTATAATCATTACATCAATTTAAAGACTTTCTGAAAATATTTAATTTCAATTAATGCAGCCATCATGCAATTTCAAGGCAAATCAACAAAATCCCCACACCAACACGACAGCTTCTGCTAGTTACAAGGCAACAGCTGTGGAACTCCCGAGACGAGTTCTCCGGCTGCAGCTTGGCAGTTGCTATTTATGGGGTCTCAGGAAAGACACTTTCCTTCAGGAAGGTAATACTTACAACTGTGCTGCTGCCTCTGCATCTCCTGCAGTGACTGCCTTTGAAAGACAGTTCAGGGAGGGGACGGCATGCCCCTCAGGCTTTGCAAGATACACCTTAGTAATACCCACGAATCTGTAGATTGATGAGTTCTTTTAAACAGCCTCTTTCAATCCTCTTCTGGTCTTCCTCCCTGCGTTTAGTCTAACACCTATGTGAAGTTCTCTTGTGATTTCCTGATGTGAGGCCTGTTTTCATATCTTATATTTTGGTAAAAATGATTGTAAGCATTTATTTTCCTGCTCCTCAACAAGAAGTCTGGAGTTACAGAAATAAAAGACCAGAGCCGTTTCGCCTAAAATTACAGACTTTCCCAAACTGGCATAACTAGGTCAACTTTTCATACACATTCTGATTTCCTGTTTTGATACCTACCTTAGAACAATGATAAGTAATTAGTAGTTATTAACCAAGCTCCTGGCTTATTCAAAGGAGAGCAATGAGCTTCTCCAGAGGACAATTCGGCACCTTAAATTAGGCTGTAGGTAAAGAATTGCTCTCTGGAGAAGCCATGTTCCCTCATATACTTTGAAGAGATCCTAGGGAGATTAGTGAGGTAATTTAGCCTGCTAAATTAGATAGTAACAGTCATGCCATATTGATACCTTCTCCTAAGTCTGAATATAGTGCAACCCCACTTACATATTTCAAATGCGACTGGGTTGTGTTGCATCATCTGCATTTAAACTGTTCTCCAAGGCAAATAAAATTGTACACACATTACCTTTGCATGGACATCTTGTTAAACATAACGATTATCATTAGTATCTCCTACAATATTGGTACTTTTTAAATGGCTCATAGCTCCATAATAATCTCATATATCATGTCTGGTGACATACTCAATGATTCAAATTTTCTTAGGACTGAAAAAAAGATAAAAGGCCTGAATAAATGTTCTTATTTAATACTCATTCAACTGATTCACAGCTACAGAATTAAAGACAGAAAAGGCTCTTCTTCAAAAATGAAAAAAATACAAGCTACAAGTTTCCTAAAGCAAAAAAAAATTGACTTTTGATCAAAATATCTGATTCGAAAGATAACCTGTGATGTCATATAAGAATTTGAACCTCAAAAGGGGTAGAGGAAAGAGAAAGAAAATGAGCTAACAACTGTGTGAGAAGGAAACCACTTGATCAGTCAAAGGCACAACAGCAATTAGCAAAAAAGAGTTGGATAATTAGACCGAAAGTATTTCTTATTTGCTGCCTAAAGCTTCTTGGTAAACTGCAAATCCATAATTTATTAATAAAAATATTTTTTATACGGAAAGTTACTTCATAAGACATGTGACTCCAGGTTTGCACTTTCCCTGCCACAGAGAAGAACACTAGCAATAAATGGAAGTCACTTTCTAAGGCGTCCATCTTGCAATGTCAAAAACCATGAGAGAAGCACAGGTGCAATTACCTCAGAAAATGAGTCTGCCTCTTTATCCTTGGCCATCTCTCTCCCTGCTGCAGCTGTATCATTATTCTAAAATGGTATGTCAGTTTTTCAATTTACATCCTGATCTTGGCCATAAAACGTTTCAAAGCCCATCTAAGGATGCATATGATTTATTGGCCTACTGTAATCTATGTCACATTAAATTAAGTAGTAATATAATTCATTACATTTTAAAACTAAATACTTCTTCATATATTATTCTATTGGAAATAAAAGGAATAATTGAATCCTTGACATAAACTCTGTAAGAAACATGAATATGGGGATTTTGCATCTCTTTCTTTACAGTTAGCAAACTACAGAGAGAGACCTACTTTTACATTTACTTCTGTGTTGTACAGTGTGTGACACATCATTTGTGATAGGACAAGGGTGAATAGTTTTAAACTAAAAGAATGCAAATTTAGATTAGATATTAGGAAGAAATTTTTCACTCAGATGGTAGTGGGACAATGAAACAAGTTCCAGAGAAACGGTGGATTCCCTACCCCTGGAATTGATCAGGCCAGGTTGGATGGGGCCCCAGGCAATTTGATCTAAGGGGTGGCACCCCTGACCATGGCAGGGGTTTGGAACCAGATGATTTTTAAGACCGCTTCCAACTCAAACCATTCTATGATGACTCTATAATATAACCATCCAAGGAGAGCTGTTACCTTGCCGAATTTTAAAATAGAAAAAACAAACAACAAAATGGTCAGTTAGAGATCAATTATGCATTGATAATGCACTATAATAACATAATGCTTTATTTTTATTCAGAAGATAAACTAAATATTCTTAAGTTTTTCAGCGATTTACCTTTTCTTCCTCAAGTTCATGTTGCAATATCATAACTGTCAATCAATGATCCAAGAAAAAGTCTCTAATACAAAAAATATAGGAATTGGGTCCTCTGCACACCACTTCAAACTGTTTCACAACACAATGAATCTGTTATTGGCATAATCTTACACCATTATTCAGTTCTGTATGCCTCAATCACTATTTTGCTATCTAGCTGACTTCAGCTAGGATATATTGGGTTCTTCCCAGTGGCTTAAGTACCTGCTGTAGAAACTGTACATTTGTGTTGGTAAGGCTGAGAAAAAGATCAGGCACTGAATGCATGTAGAATAGAATAGCACTTCCTGCCATGTCCAGTGATGACGCTGTAGCTGCAGACATTAAATAGCCTTATGATTATGTTAATGGACTTCCATTTTCTCCTTAAGAAGATAAACAACTCTATCTGTTTGTACTGTATTTACAATTGAAATATGTCACTGATTACTAGCAAGAGAGCCCAAATGATAGTCTTAAATGGACTCAAGAGGTCTCTTACAATGTACTGAGGAGTTGCTGGAGAACAAACAGAGTGACATGAAACAGGTGGCAACACTGCCAGACATCTCACCCAGCTCCAATGCACCGTGCAGCTGAAGAGGAGAGCACACAGAAAGCAAAGCTGATTCAATGTCAAGTGTCAAAGCAGAGCGAAAGCAGGAGATCTTATTCAAATGTTCAACCCACAAAATCACTGCTCATTGGAACAGCTCTGCATGTGCTGTGCTGCTGACACCTTCAAGCCTAATTAGACTGGCTTCTTCAGGATGCCAGCATCTGCATGCCTTCCTTTCCCCTCTACAGTAAGAGTTTCTATTAATAGGAAGGTTTACGAAGGCATTATAGAGACAAAACATTTTGCAAATCCATACTCAGTACTCTATGTCTTAGCAAGACCCTAAGAAGTGCTTGTATCACCAAAACCATAGCCACAGAAATCAACAATCACTTCATTTATGGCAATATATATAGCCATGATCACATGTCACACAACCAGAGAAACAAGCAATGCCTGAATTTGAAAAACAGTACAAAAGAACATCTGAAAAATGCACAGGATTATTATGGAGATGATAAAAAGCAAGACTATGTCTTAACCAGTGCTCTGTCAAATACGAAGAAGGTGGAGTAAGCAAGGGTAAGGTGAAATCAAAATTTTTTCAAGAATTAGGAAGAGAAAACACTTTAAAGTGGTTAACAAGTTGACTAAAGACATAATATTACTGGATAAATGCTACAATAATTTGAGTGAGACTTTATTGAGATACACTAAGAGAGGAAAAGCTCTATGGGACCACATATGAACCACAGAAAATACTGACTAGGGAATAGTACTGCAGGAAAATGTATGAAAAATATAATACAATATACTGAATATGAACAGAGTTACAAAACTAGCAGTATATGCTAGAGATTGTACATGGAGAGGCTGTACCAGCAGTTTTAGTGGGGCAATTAACTTTCTGATGTATTGACACAGATAAACACAGAATACTGTAAATATGCTTCTAATCTGTACGGTTGCATTAGTGTGATAGTAAGAACGCAGAACAGTAAAGAGTTATTCTGTAATGAAAGAGTAATAAGCATGATCAAAATTAGAACGAGTTAATATACACTATAAAAAAATACTATTGAATGAGTATAGTAATTTTTTATAAGTACATAAGGAGAGCTAATGAAAACAATGAAAAGTAGTTACTGTCAGCACATGAAGAAATGGCCCTTGAAGTATGAAAAGAAAAACAAGCCTAAATAAATGCAAGCACATTTACTGAGGCTAATTGGGTTGTTTTGCTGAAAGAAAGGCAACCAGCTCACCATCTTGGAAATTGTTCACAAAAGACCTGGAGAGAGGCAGAGGGGTAGTCTAATGAGTATTCTGTAGAAAGTCATAAATAACTTCAAAGCCATCGGAACTGAGTCATTCAACAAGACCTTCTTTCCAACCCTATAATCCACAAATGCAAATACTGAATTATGGTGCAACTATTAAGAAAAAAGGGCTCTTCCAAGACATGTGAAGTTGTTGGAAACATGGGGGAAAACAAAACATGGAAAAGAACAAAAGGCAGTGTATTATGCAGGGTCAGTCCTGTTTCTGTGGAGTGCAGCAGTATGACAAAATGACATGCAGTAACATTAATCATGCAACTGTTTAATGTGAAATGAAGTAACAAGCTGTATCTAGAAATAAATGTAAATACCCATGTTGATTATTTTAATTGAATTATAGTAATTTTCACAGCCAAATGTCTGTGACTATTTAAAGCAAATGAGGCATTGGTTAGGAGGTCAACTGGACTCTTAATCTGACTTTAATAATTTTCTGACACTGGTCGTAGTTTGACTAGGAATTTCAGGATCAGAGCTCAATCTAGGAGGTAGGTGACTAAAGAGGAAAACATGTTTTTAAATACCTTTGAGGATGTGGTCCCTTCTCCAGCTCTTTTAGCTCCAACTTAAAATTAAGAATGAGAAAAATGGTGTCATGGGCCCACAGTCACCATGACATCAACTCATGTTGACCTCTATACATGTTTTGGGGAAAGAGACACTATTTCATAGTTATAAATCTTGTTGTGTAGCTTTTTACAATACAGAGATCAAATATCATATGGGACGTTCCATGCATCCTGTGCCATAATGCTTGTTTTCATGAAAAAAAGAAATTCAAGAACTCTAAACCCATTAAAAAAGGAATTGTGAACTCTACCAAGACTTTTAAGCTATGTAAAAATGATAAAAAAGAACTTTAAGACCACTTACAAAATGAAAAAAAAAAGACTCACATTTTCTTGTACTGGTCATACAGACAAAGAAATACCAACAACAAAAAGTCTAACTCTATGTAATTTAAATAACTTCAAAACAAGGAATGGAAATAACCTTATAAAAACTGCTGAGGCATTCAAGGCAATGTTCTAGCTAAAGAATATTTCAGGTTTTCTTAGTTACATTTACCAACAGTCACAAGCTCACATCTTAAAATCTTAAACTAATCAGTTTGCCAATCAAGACAAGCAGTTTTGGACTGGATTTATAAGGGAGAAGTGCATGAAATGACTGCACTGATAGAGCATGAATCACAAAGAAACTGCATCTTTCAGGATGGTTATTACAGAATGTGCTGTTATTGCTATTTGAGTCTCACTTAGCAAACTTGGAGTGTAGTAACTCCTTCAGCAGTGGAAATAAAACCTCTTGGGTTTTTTGTTTGTTTTTAATTACTTTCACAGTCCGTGCACTCCAAACATTTTCTGTAACACTAAGTCAGATGATAGAAAGATAATCACTTTTATAGATAACATGAAACTAACGGTTTACATCACACCTAGGCTCTAGAATTTCAACCCATTTCTTTAAGAGATAACACTGCTCACAGTGTGACTGGCTGAGAGACTATAATTAGCCCTGAAAACATCTTAGAAGCACAATTAGAAATTTAAGTAATTACTGCACAGATAATATTAGTAGTAATTTTCTTTTATTTCTCAAGTCCTGATTTAACTTTTGAACAGAAACTTTTCAAGCCACAATTAAAATCTCTTTGGGAAAGTCAATTTGATATATAGCAAAGAGCACTAGAGAATTATCACGCAAAACTCATGTATACTAAAAAAGTATTTTTATGGTCCTTAAATATCAGAACTTGAAAAGTAATTTCTTAAAACTATCTTTGCAATGTCAAGTGGTAACATTAGAATCTGCTTTTTAGAAGTCACATTTATATAATTTTACCAATCTCATAATTGTAATCTAGGCTTTGTTACTATTCCTGTTCATCTCTCAAAGCTCCTCTGCTAGTCACAAAATATCAGAAACTGCTTAATATTTTGAAAATCTTCCTACTTGGTGGGACAGAAATTCAATGCAAAACAACAGCAAACAATTAAAAAAAAATACCCAACCCTAATTGTGATAATCATTTGTCTATAATTCCTTGAAAAATAAAACAAGAACAAGAAAATAACAAGGACACCTGGTATAGAAAAAAAAAAACTGGTGTGAAGTACAAAGATGATGTTCCAGGTGAAAATGGTATTGTTTCCTCTTGCATTTGGAATAAAATTGACAGAGAGGCATTCCTAGACTTCTATGCTTACAACAAGGTTCGATTCAAAAATGTGGACTTAATTTATCAATTTTTTAAAAATTTGTGTCAGAATTTAATTGTGGCATGCCTCTTTTTCTTTATAGAGTGTTATTTGGTTTGATATTTATTTATATATATTGATTTTTTTTCTCCACTGAGTAATAAATTAATGTATTTTCTTAGTTTTCTAACCAAAAAAGAACATTCTCTATTTAGTCATTGAGATTTCAGTTGAATATAAATGTTGTCTCAGTTTTCAGAATTATAGTAAATTACTTGCGTAAGGATTTTACTTGTTTTGTTTTGTTTTTTAATTGTTAGTCTAACTTGATGTCAACAACACTAAATCTAGGTACCAGTTTTCAAGGATTCATCAAGGAAAGGGAAGGGCACCAAGGAATTTATCATGTTGTCAAGCTCAGCATCTTTCAGTTCTGCACAAAACAAATTTGCTGTCAGTTGCGTGTGTAACGGTGTCACGGTTTAAACCCAGCTGTCAACTAAGCCCCACACAGCTCCTGACTCAGTGCTCCCCTCAGTGCCATGGGGGAGAGAATCACAGGACACAAGGGAGAAAACTTATGGGTTGAAATAGGAACAGTTTAATAGCTGAAAGAATGATAACAGTAATAGTACACGGTGATGACAGCAAATGGTGATGACGATGATGATAGCAACAAAATCAAATTAAAAGGAAAATAGCAGGGAAAAAAAAAAAAGAGAGAGATAAATAAAACCCAAGACAGACAGATGATATAAATGAAAGCCAATTGTTCACTACCAACTGACCAATGCAGGATATGCAATATGGTACAGACTCTCCTTTTGGTCAGCTGGGATCAGCTGTCCCAGCTGTGTCCCCTCCCAACTCCTTGTGCACCCACAGCCTCCTCGCTGGTGGGGGGGCTGAGGACCAGGAAAGGCCTTGATTCTGTGTAAGCCCTGCTCAGCAGTAACATCCCTGAAGCATCAACACTGTTTCCAGAACAAATCCAAAACATAGTCCCCCACTAGCTACTAGGAAGATAATTACCCCAGACGAAACCAGCACAATCTGGAAAATACTCTTTTCAAAACTAAATAAATTTATGTTCCTCTGTTTCCCTTTTACAACTGTTTAAACTGCACATGCTATGACAAAAAATTATACCTTATTATCTATGGTTAAAAAGTAAAAAAATTGACAAAACAACTGACTGGGCAGTGACTGACTTGAAATATGAGAGAAATATTCAATACAGCTGAATTCATGCACTTCTTTTGTATATCTAAGCCATTCACATATAACTCATTCTTAAACCTGACATTTGCGCAAACCCAGCAGATAACCGGATTCACAAACCAGACGTGAAAAAAGTAACAGTTTTATAAAAAGCAATATTGCTGATCCTACAAATCAAAAAGTAATTATTTGCCTCTCTATTCAATCACAGATATGGCAAAGAAATATCACTTTCTGAAATAAACAAAAAATTGATTTATATTTTCCTTATATTTGAAATACCATTTCAGATGAATGCTTTTTGTCTTTGTGGATCACAGGCTTTGGTTAAGCTAAAAACATAGATTCCAAAGTGAGGACACAAAAATGTCTTTCCTTCTCTCCCACTTTACTCCAGCTCCTTCGCACAGAAGCATATAGAAGCTTCCCACAAGCATATTAAATTCTAAAGCATTTCAAAAGCACTACAAGAGCTGCCAGAACCGAAAGTATTATCACTTTAGAGGAATATTCACAAAAGAAGATTTCTATTGGGGCAGTAGAACAATAGTTAGCAGAAATAGCTCTAGTACAGTTTCTACTGTACATTGCCTTACTTGCCCCACTGCCTGTTTAAAAGTAAAGAAAGATGTGGAACAAATATTGGTTCTTTAATTCCAAAAATAAACTAAAGGTGCACAGAAATAAGAAAACAGAACAGAACAGAAAGAATAGCTTTTCTCCCAGGCAACAGCTATTTTTTGAAAGAAGCCTTCTTCAGATGGATACAATTCCCGTATATATGACTTTTTTTGAGAAGTGGATATGCCAATGCTAAATGGCTCCATCTAATCACTATGTTGGGTGAAATTTTCTAATTTGCCAAAACTAAGAGAGAAAAATGATTGTAATAATTACTTTAAAACAATAAAGAACACAAACTCAATTTCTTTCTCCTTCTTATAAGAGATAATTTTTGAAGAGACTTGGATGAATACTAGAAATTTTAAATGGACATCTTCTGTCTTCTTTTTCCAACATGATCAGCATTCAAAACAAAGACGAAATTGTCTTTGCATGTCGTATCTTTGGTTTTGGGTAAGTGAATGAAGGTACAGAGGGATATCAAAGATGTGATTAATATATTTGCCTTAACTCCTAGCAGTGAATGTGAGTTGAGAGCACTATTTCTTACATTGTGTATTTTTAATATGCATGAATATTTTATTCTTTGTAGTCTCAGATGTCAGTGCCTCCACACAACAATCACTTAGTGAGGTGTAAAATATTATATCTAACTGTCGGAAAGACTTGAAGTTGGGGTTGAGAGATGAATCGCTCTCTTTCTTTTCAGACTTCTAAATCTTATGGTCAAGCAAATAGCTCAGCTTTCAGACATGCTCAGGAAAAAGTAACAGAGCAAAGTATAAATTCCAGCTGTGTTAAAACTCAAATAAAAAGGGTATAGATACGTAAATTTCTAAGCTATCATGCAATGTACCAAGTGAATAAAGCATATTAGCTTCTGAATTCAAAACATCATATCCTTCTAATATGTGCTTTTTTTCTGATCAGCAAGAAGCACACATATTTTTCCTCTTGAAGCTTTAACCAGTCTGCTTACCTTTTCTCTTTTACTATGAGAAATCAAATAATCTCCTTTGTACCAATTACACTACATTAATACTAAATTAATACAATATAACCTAATTCAAAGTAATATACTGAATAACGCGACTGCATAATTTAAAGTATTTCTAAATTTATTTCAACCTTCTAGCATTTAAAATATTTAATGTCATAACATTGAGTCTGGAACATTGTCAAAATGAGTTTCCAGTGATGTCACTAGCAGTGATGCATGAAGCATTCCCAGGTATCTGGGTCTAAATTTTCTATTTCTGACTGTAACTCTTCAGAAGAAAATTCAGTTGTGATTGATAATTTTCATTTACAAAACTGGAAAACAGAGCAAATGCTGCTTCAATTCAGAGCAAGGAAAAAGGATAAGGAGATTTCAGTTTTCAAATTCAATCAGGAATTAACTTTGAATCATCTTTTCTCCTGCTGGTAACAGAGATGGTACCTTACAGGTATGTACATTGGATATAGCTACATACGTTGGTGAGCAGGATTCACAGAGGACCTGGGTACATTTCAGAACTTGAACAATTCCTTACCTTTAACCCACTAAAGAATTCTACACACAGACCACCCCAAAAAAAGCAATGTCCATGAGAAAACATGTAATGCAAGACCCCCCCCCTTTTGGCTTTAAAAGCAGGAACAACATCCTTCCTTGTTTTCAGCTCATGAAAAAAACACTGAGGTTAGAATACTCTGGATTACACATTTTAATGCAGTACTTCACTGCATGTAATGACTTGAGAATGTTGTAAAAAGCATGTAGCAATAAATGAATAAAAGGGAATGCTCCTTAGCACTAATTATCTTCTAATTTTTAGAATGTAATTATAGCAAAAAAAGATTGTAGTACTTATAATTACATATTTTTTACCCAGAACAAATTTAAACCCAGTGCTGCTCCTAAACTTTCCCATTATTTTCATTAATCTTTTCATATTCATTTCACACTTACACTTATCACACTGAATTGCTTTCTAGCTCTGAGCAGTGTACACTTCAGACATCAGGGCTTTTTTCTCTGTTGAGCTAGCAATTCAAAAACATCCAACTAATTTTTCAATATTTTCACACGTGGTGCAGGCCAGGGAGTCTTCAATCAAAAATTCTGTAGATAATGAAGAATCTTACAAATGTTTAGCCTGCACGTCAAATTTCTAGAGGATTAGCTTTAAAATCACTCTGCAAAAAAGAAGCAACTTTGTGCATTATTATTTGCAGAACATAATTTTGGAAATGAAAAGCTGAAGTCCAAGCTTCCTGCTCTTATTGTCAGCAGAGTTTACAGATGTAGCTTATTGCTGCTGTGCATTAGTTGTTTTCCAAGAGGTTGCTTAAAAAACAAGGACTGATAAACCTGGCAGGGAAACAAGAGCCTCAGGAGAATCTTAGCAACATACCAAGGATTGACTGTCACATATATGATGCTAATATGTAAAATATAGATCATATCTCCATTTCCAGCTGATAGCAGTGTGCTGTGCAACAGCTGGAAGGCAGGATGAGAGCTCTTCCTTCCAGCAGCAAAGAGGATGAAAGAAGATTATTTTGTATCATCCTAATTTTTTTTTATTTTGATTTTTACCTTCAACATATTCAGAAATATGCTATTGGGAAAAACAGATTGGGTTGCAATTGTTTGATGTAGAACTCTGTAACAGAATTTATTTGAGCATCATTTACCCAAGGCCATGCCTAGCTTGCCTGTGGCAGCCTGCCACCGAGGGTAAGACTGCTTTACCAGACAGACCAGGGAGCAGTAAGGGTGTCAAGGAGTAAAAAGTGAAAACACTGCCAGTATGAGCAGGGAGACCGAAGTTGCAAGTACTCCTGGGACTGAAACTCAGATGAGGCTGGGAGCCCAAAACCCCAAATTTCAGTCTGCCAGTAAGCTGGTATTTATAGCCACTGAATATCCCACAGTACCCACCACTGATGACTAAACAGGGTTTAAACACATGAGAACATAATATAGTGGCTTAGTTTACAAGCCTTGAAGTACAAAAAAACCCCAAACATAACACAAAACAAAACGAACAAATAAACTGAAGAAATCATCATCTGTTAGTATCGTGTTTCTCTCTCCATCTAATCTATTACATTTTAAATTAGTCTGATGTGTGACTTTTTAAAATCAAAAAAGAATTCATAGCAGGCAGTGCACAATTGACAGACAAGGAATTCTGTCTAGAATCACTCCCAGTGCCAATGGGACAATTTTGTCATAAGCTCTCTTGTTAAGAAAAAACTCTCGGCTAGACTCCATCCCTCTCTTTAAACAAATACTTCAGTTACTGCATTTTGTTCTGTTCATTTATTTTGAAATATTATATGCAGCATGTAGTTTTAGTTTCAGATAAAATAATTCTGTCCTGTTCCTTCAAGCTTTATGCTTTAGAAAGGCTGAACTGTTTGACAGGCTTCATAAACTTCTGTCATTGAAACAACCAAGTGTTTTACATACTGCTACTCTACTAATGTTAGATTACTGTTTGCTTTTATATGCAATTACACTACTAATGCACTCCATACACATGAAAAACTCAGCCCAGGCACCAGTAAATAATATTTCTGTAGGCAGTTCTAAAAGACACTTAAGGTGCATATGAGCTGTCAGCAGTAATGTGCTGTCACAATTCTCCTGCTCTTTTCCATGCTATGTTCTCTCCAAATGTCTATACTAAACCTAATTGAATGTGTCCTGATTTAATTTAATCTGGGTTGCCCTCTATCAGTAACTCCACTGCCCTGCTCAGACTCTCTATTGATCTAAACGCCTAGATACACAACTGATTTCACACCAGGAGATAACTTTCAATGCTGGTTTGAGAGATCAGGTGTTCCAGTCCTGACTAGAATAAAGTGTTCATGAGAGGGCAGAGGAAGGTTTTCTATAGATTTGGACTTTTCCAAATCTTAAGCAATTTGGAAAAAATTGACATGTGGACTGATAAGGAACAAAGTCTTCCACACTCAAACTGGACGTGTCTAACCCTGAATGCCTTCTTGATCTAGATAAACAGAGGTGCTAGACACCTGTGAATGGCAATACTTACAGAGCCAAAGTTAGCCGTGCAGTTTTCCATTCCATGTACAGACGAAGACAGGTGAACCACTTAACGAATAAAATTAAATCCAACTGTTCAAAATGTTTTGATTTCCTGAAAATATACTGTTAATGTTTAGAACTTCCTTTACCAAAGAATTTAAAAATTAATGAAAAGTATAATTTTATTTTTGGTTATAAAAGCATCAGGCCACAATCTACTAATGAGCAAAAATCAATCAATTTATTCTTACGAAAACATCATTTATGGGTTTTTTATGTAATTTATTAAACAACTAATTCAACAGTTGCTTTCCTTTAGAGATTTGGAATTTCTTTTCCAGGTTATGGAGTACGAAGAAAAGCTAAATAAAATTCCACTAATACATCTTTTTGACACATTTTTTATTTACCCAGTGGTATGCACCTTCCTTTTGTTTATATAATAAATGTGTACTCTATCTCAATTTAAATTTTAATGGATGTTTCAAGCCACCATAGTTGTTTAATATATTTATATATACACATATATCCATTCTGAGAGGAGACCACAGACATGTCTCTTTTAAACAGACAAATTCAAATTAATCAAAAGCAAGGTGTAAAACCTAAAAGACCAAGCTAGATTCAAGTGCAGCTGCCTCAGTGAACTTTTTTCTACCAGAAAATCAATAGAGAGCTTCAGGGAACACAGCAATTGAGGAACAGCAGCTGATGGGTCAGTCAATTAAACAATGACAGCGAGTGGCAGAGGAGGACAGCAGGCACCCTTGCCATGCTTAGGCTCAGTGAAATGATGTTGTGAAACACTGTCCCTACTACGGGTTTTATAGTCACACAAAACCTGTGAGTCATCTTCCACTCCAAAATTTCCTGAGTACTCTTTCTATTGGAACTGTTAAAACAATGGACTGTCTTCTGCTACTTTGGAAAACAAACAGCCCCTGACAAAGACTGAGAGACCAAAACACTGGAGATGAGTCTAGTATGCCCATTAGTAAAGTCCTGACATTTAATGGCATATGTGATGAGGCAAAGAGAATATTAAAGTATTGACCTTTCCATTTAATTCTTCAGCATAATGACAGGATCTGGGCTTTATGATAAATTTCTAAATTATACCTCTACTCCTAACTTATTTCTTGCATATCTCTTTGTTTATTACTTATATGCTTAACTTTTGCCCTGCTAACAAGTACAGCCACTTAATAATCATGAACAGTCTAGCTGAATTAACTGAAAATACAGAGATACAAACAGATAAGTATGTAGATAGGTAGTGGGCTTTTCTAGAGATTTACTGTTAAACTAGCTACAATGTTGGGATACAACGTGAAAGAAATAATCTAGCTACAACGTTGGGATACAACCTGAAAGAAATAAACTAAGTCAGAATATACTAGAAACTTTTCATACTGCAGTAATTAAAAAATAGTACTGCAGTAGGGCAAGAAAGCAGAGATGCTGTAAGATTTATTGGATTTTTTTCTATTTTCTACTTGCTGATTGCTATTAATTTATTTTGGTGACAGACACATAAAAACGGCCCTGCATGAAGGTGACAGAGAGTGTCCTTGCAATAGGGATGATACATCTTCTGCAGTAATGGGGATGTCCCAACAGTTTCAGGAAGATCTGAAACAGCTAGGAAAGGCCAATGCAAGTTTTGGGGAACTAAGGTTAGAAAAGAGGGAGAAGCTGGCATACTGCTTTGGATGACTGTGCCAGAGACCCACAGCAATTAATGGGCATTGAAAAGCAATGAATAATCAAAGGGGAGGCTGTGAAGGGATGGAGGACATCAGAGAGTGGTGCAATGGGGACCAGAGATGGCTGAAGTGAAGATAAGGACTGCAGAGTAGGTTAAAAAAGAGCCAAGAGATGTGGCTTTGAGGAGTCCATCAAGACTGACAACCTCAATAAATAATTGAAATGGGATAGTACTTTACTGAGTCACGGCACATATAAAGCCGTACCACATCTTTCTAAAGAAGTATAGGCACATATTTCAGATGTGGGGAAACTACCGCATAGGTGAAGCATATACCACCAAAATTATTATTTAAACTCCAAATTTGGAATTCAAAGTTCTCTGTTGAGTGTCTCATCACAATTGATATATTGTCAAATAAAAGGTGTTGGCTTGCATTTACATCTTCACCCCAGTTCCTAAAGTCCATCTTCTCATCTTCATGCACTTCATACCTACTAACATTTTAGATACTTTCCAAGAACCCTTCCTGATGCTTGCCAAGGAATAGAGAACAAACACGTGCAAACTGCAATTTTCCCTTCGTAATCTGCATTCTCACATCCATCCAGTTTTAACAAACTTATCATTATACAAAAGGTCAAAAACTGCCCCTGGTGAAGGCTGTACCTGATGACTTCTCTCACTGTAATGTTAGTGCTCTGTTCAATAGCATGACTCATTATCTATCCTTGTTTGCTAATATTCAAACTAATACATTCAAACAAATGTCTTTTTTCTTAATAATATGAAAGATTCTTAATAAGATGGAAAAATAATATGGAAAAGGACCTGCCTGTGGTATATGTTCCTAAAATTTCATGTTTCCTGTGTGTTTCATTGTCTTTTTTTTAAACTAAAATTAATACCATAATATATTCTTACTTGTATAAAACAACACAACAACCCAAAAATAGCTACACATGAATTAAGCCTTTCAGTGAAAAAATAAAATACACTCCTTCCATGAGTTCTACTTCACTGTAAAATAAGCTAAAATTTAAGATCTGGTCAAAATCCTATAATATCAAACTTGACCAAGTCTATGATGCAGTAGTATAAAGACAGACAAAAGCTTGACAGAAAATTACAGAGCCATATAGGCAATGTACATTACTGAAGATGTTACTGCTCTGATCAACTGCTCTCAAAGTACAGATTTTTGATATTTTTTGTTTCATAAATAAGTGGTGCAGCTTCTTCCCCCCTTTAATTCATGATTATTGTAGCTGATTCTAATTACACTAGAATTAGCAATTGAAAATGAGCAAAAGTCCAGTGCATTTTACACTTCCATGAATTTTTAGTGTATACATCACAAACAGCAGCAAGTTCCATCTTTCCTCCACTCACTTCTGTGCTTTTTCTGAACATGTACTAAGTACTACATACTCTAAATGAAACATGTTAGAATATAATTTAAGCTTCGAGAGTTTCCACAGAAGTATACCACTTCTTTCAACAAAATCATTTGTAAATTCAGGAAAAATTCCCACAGTTTGCTGATTTTATTTACAAGAGAAGTAAATAAGATAAATTACATCAAGGACATATGTGTGAACAGGATGCAGATTTTTTCATCATGTTATTGTAATTCAAATTTAACATTCTTTTTGATGAAAAAACACATTCTTGCTGTTCTGAAGGCCAGAGGTGAAATAATCTGTGGCTCAATCAATAAATACAATGAAGGATTTACAGACTGACACCTGAAAAAAGGGAGCTTGCTTTACTGATGTAACCGACAGGCTGATGGCAGATTTACCAGCTGTGCTGGAATACAATAAATTTGACTACAGCTATGGGTAAATCAGCTTATGAAATACTGCCATGTCAAAGAATTTCTCAGAGATGTCCCTGTTGTATAATGGCATTTCACCTGAGAACATAACATTCTCTGGTGACCTATTCCTCATCCAGATGATGAAAGAGCCCAATTAGTATTCCTTATTTAAAAGTCTTACAGCACTGAAAAATGTCTTGATTATCTCACATCAGACAACACCAGCTACAGAATTGCAATATTAAAAAAAACCCATTACTCTGGAGTATAAAATATTACTTATGTAACATAAGGCTGTGTTACGTGAAAAAGGCAGGGTAGTTGCGTACTTGGGATGCCGAGATAAACTCGGGTACCTCGGTATCTGTATAATCTCCTTGACTTCCCATCTCTGAGTGTGGCAAAGCTGACCTTGAATACTGCTAATACTGACTGACTAAATCCAAATTTTTATAATCACCAAATCTAAAACCTTCTAAGGAAAAAAAAATCAGGTAGCATAAATCAATTCAGTATCACAGAAATGTATGGTTTTATTTCAGCTAATGCCAGGTGGAAGTTAATTCCCTGGTTTCTATCTAGAATATTAATAATCTGAAATGCTACTTCTGCAAAGCTTATGAATATATAATTTTATGATAACTCTTTTGAAGTTAATGGAAGTTCATTTGAATTTATATACACATGAACAAAAGTATATAGAGGATCAATATTTAAGTCCAGAAAAAGCCAATAATTATTGATGAATGGAAACAGTAAGTCAGTATAGTAACATTTCATGGCTATCCCCATCATGATTTATCAAACTTCATGCTCATTTCTTAATAAAAACAATTAATCCCCCACTGTTCCTCTCTCTCAAGATTTTATTAACTGTAGTACTGACAGCAATGCATGCATTCAAGTGCAAGCTCTCTAATGGTAAAACAGGTGCAAAAAATCAAACGTCTTTCTTCAAAAATACATTTTTACAGAGAATAAGTATAATAAAAAGCCAAAACATTTCTAGAAGCTACAAAAACATGTATTAGATTCCTGAAGTAACTAAAAGGGAAATAAATTATCATAGAGTAACCCAGACAAGCCTGAATTACTGCACAGATTAATGTCCACTGCCAGATTTCACAGCTGATATAAAAGACCAGGTTTTTGTTTTGCAGATTTAGCAGCTGAAGAGAAAGTTCGTGATTGATTCTCTTATCACATCAAGCCTAAACCTTGTGTTAAGAATTCAAGACTTAATTCAGATGACGTACCTTTTCATTGACTGCTAAGAAAGCTGAGTATTTTCTATAAATTTTTAAGTGCTTCCCTGACTACAGATGGATTTGAAGAAGATGTCATTTTTATTTCAGAAATGGGTCTTGCATAAACTTAGCTCTACAAATCTCTCAGTGTAGCAAAGCACTTACTCATGAGCATGCATGTCTCCGCTGCTAGGGATCTACCATCAAATAAAAATACTTACACAGCAGTAGAGATATGATGAAGAATTCTTTATATAATAAATTTAAATTCATATTACCTTCAGATCTACTACTACTAGTGAAACATTAGGATGGTGTATTTTTGACTATAGAAACTTCCTTGTGAATTATGTAGAGAAAATATTTTTGGTCAAGAACTGATAAGGATGTCCCATTTTGCAATTTGCCTGCAGTGTACGGCATCTGCAGTTTATATACATGATTTCACAGAATTCCTTAAGTGGGAATCCACAAGTGATATGAGGACCAATTCAAGCACTGAATAAAATGCAGAGAGGAAAAACCACCTCTGCACAGCACACTGTTAGAAACACTAGTGAAATGGAATCACAGCCTGGGATGAAAACAACTTTAAAATGTACATATCTCATTATTTTCAATGCAATTCGGATCACAAAATCTGCACTGCCTTGGGATCTTAATTCTTTTTGAGACCTAAACCTGAAAAAAATTCCTTTAATTTGTAGTTCAGACACAGAGAAGAAATGTCATTAATTGTAACAGTTTAAAGTAGTTAGCTGTTGATTTGAGCTGGACAGTGGAACTCATGAAATTCTAGTGTTAAATATATAAATCCTGTTCATGTTTGAATCTAACCTGTTGATTAAAACTAAACTAAGATCTAATTAAAAAAAAACCCTAAAAACTCAGCTTTTTCAGTTTGCCTTAAGTTTTGATAGAACCAGAGTGCCAAGTGCAAAAAAATCCATATAGAATTCAAACATGGAGATTTTTGTTTCATTGAAAGAGAGTAAAGTTACACTAATGAGAGACTGTACGCTTTCCCATCTGGCTGTATACCTTTTAAATAAAGTTATATGAGAGACCCTAAAGTTTTGTCATTCTACTCAAACACCCATGAAACTCAGGATCCTTCTCAGAATATTTGGTGCCAGAACTAAAAAAGAACTTCCTGCCTGTTTTTTATACTGTTGTTTACAAAGTACATTATTTCTGACTTTGTCTGATCACTTAATGATTTCCTTAAAGATGTTTAGTTTCTTAGCTTCCTACATTTTCATACTTAATTTATATCAAGCACTTTTGGGGCAATCCAAACAAGGCATTTTCTTTAACGCACATGTTCACACCTCACTTTTAGTGAGTACTTGACAAACTAGAAGGAGTTGATATTATATATACTTCCCAAATTTTCATACTGACAATCTTTTTCATATTCTTGGGAATGTGTGTAAAGTTATAAAAATTCCAAACTGCACAGGTCTTCATCCACTAGCATAAGTTTTAGGTCCACTCTATTTCCTCCCCTAAGAACAACATGTTCTGCTACTACATTTGATTTTTGTTACATACTAGTCCAATTAATTTCTGAAGCTTTTGTTATGCTTTCCTGCTGTTACCAATACAGTATGAACAGGATCCCCCACCAGAACTTCCGTTGTTTCGAAACACTCTGGCTTCCTCTCTTACACAAATCACTCAGCTGTCTGGAAAATGGCTGCCTTTAGTTTAGCTTTCTATTTGCCTCTTTGATAACATAAATTAATGATAATGCTATTTTAGTCATATTTACAGTTTTAAATCATCAGTTTCAGTGCTGATCAGGATTTTTTTCCCCCTGGATTAGAATATATTTTCCTCTAAGGTATTATTCCAGCAATTATGATAAATGAAAGTGCATTTTAAATCAACATAATCAAGTGTGACCGGCAAAAAACACTCTAATTTGTGAATTATATTTTCTGTGAAAGGCAAACGTGGAGTTATATGTTGTCTTTTTGTGTATGTGGCTGAGTATGAAGAAGAAATCACAAGTCATACTCCTTCTAATTAAGCCATTTTTCTAGCTGACAACTGTCAAAGCCATCCCAGAAATCCATGAATATTAAAGTGCTGTTCACTGGCATATTTGGCATTTTGAAGCTGGGCAAATAAAAGTCATGAAATATGAAAGGAGTGCCCCGTGTCATTTTGTAGAAAATGTTGCCATTAAGATGATGTATGGGAAAATTCACACCTTCATCTTCTGGGAGTACTATACTATATTTTCTGTATTACTTTGTATACTTTTTAATACTTTTGTATTACTTTGCGTCAAAAGCATTACTAGTGGCTTACAGACTTCCATCTTTGGCAGAAAAAAATTTATGAAACATATTAAAGTCAAGATTTTAAATGCCTGTTAATATTGATATATATACTTACCTAAGCCAAGTGCATATTTTTATTTATAATGGAATTCTCTGCTGAGAAAGCATTCTAGTGCAGCTCTTTTTCATATCTTCTAACCATGACACTTAGTCATTAAATTAGTTCTGTAAAAAATCTACTGTTTTTTTACAATTAAAATCCACCATAGAATACAACAAGAGGAGGGGACTTTTTCACTTTATAGTTCAGACTCACCTTTATGTTTTGGTTCTCCCATTTTGGATGAGCAAAATTCTCATCAAAGAACATACTTGCTGGCCTCAACCTGCAAAGTATTTCATAAATACTAGACTTTCTCCCCAGTTTTAATAACATAAAAATATATTAATTGAGTCTGCCTGGTTTATGTACCAAAACAAATCACCTAATCTATATTAGGAGTAAATACAGTAACAGGATCTGTAGTACAGTTATATGATCTATATATTCACAAGCAATTTGCAAACAATCTGGTTGTCTGCTTCATCACTCACACATTCAATACATTTTAAATCCCTGTCAAATTCACATTTAGAAGTATGAAATGCATGTGGCTGGCCCTGAAAGCAGCAGTGCCCCACTTGGCAGTACCCTGCTGGTCATGCCCATGAAGGCCCAGGAGCTTGTGTGGTCTAAATTTACTTGCTTAAACCTGAAATACTAAGTAAGACTGACATTACTCCCTGGACTTCAAGCATGCCTGGAAGCACCCTGGAAAACAGGAATGCTTCTAAGAGACCTCAGACCATCCCACCAAAGGCCCAAGAGAAGGCTTCAAATTACCATCTCTAATCGTTGTCACCATCTTTGTGCTACTGTTCATTATTTTGGATAACTTCATCATTAATTTATTCTCATACCCAAACTAATGCCCTCATACAAATAAAAGCTGAGCTGCAATTTGGGAGCAACTTTAAAACACATAAAGCAGAAACCTATCTGATGAACAGGTCAAGAAGGAACAGCCTTAAACTGCTGCAAGATGCATGATTAGACCACGAGGAAAATCTAATAAAGCTCTGGAATAGAATACACACTGTTGCAAGCTCACAAATGTAGCGTATTTAGACACCTTTTAAAGAAGGGCACCTAAAGTAATACTGTGAGAGAAACGAAAGTTCTCTAATGTTCCTTTGTTTTTTCCCCTCAGATAAACAGCATTCTCATTTTTCATCCAACACTGTGTACTGTCCTCATTTAGGAAAAGGATTCACTGAAAGCCTGTAAAAACTGTAAAAACTAAAATATTGAACAATTCTAAAAGTATACTTTAAAATATTACAGACATATAAAATCATTATAATCTCCTTTCAATGTCTGCATTGTAATGTTTAATTTCAGTCCTCTTTCTAGGTACAAATAAATTTATTTTCTTCATTTTTCTTCTCAGGGAAGGTATGGAATAATTTATATAATGTTTATCCATAAGAGGGTTTTTAGCAGCTTATCTGGTCACTGCTTAATTGGGTTTTCAGATTAGGAGAAAATCTGCAAGTTATTATATGCAATATAGGTATCTGTTTACAGCACCTTATGTATAAATTATCACCTTGAAAATAAAAATAAGTTTTTCACTTTTTCCAGCTAGAAAATAACACATGCTTTTCTTGAAGTAGCTTTTCTTTAGTAGCAATATTCCAGAGTAATAAGCTTTGATTTCACACTTACAACATGAAAAAAACCTTCCTATGTTAGCCAAGTAATGAGAGTAAAGACACCTTAAAAAAGGGAACTGAACTTATGTGAGACACTTCACACAACAAACTTTTCAAAATCAAGTTCTACTCTGACACAAAGAAAGCAAAGAGCATCTATGCCTTAGCAGCTTGCTGTACTGCTAAGTACTAAGAATATTCTAATACTATTTTTTCATAGTTCATTTCAGAGATGTGACACACCTTCTCACTTACAATCCTCTTATAGACCCAAGCACTGAATTTCAGATGGCTGAATAAAGCTGGGAACTGTGGCGCAAAAATTCTCAAGACTTGTTTTGCCATGCTACAGGAGTACACCCTGGTAGGAACTTTCTCTGTTGGGTCACATCATTGGTGCATCCTTGTGTACACATAATCTGCAAGTAGCTATGCAATTAATTGCTTAGCATATATGGTAAGTTTAAAACCTTTCTGGTTTGACATTGACAAAAAGTGCATTATAAACATGCTTTGGGGAACACTTGCATCCCTAGATTGCTAACAAGGACTGACTAACAAAAATAGCATCTAATTGTGGAACCGATGACATTCAATCAACAAAAATTGAAGAACAATAATATAACATGTAAGTATCAATATTTATGTTTTTATACACATAAATATAAAAGTGTCATCCATAGGCCATGTTCAACAGGTGCACAAGAGATCGATGTAGTTAGCACTTACACTCATTTACCTCTTGACTCTTCAAGCTCAAAGAAACAGAAACACTTTGAGTGGTGATGGGTTTCAAAGTTTCTCCAGTCTTATCTGTGGGACTCAACTCACCTCTCTGATACCACCCTGTTCTGGAACTTTCTGAAGGAACCTGTCTCCCCTCTGCCCCACAATTTTTACTGAAGTCTAATTCTGAAGTACCTGAGGCTGAGTAAGTAAATAGGCCTCTTCAGACATACATAAAAAGGCAGTTATTTCACAGGAACTCCTGTTAGTCAGTCTGAAATGACAATGCTGCATTCTGAATGGCAATAGGCATTGGATGCACCAATTAGTATTTCCAGTTAATGGAATTCTGCAAATTTACTGGAAATTCCTAATTGGTGCCTCCTAGTACAGCATCCAGCATTCTCATGGATACCTTCTCCAGGAAAATCCTATCCACCTGCTCAGTGACTGGGGCAGGCATCATTAAGGGGCCACAGTTTGACTATCTCAGCAGTTCCCCACTATCTGTATTTATCTGCCATATAAATGATGTATTTCTTATGACTGCTGATTATACTTTTTTCTTTTCTTCTGGCTTCGGTTCAACTAATTAAACCCAACAGAAAGAGAACAATGAGGTTTTTGTGGAAGTAATATTGCTATTCAATTTTCATTTTGTTTTTAGAAAGTATTTTTAGCATTTGAACTTAAAACCTCAAGACCCTGGCATGTCTGTGAGCTATAAATCAATACATCATTCCATCAATGACGATTTAATTAAGATAAAAAGGCAGCCAAGTATTTGTTTCTTTATCTAACAAATAGCCCCTAAGAGTTTGTGATGACATCCTGTATGCTTCCAAAAATACAGAGAAATAAAAGAGTGAACTGCTTAAATATGCAAGGAGATTTCAGATGGCATGGACTGGAATAAAGGACCCTGAAGATACTTTTGTGAATGAAGACAGTAATATTTAGCAATTCATTTATCAAATCCTCCTTTAATAGTAGATTGATTTTAAGCTGACGTATTCTAAAAGCACTAAGTTGGAGGCCTACTGTAAATGCAGACAGGAAAAACATCCCTTTTGCTGTAGTCCGTACAAATGACTCCTGCCCTTTTGGCTTGATAAAATGATCTGCAATAAATACTCCTCATGTTCCTATATCTTGAATAATTCACTTGGAAAAGGCAACAATAGCTGTAGGCACAGTCTGTTATGATTAATGGCAAAAGCAGTGGCCTTTGTGTAACAAAGCCCTACTGGTTCTAGAAGTTTTCAAGGTCAAAATTTCATCCAGAGAAGTTCTACTTACGTTATATACATTTTAAATTCGTCCAAATTTTCGTGTGTATTAGTGGGAAGGCAAAGCTTTTGTCACCCCTCTCTCAATATGTGGTGGAAATGCAACCCACAGCTCAGATAATTTTTCCACATTATCATTTTTTTTGCCACACTAATCATCTCCACATAAGGCTGAAGCTAGATAAACTAACTACCTTTAGCATAGGTCTCCTCAGAAAATGAAATACTGATAAAATAATCACGCTGTGCAACTTCAGATGTCATTATAAAGAAAGACTTATTTTTCAGGCTGCTTTAACAAATAGCTGTACCAGAAGAGAATGACAGCTTTTGATGCAAAAGTTTTGCTCTTAGCCTTTATAAAACCTGAGAGATTTATCACTCAGAAATTGCTATCACTTACATGCTGAAGCATTCATCACGCAGTATGAAAGATAATTATCACCAAACTTTTTGCTATAAATATATGTTCCTGGTGGTTTATGTTCCCATAATACTATTAATAGTCATGGCCATACATTAAAACAATTTACTACACTTAACAGGATGTCTTCACAAATTTAAAGAGAACAATAAAATTTAATACAATATTACATCTTTCACAGAGAGCATATGCTAAAATATTTCACAAAATTAAAGTTTATAGCAGTGGTAAAAGGAATATAAAGAAATGTAGAAGATCATGTAACAAATAAATCCCCTTCTTTTATATTGTAGGATGATGAATAAAAGTATGAATACACATAAATAGCTTAGATTGAGCTTAAAGCAGAACAAAAACTGTTCAAAATAAAAGATATATGCAGACTCCATCAGAAGTGATGGAGAAGGTTGATAAGTATGGAAATGGCATAGAAAATTACTAAAATAGTGATGATTCTTATTTCCAAGGAATGTAATAGAGTTTCTCTGTTAGCCTCTGGCTCCTAGAATCACACAATTTTATGAAAAAACTGCCTTTCTAAAACATACTTTGCTAAACATATTTATAATTTCTTTACATTTCTTAAAAAAAACCCAAAAAACAAAAACCAAAAAAACCCTACAAAACTGTGATCCATGGAAACCTAAAGGTTTTAAACTCTTTTGTTTGGACATGGTTTAGAAGAGAATACAATATTTTCACATTCTCAGGAAAACTGTGAGGAAAAGATGCTCAGTACAACAAAGTCACAAACAGCAAAAAAAAAAAAAAAAATCCCCAGATTTAGGTAATTTAGAGATAAAAGAGGATTTACAACCGCATTTGGGAAAACTAATTTTGGGAAAATTTTCATGACATTTTGAGCAGTGTAATACACAAACAGCCTCAGAACTGGACTGGGTGAAGCAGGAAATGGGACAGAGGCAGGACTCCATGTCCCGGTAGTCAATATGCTACAGTACCTGGTACTTACGGACAGACAACCTTACGATAATTTGCATAAATGGATCTTTGTTTATTTAATTTAGGGTAACTGACATGCAGCAACAAGAAGAAATTTGTGTTCTTCCAATGATAAAAATAAACGATTGCTATCTTTTGCTGACAGTACTGTTATGGGTCTAAATGACAGAAAAACTATTTCAGAACCATTGCTTGTCAGCAGAACTGGTGGGCTGCAGCATTTAGTGCTATTGATGCCTCTGCTAGAAGAACCTAATGCAATTCCCAATGTCTGTGAGAACTCCGTTTGCAATAGTTAACATAAAACTAACAGAACCAAGTAAAATATATTTACAACTGAGCAAAACAATAGAAACAACCAGCAAACCATCACCACAAAAATCACATACAACACTGTAAAAAGATATCTTTAGTCAACTTTAACCAGACAGCTATTTAAACCACATACAGCAACAGGGTCTAGACAGAAAAAAAAGAGAAAAAAAATCACATTTCAATCATCCAAGAGCAGAATAGAATTAAAGTTAAAAAACATAAAAGAAAATCTGAGTTAGTATTCTTATAGTAAAATTAGCTTTAAACCTAACATTTTGGTCAAAACGAAAAGGACAAATCATAAAATCACCACATTTAGAGGCAGAAAAAAAAGAAGGGAATAAATGCACATTTTGTAGCAGTAAAAATAAACTCCAGCTAGCAGAACCAAGCCTGGCTCATGACTTGGTCTATTAAATCAGGCAGTACATCATTTTGGATTAGTGCAAAAAAATGAAAGATACAGTCCTTGTCTTATAGTTGAGTGTTATAAAATAAATTGTAAAGCAGCACATAATGACAAGGTGCAATATAAAGGTCTACAAGTGAAATAAAAATGGACAAGTAACAGCTGACTATGATTGCTTAAAAAAACCAAGACGTTTAAAAGTGTTCAAAGGTAAGCACATCCATAAGACACATTGACAGACAAGAGGATGTAAAATGTTCCAAAGCACGTGACAATCAATTTAATTACATTTCAAGTATATTTTTGTACATTAAAACTACATATACTGTGGGCAAGATTTAGTTAGGACATCAAGATGTAATAGCAACTGATCTGGAGTACCAAATGTAGCATGGCATAGGTATCTTATATACTCTGTAGTACAACTACTGAGTGGACTGTATATGTCCATATAGACTGTTCATAACTCCACTCTCACAAAATTTTGCACTTCTATTTACTTTGGGTAAAAGAAAAAAACACATTAGTTCTCTGGCTGTATATTCTGATTCCTGTTGGATTTTTGTATACCAATGCAACGTAAGAAAGGCGAGCTATAAATGTTAACTTTGCTTTCATGGATTGAAGGTTGGAGGCTCCTAGTCCCCAAAGGCCAGGACACTCAGTCAGTAACGTTTCTATTTGTTCACAGAAAATATTTAATGTGCCCTTCAATAGGTCATTTACTAAGATACGACATTATGCATCTTCCGCATTTTTAACAGTCTGAACTCAAAGGTCAGTTTAATGAATAGCTTCCATATAACAAAAAAAACCAAACACTGTTCAAATTAATAATTTTCTAGTGTAAGTCCTCACAGATACCACTTGGTGCCTTTAGAGTTTTGCAAAAATAGTTCAAGCTTGTTTTGCGATATAAATCTCAAAAAATCTTTGGTACTTTCTTGTGTCAGCAAAGGGAGTTGTAAAACTGACATTGTGTAAACAGCCTTCTTTCTACTTAAAACATGCTACGTGTGGAACAGTGGGCAGGGACAGAGTGCCTGTACACACAGGAGCTGTGCAGTGAGATTGCATATTTCTGTCACCTTCAAGAGGCACAGGGGAAATGGGGCCCTGAACTTGATGGTCTATTTGTATTACTGATTCAGTGATTTTTCCAAGTAATTTAACAAGTGTTACAATGAGTTCATGTCCTCCAACATCCTACTGGTGACCACTGCCAAAACCAGAACCTTCATACTGGTTTCACTGGCAAAAAGGAACACTTAAAACACAGATAATCATGAGCCCAAGTTCTATTTCCCTGCCTCCATCAACATCCATTTCCCTATGAATGTTGATGAGCAGAGCCTGTTAGAAATACCTCAACACACGCATACAAAGGAAGAGTAACTGAAATTTACTCAAGAGAGATGCATGAAGATCACTCCAAGTTTCACGACACACTTTAGAGTGGCAGAGACCCACTGCTAACTGCTAACTAGCTGCTGCTAGCTTGGATGCCCCATTTCTGCCTGACATGTTCGTGCTTGTCCCAGCACCAAGTGACACCTAGGAAATTAATTAGATCAAGTTCCTCTCTTCCCATCCATGGCAACTGGTGATAATGCTGATAACCTTCTGTTATCAGGAACCTGTACTTCAGCAGTGGGGAAATACATCTTCATTACTGCAGATGCTTCTGTGGCCAAGGCAGAATGCAGAGGCAGGGAGGATGGTAATTACTCCTTTCACATTAGGTCCCCCACTATCTTAAATATGCCAGTAGCAAGACGGGACTGCTAACGTACTGTTTTGTTTTATAGACTGTATTTTTCTCCTCCATTTTCTTTGCTCAAGACATGAAAGCATTCAAAGATTATTAAGTTTAATTGCTTCTTTTTACGTTAAATATTTTTTTAACCTCTACTAGTAGAAATATGGGCAGATGGAAGTGCAAGAGGAAAGTCTAGAGATCCACAGAAGTTTTTAAAAAACAATTAAGTTAAAAAACCAATCAAAAAAACCCACACTAGCTGACTAATTTACATTTTTAAACAGTACAACATTATATTTTAAATTAATTTATTTGTCTTTAAAAAACAACCTAGATGACTAAACTGAGTGATAACAGCATCTTGCAGATTCAAAACTTGAATCTAGGAAAACAGAAATTCCCACAGACAAAAGACAGAACTCAATCAAGAACTGAAATTCCTCTCGTAAATAAGGAAAGGACAACCCATAGCAGCAAAGACATTTGGAAAAGAATTGCCAAAATACAGTAAATTCACTTCCAGTGTGCCTTCTCATCAGAAGAAAGGGAAAGAAAATGCACACAGACTGTAGGTGAGTAAAAGAAAACTAGCCTTCAGACAACAGCTAAAAATTTGCAGAACAAACAAAAATAGACTGAGCAACCTTCTCCCAGAAAAGTTGTCTGTATTATAGCATAATAATTCACCCGCAGTAAAAATATTTTATAAAATAAAAGGAACACTACTGTTCATATCTCATGGGATATGCAGCCGTTAAGATAATTTGATAATCTATATTTAAAACACCTAGAATAAAGGTTTCACCAAGTCAATATTTCATTGGCATTTTAATTAAATAATTGGTCTAAATTCTAAACTGGGAAGTGAATTTATGATCTTATTTAAACAGAATAACTTAGGTCATCAAATGACTTTTAATTAAATTGTTAATTGATTTTTCTTTAATTCTTTAGGATGATTGATGGCCACACACTTAGTTGCCACATTTGTTAATTACCACCATGAGTCAATTCCATGCAGTGTACTTTGGTACGACTGCTCTAGTAACCTCTGTACTAAAAAAAAATAATTTCATCGTTTTGCTACACCATTTTGCATTACTCATGCATGCTTCCTGAGGCAGTTTATTTTTAAAAAATTGGTAAGGTAGATCAGTCACTTTCATAGGATGTAGTTTGCAAAATTAACCTGCAGGTAAATTGGCAGTCCAATCATTTTTTCCAGCAAATCTTGCACCAATTGAATGAATAATCTTTCTTATGACTTTCTTATGTTCATTTCATTTGTTGAAAATTATGCAAGACAAGCTACCTTAAACTTCCTTTAACAGTTGGTGTAGAGATGGCAAATTTTTTTGCATGTTCTCTAGCTTCACTTACAGAATTCTGTAATCTCCTTACAAGAGACCTTCTGTGATTATGCACTAAATAAAGATCTAGAGAAATGACAGCTTGTTTTCACACCTAAGCACTGCTATCTGTCCTTAGTTTGTTGACAGCATAATTCCTATTACCACCAGCAGTGCAAAAAAGTAGCATTAACTGCTTCACCTTCTTTCATCGTAAGATCTGGATTTAAACTTTGGGTTGAGATAAGCAATTATTGCATTTCATAACACAGTAGGAATAAATAAATAAATAGTCTCTGCTTTTTTCTTACCAAATTCTATATTCATGAGAATATTGCTAGAAAGATATGAGCTTCCAGTAAGCCTTTCTGAATGTGTCTAAACAATTTATCAGCAGTAGTCCTTCTTTCATTAACGAAGTTGATAAAAAAAAACCCAAAACCAAATAAAACCAAAAAAAAAAAACCCAATCCCAAAAATGAGTCATCCACAATTGACTGAAGCAACTGTCTTCAGCCTATCTCAGTAAAGAGATCATAATTTCACCATCTCATCAGCATCAGGGAAGGCAGAAAATCATAATTCATATTTTCGACACTATTACAGAAAATTTGCAAAGGCTGTGTGGAAAATTTAGACTACCACCTTACTGGTAATGCGTTTTACCCCTGTATACTCAAGAACCAAACAGAAATTACAAGACCCATTCTGTTACTTTACCTGTGGTTAATGTGCCAAAGATAAATCTTTGACACCCACCATCATGCAGGAAACCCTATGTTGTCAGAAGAAATAAGACTGGCTAGGCTACAAATTAAAAAAACAAATTTTTCAAAGTAGTGATAAATTTAGATCTGAAAAAACACAATGGGAACACAGTTAAAACAAAAACAAACAAATGAAAAAACTCAAACCACACACAAATGCATAGGAAGCTTATTTTCTACAGAGTTCATTTTGACCACAATTACTTTATTATTGATTTTTTTGGCGTTTTTTGCTGAAATGCAGAAAGTTTCATTTCTCTTATCAAGTGATTATTAACACTCTGATGATGTCCAGTGTTTTAATTCAGTCTCCATTTGTTCAGAACTGGAGTGCATATATCTAGTAACTTTTTTCAGTTTATCCACTGTGTTTGAGCAGATGAATGGTTAGTTAGCACCCGTCTCTACTTTGGACTTCATTTGATACTAAGGTTGCTAAACCAAGATGTTTGAATGAGATGGAGTTTTAAATCAGGCATTCCATCTGTAGCACATGTAATTCTAGGTTTTCTTTTATAGAAATAAATGTCTTCTGTTGTTCCAGCATATCCAGGAAATTCTAAAATCAGGAATAAGTTGATAAGAAGAATAGTTCCGGAAGGAAGAAAAACAAGAAAATTCAGGACAGTAAGAGATGCAAGCAAAAGGTTTTCTTCCTTTTAAACTTTGACATGAACATGGGTATGTGAACAGATTTTTTTGCTTCATGTGGGCAAGAAAGGGGAAGAAATGGAAACATTGGAATTATTTGCTGGGTGCAAACAAGCCTTCAGGAGCCAGCAGAGAAAACATAGAGACCACTCAAAATTCTATTTGAGAAGAAAAACTTATTATAGGTCAAAGGAATGAGAGAAAAACTTGAACAAAATGGAAAAAGATTCAGTGTACTGGATTTAAAACGGTGACTTCATGAAAAGTTTTTGCATCCATTTTAAAACATATTTCATCAGTCTTCAAATATGAAGACTGCTTACAAAGAGGGTGGCCATTTTTCCTGCAAGTAGCACTTCTTAAGAACTGAAAATACCCAGCCTTTATGAAAATGTCTTCAGACATAAGTTTTATGCTTGTGTTAGTGAATTAGATCCTCTTTCATTATTTTCTACATTAGTACTTCACTGATAGAGGAACTAATTAAAGACACACAGTTTGTCTTCTTACAATGATTTTCAGCATTACAATGTACTCCCTCATGCTCATTTATCAAATGTTCTAAGTCCTTAAAACGGATAGCAAAGAGAGGATCCTCCCTTTTTTATACTTTCAGGATAGCTAAGCTTGGAGGTTAGCATGGACAGGATGACACCCACAATCCTAGTATTTATACAGCATGGGAAGCAAACTGTATTGACTTGTTTTCCTACTTAAAATTATGGAACAAACAAGGCAATGGAAGCAGTACCACAGCTTACAGGCAGATGTTAAGACTCATGTAGGGCACCTAGAAACCAGGAAAATACAGGGTTTAGCACAGAAACTTCACAGTCCTTCAGATTACTGTGGTTCTGTTATTTTCATTCCAATTCTTTCTTTTTTCCCTCTATTTATCTTTGTGTTACCCAAAAACTTACACAAAAGCCTGATATCTACCACCCGAGGAAGCTTTTAACTACAAACTGTGAATTGCAAGAGGTTTTTTCTCCGTTTACATTCCTGCTTAGCCAGAGGCAGCAATTAACCCTTACAAGCTGTTTTACAACATGGACCATGTCTTCCTGTTTTATATCATGTTGTCAGCACTTAACAAATTATCCTAATAGCCATGTTTATACTCCTTGCAATGTGCAATTCACACGCCACGTTCTGACCCTTCAAGTACAAAATGTGACTCAAGGTTATTTTCAATGCTATTAAAAAAACGGTATTCATTCTCAACAAAACAAATCTGGATAGATGGAATCATGAGATAAAAACCCTTATAGTTAGATAACAATGAAAAATAAATAGAACATTATGAAGATGACTGCAGGTGAAAGTTTAGGGAAATAATGCCTGGGAAGGATGCAAATGAATTAGTCTATGTTGCCTACAGATTGATATTTAAAAGACAGTGCCACACTCCAGGTTCTGATCCCTATGCTCTGTAATTGGTATTTACTATTTAAAGTCAAAAAGCAACTTATTTGTGGTATATTGTGGGATGATCATTATACAACTTACCAGTGAAGACACTCTGCATGAAAAATTCATACTTCTAGATTTTGGTGTCAAGATTATTTAGGGTTTTCTGTTCCCAAAACACTGTCCTTGACAAAAGTGTTCTTGGCTTTAAGTAATTGCAAAATCAAATGTCATCTATTTCTGTCAAACCAAAGGAAAGGAAAAATACTAAGAAACTCCTCTTGCTAAATACCCCTTTGCACACCAGCTATGGTTATGCTAATGGACCCTGTCCTCAGGTCATCTGTTCAAATTAAAGAAACTGCCTTCACAGTAAGAAATCTGCATAGATTGCCAATTGTTCTAGTTCATTACCTGTTAGCAAATGTGAAGAGCTAAAGCCAATTCTGACATCTATGTATAATGAATTCATTACAATGCCTGGCACATTTAGCTTTGGGAGAAAAAACAAAGGACAACAAAAAGGAACAATGCAGATTAGATTTTTATTAAGAACATTTGTTGAAAGAATAGTTGCTAGAATAAATTCTCAAAAGCTTTTTTCCGCCTTTTCTAAAGTCTCATTTTTTTAGTAACTTGCTTCTGTTTTAAGATCCACATATATAATATTTATAGCAAAGTGGGTTAAATAAAACAATGTCTTATCATCAAACCAACATAAGACTTTCCATTTAACAGATTATTCTAATATCGGACTTCTGATTTGCCTGGATTTCAGGAAATATGACTGTTACTTGAACATCCTCACTACAACACAAAGACACATGTTTAATATGAAGACTTACAAAGAAATAAAAAGCATTCAAATTAGATGAAAGCTTTATTTGGGGATAATTTACAGAGAAAACCTGGCGGTTTTTTCTAACTGTTTTCTGTATTTACTCTCCAGATGGAAGATTCTTTAAATATTCAGAATTTTAGTTATTATACTTTCAACAAACTAGTGTTTTTAAAATATAATCTCCAAAGTGCATATCAATTTGAAACGACAACAATCAGAAAAATAAACTTTGCCTGTCCTACACATGTGTTACATGTTCATTTTTTCTATCAAGGCAATTAAGTTGGCCATATACAAGTAGATACATACAATTCATAATAAGGTTCTATTATGGATCATCTACAAAGGCAGTATGGGTGAGAGCTTCATTTGAAATGATTAAACAGAAGCATCTGAAATTCCAGACTTAGTGTGAATGGGAAGCTTCAGTTACCCAAGTACGTGTTTGATAAGTGACGCAGCTGAAAATAGCTGCCCAGCAGGTCTTGAGATGTGTTGGGAAAAACCTTTAGAAAACGAGGTGGGCAATTAATTAACAAAGTCTTTCATGTATTATGCAGTGTGGGAACTCATTGCAAATGGTTCCTTATGAAATACAACAGGATATGACTCATTAAAATTTGCAGGCAATGTCAAGGCACTTTTAGGGGAACAAGTGCTTTGTGATCCAACAGAATACAGAATATTTTTAAAGAAATCAAGAAAATTAATTAGATGGGGTATTAGATCAGGAATGACAACTGCAAGATTTTTGGGAGCCTCCACTTTTCAATAAATGGGAGAAGGACTACCTTGCCAGTGGTAAGTAGCCTCCTACTCCAGTTTGTAGACTATTTCTTGAGAGCTAAGAGTTCCTGAGCTGAAAAGCCATATATGACCTATCATGAAGTGTTAAAATTAACTGACCCCTGGTGCTTCCTGCACAAGATATTCTGAAATATCTTTGCCTGAAGCACCCTGAGTATCTCAGCATTTGCAACAGGCTGACGAGCAACACACACCACCACTCCTGTTCCATCTCTCCTCTTCAAACCCCCTTGCACAGGTAGCTTTTCTGATTTTTCTAGCATGGCCATCTCGATGCAGCAATATCAGAGTGCCTGTCCCCACGGGGGCTGCTTATCTCTGATACAGGAATCCCACATGGCCCAAAGAGCACCATGGGCAGCCAGTCAAATCCTGACAGAAACCTGGTATGGTCACTGGAGTGCTACCCATGTGCATCAGCATGACAACCACACCCACACTCATGAAAATTTATAGGCAAAGGAGTAATTGATGCAGCTTTTCAAGAGGATTGAGCCATTACTTGATTTTGGTCTTTCAGTTGTACCAATAACAACATTTAGAAAAAAGGGAGGGGAGGAGGGAGAGGCTGTGACTGCACATCATTACTTAATCAGATTATTTAATTGTAGTTATTATTTTTTTTTAAAGAGAGAGGTATCTCTTAGCTTGAAGAATACACTAACAGATTTTTAGTCACTTTAGCTCAACTTCTAACATAATTAAAGTAAAACATGGCCTAACTGAACAAACCATCATTACTGTTCTGTTACAGACTATGTATCTCTTCATATAAAAGGAGGGAAGGCAGACCTCTGTACACATGCAGAGCCTACCAAAGTAAGGAAACATCAAATTTCACAGGTCTAAGATTAAAAAGCGTCCTGAAAGCTTTTTTGCATCTACCCCGGGCGTAGATTTTAAAACTCCTCTGACTCAACTTGTGGTGTAAGTCACTGAGCTTAATGTGTGTTTATTGCTCTGAGATGACTGCAAATGTTCTCTACTTTAAGAATGCAAGTGACAATCTGTTAGCGAAATAAATTAAAAGTTAATGCTAAAAGATAGTAGTCCAAGTACTAAAAGAAGATAGTGCACATTTTTCCATTTTCTACAGCTGTATGAAACAGAAATTTGATCAGCTGATTAAAGGTTAACAAAATCCCTGCAGAAAAACTACAGTCACTGACTAATTGGTTTTCACTTTTGTTTAGCTATATCATTTTGAAAAGCTTTTATCCCCTGGTAAAGCCAAAACGATGGTGCTGTTCTTATCATTACAGTTGATCAATCTTCCCTGCTTCTGAGGGGGAATCCTGTAAACCTTCTCTTTTCAGCACATCCATCAGGCAGACAAAACAAAAGGTAAACCTGGCAAATACTGCTTTCTCAAGGTAAGCATTAATCTTAATAGTTGGCTGTAATTAGGAACAAGATGTATAAACTGACAAAAAGCAATAAATTACTTGAAATCAGAAATCAAAGACTGCATGTGAGTTTAATCTAGCTTAGTCACTTTGCTGGTATTCTTCCATGTAGCAGCATTTAAGTCACAATAATTCTAGAATAATTAATATACAGACCTTTAATGTTTTACATTACCAATTACTGAGAAGGCAGCTCGGGATTTCACATGCTGCACTGCATGGCGGCCCTGCTTATTCAGTAAGCCATCTCTAGACCTTCAAGGTCTATCTACCACCTACAGAGATCCAGACTAACATCTGAAATTCCTGCTGACTGCTCCAGGCTCCTCTCATACCTTTCTTTCCCACACCTTTGGTTATGGTAAGAACTTTCAGTACATTTAATATAGTTTCTGTGCATGAAGTATCGCATTCACTACCACTTCCAGAGTAAACGGACCATTACCTAAACAGCTTGAGAACTTCCCTTTTTATACAAGGCATCATATGAAGAACTGCACACAGGCAAATCAGAACTGATCAGAACATTTACTCACATCTCACAAGTTTGTAAAAAGGTGTCTGCATCACAAGAAACCAAGCCTAAGACATTGCGAGATTCAGTAAAAAAACAAACTGGATTCTTTCAGAGAATTTTCTAAAATCAATGAAATACCAGTACAAGAAAATTTCTGCCTAATTGAAAAAAAAAAAAAAAAAAAAAGCTCCAGAAATTAATGAAAGCCTGAAGCCTGACAGGGTGGTTAGCAAATGCACCTGGCAATTAGGAAAAAAGTAATGACAACAGAAATGTGTGAAAGGCAGAACAACAAGCCTAAACAGACACTCTGTGAAGAACTTTAAGTAAAACATAGTCTAATCCTAAAGCAAAGACAAACATATTGTTTTGGTTTTTTCAAGTTAAACATCTGAAATAGTGATTATCTGAAGTTCTTCTGTTTCTTATACATGAGAAACTATTGACAGAAATATTTCATACCAGAAGATTTCAACTTGGTAGTTGAAGATGTGACCAAATAGCATGGTGCTGAATTCTCCAGTTGATTCAACTGAACATTTACTTTACTTTCTTTGTCTTTCCACTTACTTAGTTGTCACGATATAACTGGTATAATAAACAGAATAAAGTAAGCTCAAAAAATGCCAGTTCCTATGTGACATAAAACATCCACAATCAGCAAGGGGTGGCTACGTGGTTATTCACAGCTTCCAAAAATTGCTGCTGAAACAAACAGCAAAGTTCTGTGCCGTCTCCTAGATACAATGGAAATAAGCATTAATGTACTTTCTTTTAGTCCATTCCTATTGATCAAGAAGAAAAAGAAAGAGAAAGAAATTTTCCTCTGGTATTTCTCAGCCATACACCAGTATAAGCACAAGCATCAGATTAAAAGATTTACCCCAGAATAACTGCTACTATGCCTTCCATATCCAGGTTCTCTTCAATCAGGAAGCAAAGGCTGACTTAATCCCAAAACATGGAAGACCATTCCCTATGTGACAGATAATAAATAGCACTAGTAGCATATAGTAGCTTCCCAGATTTACCATGTTCACTGTGTAACTCAAAAATCAATTTCTTGAAAACACACTGCCCTGAGACAAAGCATTTAATTGCGATGCGTGTTTTTGAAAAAACAGTGACCAAATTCTGTTGCCAGTTAATGGAATCAAAATGGTGTAAGTCAAAAAAAGAATTACTTGTTACATTTAAACGTTATTCTATAAAAAGAAATTAGCTTAAGAAAAAGCTACCTAAAACAGATAAGGTCACCGTTAAGAGAAAAAAAACCCTTGAAAGTATGATGTGGGTTAGTTACAAATATTATTCATGCTTTAGAGTTTTAAAACAAATCTCTCTTACACACTCCTCATACTGTTTCAGACAATTATTACAAAAGAGTTGTGAATACAGTTTATGTAAAACTGCACAAAGTTTTCCCAACTTTCAAGTCCTCAGACTTAACTGACTTTGATGGTATAAGCAATTCTATCACCTACATAAAGCCTTCCTAACAAATTCACTAATAAGTACCTTAAACAACATTACTGCAAAGTAACAAGGGATATACAGCATTTTTGTTTGTTTGTCTTCCTAGGAGAAATGTCAGCCTAGTCAGAATTACAGAAAAAACAAAGCACACAGTTAAAAAAAAAAAAAAAAAAACCAAACCAAAACCTAATATGGCTTCTTTATTGATTTTTAAATAAATGTAATATAAAGAGAATGTCAACAAAATAATTCAGCTACTGCTTATGTGATGAAAAAAATAGGAGAGCATAATTAAATGCTGTCAGCTGTGGCATACTCCAACAACTGAACCACAATTTACATTTCTTCTTTAAAATAACTCAGGTAATGAAATCAAAGCATAACAGAAATTGTTCTTTTTCTTCGGGCAGTGCAGTAAAAATGTCAAATGCACTGGCTGTCATAAAAAGATAGGAATACAGAATCATCACAGAATCACTTAGGCTGGAAAAGACCTCCAAAGTCATCAAGTTCAACTTAGTGAGACATCCAGTCATTTCTTGAATGCTTCCATGGATAGTGACTCCACCACCTCCCTGGGCAGCCCATTCCAATTCTTAACAATCCCTTTCCATGAAGAAATTCTTCTGATGTCCCACCTGAGCCTCCTCTGGCTCAGCTTCAGGCTATATCCTCTCCTCCTGTCGCTGGTTGCTTGGGAGAAGAGGCTGACCCCACCTTGCTACACCCTCCTTCGAGGCAGCTGTAGGAGTGATAAGGTCTCCCCTGAGCCTCCTTTTCTCCAGGCTGAACATCTCCAGCTCCCTCGGCTGCTCCTCATCAGAATTGTGCTCCAGACCCTTCACCAGCTCCATTGCCTTTATCTATGAGATAATGTAATCTACCTCAACTAAAGTTCTTACTGTAAACAATGGGTGCAAATCTAAATGGGAAACTCTGCACCCACAGAGCTGCGCCATGGGCACTCTATTTGTCTATGTCATGGACAAGTAAATTTTTCATAAACTTAATGTCCAAATGAAGTTAGGACTTGCTATTTACTGAACTCATAGTCATAAGCTTACATCCAGAATTGCGTACGTTTTTCCTGTGATGGAGAACCTATTGCAATGAAACAACATTCTGAGAACCAGGAAAACAGATTAGCATAAATTACACATCAAAAAGAATGGTTACTAACGTTTTTTTGGGATTTACTGTGTTTGTATTCAATGGAGTACACTTAGCAATGTCACCCTCAGTGAAAGAAAGAAGTTTCCTATCATGGACAAATACAGTTTTTCAAGTGGAGCTAACAGTGACCATGTGCTTAGGGACACAGACAAGCATCACAATCATCTTGAAAAGAAGATATATTATCTGCAGGCTGGACAAAAAAACTCTCTTCATCCATTCTAAACTGTTGAAAATTATTTTATGACTTCCCATGAGACAGAACACCTCAGACACAGGAGGAGGGAGAGACCCTATTTGATCTTGCTTATGAATGCTGACAGCTACAGAAATTTTCTTGCCGCTTTCAGTATGTAGAGTATCAGGCTTCACAGACTAATAAACTCAGTAAAGAGCAGTTTTGTGCACAAAGACAACTAAAACAGCTATATAGGATGCAGAACTGCTTAATCATGGCCAAACTGAAGAGTGAAAAATGGCAAAAACTCTGTTACTTGGATCCTTATATGAAAAATAAATAATTTCTAAAATAAAACAGAATTCAGAAAATGTTTCATATCATTAAGAAAGGCATGAAAACAAAAAATTATTTGCATATAATTGATATATTCAGCCCATATAGTGATGCTGTTCTAGCAAATTATTTACATTTTAACATAAACAACCTTTCCTCATATCACTAATGAAATGCAAAGAACATTAGCTGGATAGTGCTGTCTACATATTGAAGCTACAGAAATTTAAACAGTAATCTCAATAGCCTAACTGCAACATATGCTTTCCTGTACCACTAATTCTAATATATGCTACATGGAATAAAAAATATATATACACTGTAGCAATCAGAAATCATGTATTTTTTCATTGGTCACAAAAAATACCATACGTAAAAATGCTTTAGTGTACTTTATTTTCCCTAAGTAAAAGCATTTTAACTAAGCTAAAATACCACATGTAAAAATGCTTTGGTTTACTTTATTTTCCCTAAGTAAAAGCATTTTTAACTAAGCTACTTCTTCCATGTTTCTTTTAAATATTTGTGCACTTACTTAAGTATAGCCATACTTCAGCATTCAGTGATTAGTATTTATAATAACAACTTAAAACGTGTGTTCTACATATGGAAAGAGAATATAGAGCCACTTGGTTTTGGCTATGTAACACAGAATTTTTTTCTCAGAGGTGAAGAAAACAAAGTTGGATTTAATCCAAACTGAAAATATGGTATATGCAGCTCCAAGAGACACTAAAAACTGATTCTTTTGTCAAAACTGGTCAAATGAGTGTTACTAATACATTACTAAGGATATTCTAAAAATTAGTTCCATCTTTTGTTTCAAGAAATAAGCTTATATATACAACTGCATGGAAGACCAACACTTTACTTTGTCTTTGACAGCAGCAAATAGGAATCTGACACTTAGGGTGGAAAATTCTTGGCATATGAATCTGATGCTGCTTTCCAATCTGAGGTTATTTGCTTACTGTAATGTCAAAGAGGAACATCTTTCAGAGATACAAGGAAAGACAATCCAGCCTTTTAAGTACAGACAAAACTTCATGAACAGAAACAATAAACAGATGTTCCATTAGCTAAATATAATCTGAATTCATGGAAGATCTCTTGTCCCTATCTATGCCTATGTATGTTGTTTAAAGGCTGAAAAGAACTGCCAAGGGTGACAAGACCAGAGGCAGTCAAAGAACAAACTACGGCAAAGCAAAGATGGAATTCATAGAGCACTGTTTTGCACCAGAAAAAAAATCCCCATACACGTGTAGATATTTATGAATGAACATCTATAAATTACAATTATGCATGTGCACAGAAAGGTAGATACTCAAAAAAAAAAAAAGAATCTGAAACACAGAAGATGGGATTCAATGAACATATTAAAGAAAAAAAAGATTCCATCAGTGTACAAGAATTTAGAATGCACATTCTCTATATTCAAAGAAAAGCAATATCCACTTGAGAAGTCAGAGATCACTATCCCTCTGTGATGAATGAATAGATATTCCCTTTATAGCAGAGAATGAAAATTAGAGAATGAAGAGACTAAATATTCACCAGCACTGGGAAAGCAGTGAATTGGAAAGACAGATAACAATACCTAGAAAACAAGCCAAATATAGAGGATTGATAAATATGGGGAGTTGGTATCAAATCAAACTAACTGTCAAATAACAAAGAATAATTAGTTTGAATTATTCTTATTTTTGCAGTAGGCAATGCTGAATGAGCAGTCCTTTCAGAAATGTAATTCCAGTAACACAAGCTTCATGGCTGAAGACTGAGATGGGAATGTGTGTGCTATTATATTACCCAAGATATCAGGATAGAACATAAATTTAGGGGAAACAGATCATTGCCAGGACTAAAATCAGACAGTCTTTTCAGTATGGTACACAGAGGTGAACATCATCAGAGAAGGAGGAGCAGAAGATATTTCATGCCTCTGTGTAGAAATACTGACTCAGAAAGCAATCAACTGAGTCACATAAGCATTTTCACCAGCTGAGGACACCTCTACAGAAAAGTCATGACCAACGAGATGCATCATACTCACAAATATAGTTAATTTATCTCCCTAAAGTGTGTGCAGACCATACAACTGCTGTGCTAATTTGTTAGTGGAAGAGCAAGCTTTAGTATTTACCATCTAGGCATTTTAATTTTTAAGACATATAGGAAAATATGATGGATCTGAAACAAGCTCTTGAGAAAGCACTTACTCCTGAGGAAAGCAGACTCTGCAACCTGTTCTTGTTCAAGGTACTGCAACGATCAGCTCTAACCATTTCAGTAAACTTTGGATAGCCAATCTTGAAAAAGATATATTCAGAACTTGACTTCATACATCATCAATTCTGATCACTGCAGACGAGAAGATAATCAATCAATTAGTTGCTGCGACATACAGACTGTATTTCTCCATATAGTGATATGAAACTTTATGTGGTATTTGTAAAAGTGAGTGAACATGACCAGGATACCAAAATATTTCACTGATGGGAAAGAAAAGTGAAAGATCCTTTTCCCATTTTAGAAATTCATGTCCTTTTTAACACATCAAAAGTCACTGAATGCCATCTACACATTTACTGGATCCCACTTGGTTTTTAAAGCCCCTCCAAATTTCTGAGAGATTGACTCATGAAAAGATGGAAAAAGGAACATATGTTTAAAGCAACCCACCCAAAAAGCATAACAATCAGAAACAACACACTACAATTACAGCAGCAGACTTGCTGCTGGTTTCAAGTGTCTAAGCCTTCAGCCAGGTCCTCAGTGCTTCAAGCTTATATTACCTTTTCTAAAACAAAAGTATTGATGGCACACTCAGTTTTAAGCATAAAATACATTGATCTCCTCTGGAGACAGAGTACATGGCATTGATCTGTGCACTCGTGATAGAGACAGCAAGTTGTGATTGTTCTTAAATGCTCTTGACAGGACTAAGAAAGCAGATGTAAGGTGACAGAAACTAGAAGGGATTGAGAGTTGGGGGTCTATTTTGAGGCTCAACAATTAGAAAACAATTTTGTACAGACTGCCTGATTCTTGTCTCATTCACTTGCTTCTGAGAGGGAAAAGCAAGCAATCACCTAGATACCCATTGGAAATTTTAAACTCTTAAACTGTGCATCATTGAACATTCTGTTTCCACTCGCTATCAAAAATCTACTGCATTTAAATGTGAAAACAGATTACTTCCCCCCAGCAGCCAGCTGTGGACTAGAGAGGTCAGTGGATTTTTTAGCTATCATGAGATTATACATAATAAAGGTCTGGTAATCCAAAATGGACTGTAAGCATCAGCTGCTTTTGCTTGAGCCTCACAGATGTTACTCATCAGTTGTGGGTAAGCCATTAGGCACTAGAAGAGAACTCCACTCAGACGATGATGTATGGTGGTGGTAAACTGTGTTGGAATAAACAAAACCAAATTCATCACCCAAAACCAGAAAGTACTCAATACCCCAGGTATCATTTTTACTCATGTAGTCTAGAACACAGGAATGTTGAGCCAAAAAAATAGCATTTAATTGAGCATGGATCAGGCTTCCCAAGGGTAAGGATACCTTGTAAGGATACCTAAGGATACCATGTTTCTCTAGCATGCACCACCCTTCAGTCCCTTTCTCTGGAGAGCGAGAGCAGAGCTTTGTGTTGTTTTTGGAGGAACCAGCATGCATCGTGGACATAAGTTAATTTCTGCAGAACAAAAAGATATGAAAAAATGAAAGAAAATGCTTGTTTGCTATTATTTTAGCATTACAAAAAGAGTTGATTGAGATACATCACCTGATATGCAGCAGATCTGTGCTCTGTTAGCTATTTTAAAATCATTGATGTGCAGTACACTCAAGAGTTTAGGAAAATCAAGAGAATGTGTTATTTTTTTACTGACAGTAGAGATGAGAAAAGAGAAAATTCACCTGTCTGCTTTAGTCATAATTTTATATTTTTAATAAATCAAGAAACCATAAGTTTTATGTGGAAGGCATTATTTGATTTTTCAGCTCATTGATTTGTCTCATTCAAAACTTTCCAAGATTCTTGCAAGTTTTTATTCACAAAAGGCATTATTGAAAAAAAAAAAAAAGCGGTGTTATTGATGTTTGACAAGCCAGCAGATAAAATTCATTCTCAATACACAATAGATTATCTCAATACCAACATTCATCAGATCTCTCGAATGACATGATCTCGGTTGTAAAAAGCTTCCAAGAAAACATCATCATCTAAGCCCTCTAACAGTCAGCTGGAAGAAGTTAAAACATATTGTGGAGAACAGGAAATGTAAGACCTAAGCTTAGGTTTTCCTTTTCTTCACAAGGTTACCTGAAGATATTTTTCATTTAAGTCTTTATAGGAATGCATGAGTGTTCTCAGATTGCAAACAGAATATAAATGTATGCATAAACTTGGACGGCAACATAACACTCTCTTTGTTCTTTACATTTAAATTAAAGCACAATGATTAAAACTTGCATTTTGGGGGAATAAAGTCTATGCAATCAGAGGGCACAATCTTTGATGCTGGTACAGCTTGCTTCAAGCTGCACAAACACTACCTCTATTTACTTCTTTACAGTACCATAACACTATGTTGCTTCCAGTACACTACTTTCACAAAAAGATGTATGTATTTAGAAACTTACCCAATGGCAAGATACAAATATTGACTTTATTTAGGAGGAAAGACTGACTAATCAGAAAAGTCATTCAGAGTGCTTATGTATTTAAAAACACGAAAGTTTTTTGCCTCAAAACTTTTCACAAAACCAATGACCCAGGTAGCAAGGGCAATTTATAAGCTTCAGATACAGCTCTTATTTTGTCAACAGCTGGGGTGAGATGATACTGAACAATCCCAGATTGGATGCTAGCCTTGGTAACCAATGTCTAAATGCCAGGCAGAAAGTCCAGATATACATATATACTTTTCCCCTGTCCATTTCATAATTTTTTTGTTTTTGTTTACTTACAAGCAGATGAGCAGTACAATAGAAGGCACTCCTTATCCTTAGCCTAACACATCTTTGAGATTTTTTACATCTCTTTTACAGCTGATCAAGGGTTTAGATGCACCTGAAAGCACTGTAGTTCATCTACATAAACGTAGGAGGCAAGTTTTGACTTTTGCTGGGACTTCGTCTGTCCAAGATTTTGCCACTTCACCTGATACGTAAAGGCCACGATACTGTGCAAAGGCTCAAATGATATAACTGAGAAAGATAAACAGTGTGATAACTTTTGGTAGGCACATCTGGAGCTACATACACCTGGTAATGACCTTTAAGGGTCTTTCAATGTGTTTGAAAACGTGTATCAAGAAAGGCCATTGATTTACTCTTTTCTTTTTTGACAAGGGGAAATATTCTAACATTCTGTTCCTGCTACTCAGCTAACTCATTTCAAACACACAATAATGTGCTCAGTATTTAAGTATCGTAAAAATGGCACAAAAATACTTCAGTCTTGGTGTTTTGGAGGGGTTTTTTTCAATAATAATGTTTGCAGTTCTGTAAAAAGTATCAGCTAGAGACACATAACTACAAAACAACTGTATATCATACAAAAAAATTTTCTAGAAAGATAATGGATCATCTTTCCAAATATAATGCATTTGAGTCAGTTTTCATATATACAAAAGTTATCAACAATATAAGTTGTCATGATAAAAAAATGCCATTAACTGAATAAAAACGTTTGTAATCTTGATGGGTTTGATATCATGCAAATCATGTATCCATTTACCTTATTAATAAAACATCATTGTATTACATAGAGACACATTTTGCACTTGTGTTTTTGAGCTATTTTTAAATTAGGTTAGATTTGACAAGGGACTATTTGTGGTAATGTGGTAATTAAGATTTGAACAGATGTCAGCATTAATAAGGGATTCAAATGAGGTGTAGGGAGATAAATGTACTCTTTTAGCTGTGCTGGCACACCAGACATCATTGAGAGGAGATGACAGCATGGATTCAGCAGTTCTTTTTTCAGGAGAGTTTCTGGAAAACCATCCAGTAACTCAGGTTTTCTGATATTATTCATTCATTTTGCATCATCTTTTAGAATGTCTTGATTTTAAAATAAATTACTGTTCTATCAATATTTATGACATTAAAGAATTTGATTGATATCTCATAATTGCAACAGTCTTTTATAACAGAAATTATTATCTTTTGTGCTATTGCTCATCACTTTAAAAAATACTCTATACCTACACTTTCTTAGTCTCTCTGTTACAATAGGTTGCTTAAGCACATAATGCTGTGAGAAACACTTTTCAGAAATTACAAGCTAAATTCAGAGACAGGTCCAAGTCTTAAATTCAGTTCAAAGAAACCAGTATTTACACTGTGTACACTAAACTAGAATAAGAAGTACATAAATTCACCATTAGCTAATGAACAAAGATGAGCTGATTATTGGATTTGCAGTCCCTCCTTTAACCTGTATCTACACGGGTAAGTAAACCTGGTGAGACATTATCATTCTCTGCCCCCAAAACTAACGATACACCTGGTGCCAAACTCTCCACACCCTCAGATCAATACAGTCCTTTCCAAACAAATTCAGCAGTGGTGACCAGCCATTCTAAGCCCTGAACTTTGTTGATGCACTGGTAGCTGACATAAGCAACACCACATGGTGGGTGCCAGCGCTCTAGGCCATGGCTTGGCCCTTTCTCTACATTATGTCAGCTAATTCCTCTGTCTATTGACTGAAATATTGTAGATGTCTTCTCTGTCTCACATCATAAGCTAGTAAGATTTTTATTTATAAAAATAAAAAAAAAAAAAAGTTATAAAATTCCCAATTCATCTCTCCATTGCTGATCTTTTTCCAAAAGTGACTTCAGTGGAGTTTGGATTGAGTCAGAGAAGAAACAGTGTAAGAAGCTGTCCTGAAAAGGAAGGTTGTTTTTTTGTTTTTAAAAATCTTTTATTAGAGAAAAACTTTCCTGTTCTCTTTTTGTTCCATTTCTCATAACACATTTCACAGCTATATTCATAGCATCATATTAAGAACCTCTTTCATTTAGAATGTCTCATTAGAATTTTCATGTCTCATTACAAACTCAGAAAGAAGAAGATCCATGAATTTGACCCATAACAGTTTATGCAAATGTATTTCAACCCATCAAGCATTCATTATCCTTTCAAAATAGAAAATAACAGATTCACATACAACAACAAATTGCCTCATTACCATGCAAAAACTGTCATGTGTCTAAGCAACAACCTCTCTGCAAACTAAAACAATTTATACTTCTGACCCTGTGATCACTTAGAATATACAGCAGGAAGAGCACTATTAGAGGGCTTGGGACATTTAAACTAGTTGCTGGAACTTGTTCCTGTCTTATGTAGAAATCATGATACACAGATTAGATTATAGGCACTATTAAGTCAAGCTTCATGACTCTATGCAATTTCTGGAAATAGAGAGAAAGCTGAAACAGTGTTCAACAAGAATATTAAATAAAAGTGTCTCTGAAAGAACAGAAATTTCTAGGGAAAAAAAGCAAATTCACATGGCATTTCAAATTATTATTGGGCACTAGTAAAAAGATAATGCTTCTTCTCAATGAACACAGAACTGCTTCTTATGCATTTTTTTCTTTTTCTTTCTTTTTATTAATGGGCAATAAGGTATCAGTTAACTTAAAAGTAACATGTTAAGAATGTGTCAAATTTCAGAAATACTCCCATCTGCCTAAAAATCTTCCATACTACCAAGTCCATGAAACATGACCAGACTGTTCTGGACCACAACTCTCAGAAAGACACATCCTGGCATTATGTGTCAAAAACTATCAGAATGTGCCAGACAAGTGTGCTGACATTTTCTAATCTTATAAGCAATGTGAGATCCAATGAGATAAAAGAAGGCTATGGGCAAAAAGTTTATATGATTTGTAAAAAAAAAAAATGTTCTACATTACAAATAGGCAAAGTCTGAAACTGTGTCTGGAAAATCACACAAAAATACAATCCACATTACATTCCTTTGCAACAGTTTACAACCACAGTTCTTGTTTAATGCGTATGAAGAAGCTGACAGAATCCTCACTGTGCTATGGGCAATGCTATGGACATGTAATGCAAAGTACTGCAAGAAATATTCCTGAGAAAGGAAAGCAAATGGGATTAAATATCTACATTCGAACCAAAAAGACCCAAAAACCAGCTCATGGATGACAATACAAACTGAAGCAGGGGAAACAAGTCTCAGCATATAAGCAGTGCTAAAATTTGGAAGAAAGTCCAAACAATGCCAATATGTTCTCATCTTTGCAAGGATCAAAAACTGAACATGAAAATCTAGCAAAGCAAGTACAGCAGTAGCAAAAAGGATGAGAAAAGTAACATTAGTCCAATGAAGTTCTTCACAGAGGACTAGACAAATACTGCAACAGAAAATTATCAGTTTATCAATGAATGGATATGAGGAGTTTATTATTTTATGCTTAGACTGAAAAAGAGGCCCATATGTGCCAGGTGCAGGAATATTAGGAGTGAATAGCCATGGGAAAGCGGAAGTGTTAAGAACTGATAATAATCTTACTAATATAGGATTTTCTTGAAACAAAAGATACATTTAAAAAATGGAAAAAGGCAAGATTTGCAAGAGAAAGGAAAAGTCAGTGCTAGGCTCAAACCAACGTCGTTTCTGTCATGAAGGTGCTGAACACAGTCGAGGGAACATGAGAAGCTTTTTTCTATTTTCTATTTTATTTATAGAAAGATATATATAAATTAAGGTGCCAGTAATTGCTACCAAGTGCTAAAAATATGTCACTGTCCCATTTCAATACCACGGCTGCAAACAGGAGAGGTGTCACAGACATGCAGTCCTCACTCACGCAGACATCTACCATGAAGACTTACAAAATAATTCTCTAGTTCTATAAACAGGCAGGGAAAGAAATCAAGAATCTGGCTGTTTTTCAACTAATCTCCCTCAGATTAGCAACAGTTATAAAACATCAAGGAAAACTGCCAGACTAATTGGCATTAGCCAACAGGGACTAATGTTTTGGGAGTCCTGAAAGTTCACACGGTGTTGCAGGCTTTGGTCTTTCAAACTAAGGGTATGAAGAGTCTTTGACATACAAATATTGATCATTATTAATATTAATATTTTTATGTGGGAAAAGAAGACACGGAGGACTGTTTCTGCCAAGAATGTGGAAGCTTACTGCACTTAATACAGACCAGTTCATGTGCTTCAGATACAGGACTGCTGCTTTTGGCTTTGAATAATTACTGAGCATGTTAAAAAGCAGGAAAACATGAGTAACAGATTAGAATTACCAAGCAATGATTGTTTTGGATTATTCTGTCACATCAAGAAGCAAAAATATTTTTAAAGGTGTTATTCTTACTGCTAAACAGTAGTTGAGCTAAAACAGAAGTACTGCAGCACATTTGAGTTCAGTTTTGGGGTCTGCTACACACTCTCTTTGAAGTCTAGGCCTCCAGTCCTGATGAAATAATAAAATAATTTCAGAGCAAAATTTTATGCTTTTCTAAATATCTGCATCTGAAGTTAGTTGTCCTGGTGTGCCGGTTTGGCCAAATTTAGAGGAGAATATCCTCTGAGGGAAGGCAGGGTACCACCACCCCTCATCCCCACCAGGTTCAGGGAAAATAAAAGAATTTCCTTGAAGGAAAGTGGAAGAGATAAACACTATTTATTTAACAAACACACAGAAAAGGATAATAATGCTAAATAATAAAATCTCTCACTATGGAGAGAAACCTGGGAAGATTTCAGAGTCCTTCTCTGGGTGTGGCCTCTCTCCTCCTCAGAGCTTCCTCTCTCCCCACTTCCGGGGGCCTCGGAAGGGAAGGTCTCCCTCGATGCGCTCCGGTGTTGTGAAACAGTCCCGAAGAGAAGGAGAAAGGAAAAAAACCCCCAAAAGTCCCAGGAAAACTCTCTCCGGAGAAAAAGAGCTGAGAGCTGGCTGGAAAGCAAGGTTGCTTCCTCCACGCTCCCTGCCGACGAGATCCCAGAGAGCTCTGTGTGTGTCCTTGAGCAATTGTTTTGAAAAGTTCGCTCAGTTTTTTTCTCTCGCACCCAGGCTTAAAGGCACAGAAAGGCACAGAATTCATCTTCTGGGCATAGAGTGGCATAGGGGATACACATCATAAAGTCACCCCAAGACACCTGGTTACAGAGGACCAAAACCGCAAGTATTCAGCAGGGAAAAAAATCTCTGAAAATCTCAAAATAAAAATACCCCTTCACACAAAAGCTAGTTGTTGGGTTTTTTTCCTTGTTTACAGGTGTGATCTGAAGTATCACACATTGCTACGTCAAATCCTGAAACTTGTTCATCTGTTGATACCCAACACAGCATTCTCTGTTGGGGTCATTTAGATAAACTAGTGGCTAATTATCAAATTGAAATACACCTTATACAGAAGATATTGTACTGCTAAATTTTGACAACACTTGAGAAAATAACTGAGAAATTCGTGTGTAGTTCCTTAGTGAGCACTGCAATACAATTACAGTTTTTTCTCAGTCATTTCCAATGGATTATTGCTCACACTCTAAAGAGTTTCTGGACTCCCAATAGATTACAGCTATAACATCTGTTTCCTCAGTGTTCATTTTACTGCCCTTTGCAAAGTAATTATTCTACCAATCACTCTGTTTTCAAAAAGATAAAGAACTTTTTTACATAATTCTTGTTTCTGTAGCCTCCATTACGCATAATTTATCTCAGGTGGGAAAGGTGGCATTTATCCACAGTTGTATCTTTTTATTCTCTTTCACAGTTCAATTCAGGCAGACAGATTTCCATCTTGTACCATTTGGGCTGGCAAAAACTGCAAGCACACTGTATCCCGTGTTAATCCTCATGTCCTGCTTCCTCTATGTGTTTCTCCCCTGTCACATTATTTTATTTCCTGCTAATGATTAGCATTAATCATTAGCATTAGTCCATCTCCCTTCTATTCCTCTTCCAAGCTGCTTCAAGTACCATAGATTATGAATATTGCAGTTTCTTTTAATGGAGGAAAAACACCCCACAAAGCAAAAGTCCTATTATTTTTGCATAAACATATAAAGCACACATATTTAAAATACCAGTAATGTCAAGATATCCCAAATGCAGAACTTAATTTCTCATATGGTATTACATTAGCTAGTTCACAAACATACTTTCTACGTTATCCAAGACTTGTATAAAAAAACCCCACCACCCAAAGAAACAAAAAGTCCACGAAGCACACATCCTCAACCCACAAACTCAGTCATCAAAATTGCCACCCACTCCAGGTCTTAAATGTAAAATAATTTTAAAATCATAATTTAAAGAACCCAAACAAAATAATTGGTTTTGTTTTCCCTCTGACCACAGGTTTAGTGTAATATTTTGGAAAATTCCCTCAGTCCTGTGATTTTAAGGAAGTCTGCTAACATCAGCAAATGACTCCCACCCAAAATGCTACTACTGCTACATCTCTCAGAAAAATAAGGAAACCTTTCTTGTTTTCCCAAATTTATCTTGATTGTCTCATCTTCCCAAATACAGGGTGATCCTCCTTGACCTCAAGATTCTGTTGCAGTGCCTGAGTTTCTGTACACAACACAGTGATGTGAAACTGGAGATTTCCAGGATCACCATAAGCAGGATTTTCTGACTCATCAGTTAGTACCTAGGATCCTGAAGCAACATCTATACAGTGTGGGCTAGAAAGAGCTCTTTCCCAGGTTACAACTTTACTGTCCCTCTGTATACCCCCAGGTATCATTTGACCCAATAAATGCTGTCTCATACAACGAGCAACAAAAAGTGAAAAGCTCTGTGTGAAGACTTGAGTAAAACGCACATAAGTTAATTAAGTTAAAGGATTTCCAGCTGATAATGATATATATATTTGACATAGTTTGCTGAGACTCGCATAACAGTTTTTGAATTAAGCCAAAAACCAAAAGCTATGAAGACAGCAAATGCTCTTAGCAGTGAAAAATGCTGAACTAGAACAATAGCTCTAAAATGAGCTTGCAGTTTTAATTATACGTGACTTTGCTTATAAAGAAAATCAGAAATTCAGTGTCTGTGTGACATTTCCACAGGCTGAGTTTTAACAACTCTGTACACAATGGTTCCAGATATTTCAGGATGAGCAATATTGTTATGAATTACAAGATTAAAGACAATTCTCACAAATTCTGGCAAACACAAATAATTTCTCTGCTTTGATATGCAAGGCACAATGCTTCGCTCTCTCTTGCTACGGCTACCTGAACAAGTTAGGTAGCCTGCCTTAATCTGCTATCCAAATATGACACAGTCGGTCCATATTTTTGACTGAATGTGGCCCTAAGTGATTAAAATATTAGACCATCTGTATGCAGAACACTCTCTCAACAAACACATCATACACAAAAATTAATTGTTCTGATCTACATATTTATGGTATTCAGAATAATTTAAACGATACATTTTCAAATATATCCACTAAAAGGTCTTTTCTGTGAAGCTGTCCTTAGCTGTAGCATGCCAGATAAAGCAGAGATGCAGTGAAAAAGGAAATACACCTGCTTTATGTTATATGCATGTTTGCTGCTAAAGAATAGTAATGAGCTACAGAAATTGTAAGCTTCAGGCTATGTCCTTAGTCACACTGGCTTACAGCTCATATTAAAACAAAAAAAGCAGCACTGAGACAGGAGAAAACTATGCTGAGCACCTCGGATGAAAAGAAATGAAAAAAAAAAACCTAGAAAAATTATTGTAATCCTATTTACAAATAAAGAAACAGAAAATATTTTTCCTGTTATAGGATGATGACAATCTAGAGTTTTCAATAATTCACAGCAGTATTTTAATGTTAATGAGAAGGAGATATTAATGTTTTATTAGGTTAAAGGAGTTTATTCCTGCTGACAAATCTAACTATGAGCCTGACAATTCCTTATTTATATTCTGTTAAGTGTTTTCATGTTTTAAAAAGCATTTCTTTATCATTCTTTATCATTCTTTAACAAAATCTTTATCATTCACATGCTGTGGAGGGTTTTGTTGTAATGACTGGTTATAACCACTGTCCATTAACACCCAGTAATATAACAAATACATATATACTCAACTGATTTCACACGTTATTTTAGCAACACCACATCAGGACCATGAAAGGCACTCATGTAGTCACACACAGAATCTGTATGACATATATTTTTTCAGGTTAGCTCTGAGAACCTATTTGTCTTCACTGAAGTACTGAAGATGGGAATGATTCTATTGGCATTGGTATAATTCACTGGAGACACTGATAGAGTAAGTGACCTCACCACAGCATTTATCTAGAACTGTTAAGTCAGAATGTTGGTTCTTGGCCTTGTTAGGCAAATACGTGACCAGCAGATAGAAACCTGTAGAAAGCAGAAATTCAGTACTACCTCTATCAATAATTGCACCATGTGTATATTACACAGCACTACAAATTTACTACATATCTTCTAAACAAAATTAATAACTTAAAGGACTGGTAAAGGTAAATTTCATCCACCAGAAAAGCACGTCTGGTGGTGTTTTATATAATGGTTTTATGAAAGTATTGATTTGAAGAAATTTGTCTTTGACAAATATACTTGGATTCTTCAAAGTAGAACATTACAGAAAGAATAGGTTGTTCTTATTGAAGAATTCTCAAAACGGTTTTAGTTTTTCAAAATTTCTTAAAGAAACTAACTTATCATGAAATAAAATCAAAAACATTTTTACAGAAGATTATGTAATAGTGATGGGAAAGCAGAGAGAAGAATCTATGGTCCTTTCCACAATAAGCAATATTTGTAAGTTTTACAGTATCTGTATTGAGCTCTGCATTCTTCTATAAGTTCAACAAATGATATGAAGAAGGAAGGTGTAATGTCACATCGAAGTTTAATAATGATTTTGATGCCTTAGATTTTGACTTTTATATTTTTCAAAATCCTGTACTGCTTAGTGTGTAGCTCTGAGGTTTCTTGTAGCCTGTTAATTTCTGTTCTCTCGTGCTGAGTAGTCATAACAAAGCCTCTCTGGGCCTGCTCTTCAAGGACACCTAGACTGTCCTAGGCCCAAAAAGTGTAAACTAAAAGCCTCTGAAAGGGAGGCAAGCTGAGGGGAATTACATCATTAAACTGAATCTTTAATTGGAGAGTTAACCCTGGCTATGCAAATGAACCAAACCTATAAAGGTGTAAAGAACTCGTGACTTGTTGTCCATCTTGGGGTCCATGTTGGCAATAACCTCTGGCTCCCGGGGTGTACCTTGAAGGCCCTTCAAATAAATACCCACCTTTATTCCCTTACTCCTGTCTGGTCTCTGTTTATAGGTGGCCTCTTAAGGCATCAATTTGGAACTATTCATAATAAAGAATATTAAAGCCAAATGGAAAAGAGGGGTTGATAAAACAAGAAACAAAATTGAATGCAGATAACATAGGTATGATAGCTTTATGATAAGTTGTAAATTTGTTATTTTTTTCCTTAGAAAAAAACAGAACTTGTAATATCTTTTCAGTAGAAGCCAAAAGGATAAAAACTTTTGGAATTATGATAAAAGAATAGAGAATAAATTATTATGCCACTAACTATATAACTACAGTGGCTGAGCACCTTGAGTACTGTAGTTTGTTCATCCCCATCTCGGAAACATGTGACTAAACTAAAATTAAGCTCAAAACCTTATTTAAAGGAAGGGAACAAAGGTGATCAAAGACATGAAAAGCTGCTGAGAACAGCTTCAAGATTCTTCTGCTTAGCAGGCTACAGAAATCGTGAATCATGTAAAAAAGCTAATGAGCTATTTATTGTTTCTCATAATGCAAACTATAGGAGAGCACCCTTACAGTAACAGAAAAAAATAACCAGCCAATGACAAAATACTTTCTCCAACATCACATGAACTGTGAAATCCATTCTATTGTGTAGATTCAAAGTGTTTATGGAAATCTCAGCAGATGGACCACTGAACAGACAATAATCAATGAACATTACAACAGTTAAAGGACTTCTCAGTAAAGAAGGTAAATACTATTTCCTTTTTGCCACTGATCTAAAGACATGGATGGTGCCTGTTCTTAGAAAGTTTAACTTGAAGGAAAGATTCCTAGAAGGCTCTTAAAGGGTTACTAAATATTGGATAGCAGTAAAAATTCATTTAAAGGCTTTATGTTTTGTAGAAACTGCTATTTTTTTCAGATATTCTACAAAACAAAAGCTTTCAGATTACAGAAGGTTACTCTAGGGCCCCTCAGATGCAGCATTCCCATGTAAGAAACTTAACTTTACATTCTACACTTAAGTGTTTCTACAAGTTGCTTTTCTTTCAATGAAAAAAAGAACAAATTCTCATAAAAGATTTCTACTTTCCATATAGGCATCATAACGTTAAGAGGGTAAAAAAAAATCCACATAAACCAGTGAAAACCCACCACCACACACACAAACCATGAAAAAAAACCCCAAAAACATAAGATAAATTAATTTAACCCTTCATTTTAGCAATTCTTCACTTTTAGAAGGAAAAAAGACCCAACACATTTATCAGTACACTTAACAAGTAAGAAGTCAACTGTAAATCATCAATATCATCCTGCATAGGACATTTTAGTTAGTATCATAACTGAATAACTGAACTGATCTGCTTCCATTTAGGTCTGCTGGAACTGCAGGGGAAAAAATGGTCATTAGGCCACCGTAAAGAAACAAAATCCAAACAAATGTCTCTAAAGTGAACACTGCTTGGACAAGGAATTAATCCAAGTTACCAAGTAATCAATGCTGTTTGACAACATTTTGAAATAGTCATAGTGGTAGATTTTAACCATAATAAGGATGTCATTAAAAAAGTTGACTCTGAAGAATACAATTTTGACCTACAGCCTTTCTTACTTCCATTAGTAAAAGAAATAAGCAAACTACAGCCTCTACAGCAGAACTTGATACTGATGTGGAGACATCTGCTCCACTGGACCTCTGCCACCAAAACATAACAGCAACAAAGCATTTAGAGCTGGTTTATTAAACAAACAAACAAACAAACAAAAAACAGGAAAAAAAAGGAAAATTATTAGTTTTCTGTAAAGACTTTCAAATACATCCAGGAAATTGATCCATTCTAAATTATACCTCTTTTGTCAGCTAAAAGAACATAGAGGAAAAATATCCTTTGATATTTTGGCAAAGTGTTCCTCATTTTGCAAGACTGGCACACAAGTGTGCAGTAGGTAAATTATTTAGTTTGTGATATATGACATAAATGTATAGGATTTACAAAGGTCTGTAAAAAAGGAACATACCATCAGATAACATGAACAAGCCTTGAAATCTTCATTCAGAGATCACAATCTATTTTATTTTTGAAAGGATAGTAATAACAATTTGTTTTATCTGTGTTCCCTTCATTATCTCTTTTAAAGGCATTATGACACTTAAGTTCTCAAAAAGCTTTCCCTGCATTATAAATAACGGTAATATAAAATATATATTTATATATATCTATGACTTTTTCTGTGCCAGTGATATTAAATCAGTATTCTTATCTTTGAAGAAAAGATATCTGTATGAAACAGATAAAATTTTCGAATACCAACATCCACAAAAGTAGTAAAAAAAATCACAAAACAAATCTTCTGAGCACCCCAAACTTCTAAGATCTAAGGACTAACCTTACATTACCGGCCTGTCTTCCTATCTTATTTTATCACCTTACATACCAACCAATTTAGAAAACAGTGTAAGCAAACTCTAATTTTTATTTAAGGACAAAATTGCTCCTAAATTCGTATTAGAAGATACGGAGATATTTGGATAGGCTGCTGAACCTGAGATAGCAAAACAGCAAACATTCACTACAACTCACGCTGTTGGAGAAGGGTCGTCTCTCTGCTCAGCAGTTCTGCCACTGGCAGCAGCTCACAACAAAACAAAAAGAAGCAAAGCCTTCAAAAGGAAAAGCAGTTTACTGTGAAGTCAAACCAGTTTCTAGTCTGCAAGTGTGGGAGAGAAGAATCTTGCTGCTCCAGACAAACATTTTGAAATTAGTTCTGCTCACAAATTGGATAAATGCTCCCTAGATGCCAAGGAACACAAACGCACATATGCACACGCAGGCTTTAATCACTGCTGATACTCCACTGAGGCAAGCACATCTAGAAACTGAGCATGTTTTTTAAAAAGTGCATTCCAAAACTAATATTCTCGTGCATTCTTCCATGCAAATGAAAGACTCAGGCATTATGAATTGATATTATCAGCAAATTTAAATGAATGAACATGTTTTAAACCTCTCTTATTAAAAAAAAAAGTCTATGTTAGCAAACTTAAGGATTCTAACCACTGATAAATATATATTTTCTGATCTCAGTCATAATTTTTCAATATTTCAGTACTGAATCTACTGGCATATATGCTACTTATTTTAGTTTCAAATTGAAGAATTCTGTAATGCCAGAACTAATAAAAAGACTTCATTGCAAAAGTTTTATTTCAGAAGACAAGTATCACAAGCTGATTCAAAGCAACATTTACTTTTTTGTTTATGTCTCCTATTGGTTCAAAAGAAATAAAATATCTTTCCAATTTACTGTCACTTTCACAGGAAATTATATTTTATTCTTAACCTTACTTTCCTTGTAATGCCTTCACAAACAAAGTGAGGAAAAGGAAGTTCTCTTATTAGTTCTTCCCCATGGAGAAACTTCTCCCCCCAGCTTAAAAAAGAACAACACAAAATAAAATCTGACAACTCCCCCCCTCAACCACACACAAAAAGAAGAAAAAACAATGGTACTTAAAAATTAATACAAATGAGGAGGCTCAAATCTGGCTGTATAGTTTCACAGAGGTTTAAGATATGCTGGTTTTTAATCGTTCACTAGGTTTCTGCATTTGTACTGCCCATATCTAGATCAAAACCTCTAAGAACACTAAGAATGGCTGGAGCATTGGTTTGATTTAGTATAAAAGGAAGTGTACTATAATCCTATTGAGTGTGTTGTAGTGTGTTTGCCACCACCAATAAAAATAAATCATGTTTCATTTGAATCTCCTGCTGCCCTACAAAATAACTGACTTATCTTGACATTGAAATACAAAGCATCTGGGAGATAACAGGGAGCTGGGCAGTGAAAGCCCTTCCTCCTCCAGGAGGAACCGTGTGGGTTGTACTCTGCTGTCAGCTGGGAGAGACCAGATACCCACCAACAGAGGGGAGCAGGAAAAAAAGGAGTAGTACTTTTGTCATTTTTGGAGACCTTTCTATGGCATAGGTGGAAAGGAAGCTGCTAAAACCCAAATGGTGTTACTTTTAAAAAAACTAAGCCTTCATCATGAAAAGAGGTATGTACCTTACAGCATCTGGTCCACTGGAATGAACCAGAGTTTAGATACCCATTCAGCAGGCTCAGCAGCAAAGGCCAAGAACAAAAATCAACAGGAATTAGATGAGGAAAGCTCGTCTGCAGCCGCAAACTGTCACTAATAATGAAAAATACCCTTATTTGTCACTTGGAGACTGCATACCACAGGATTCTGGGGCGTGGGTGGGTGTGAGGAATAAGGGAAACTGATTTCATTTGCCCTCATAAACAATACTGAAATATTTACAAGAAAGCATTTTCAGTTATTCAGTAGCCAGGCACACAGGCTCCTCTGCAGTTTTAGGCACAAGGAGATAATGCTTTCTCAGCTGTTGGTAAGAGTATGCCTGCAATGTAACATTTGTTCTGTTAATGATAACTGAATTTCTAGACATGAAAAAGGCAGCACTCTTGAGACAATTTACTAATGTGAGAATAAAACTGTCACGTTGAAGCTAACAAAACTTTTAAAGAGTATTCACTCTTGCACTGCTACACAGTGTGCAGCAATCACTAATGCTTAGGTAATCAATACAGAATTATGAGACTAGTATTTTTCTTTTATGGATATCTTTGTAATCAGTTCCCTGGCATTCTACCCCGTGCCCTGCAAGATGCTTTACAGGAAAGACTCTTTCCAGAGGGATTAAATGAAAATAAACCTACCTGTTTATATTAATTTAACACTGGAAATTTTTTTTCATGTGGAGAATTGCCAGATAAAACAGGGAAAAAGCTGTTAAAACAAAATCTCACATCTTTGGAATCCACAATAGGTAACAGAGGGATTAGTGACCAACTCATTGCTTTTGAAAAAATTGTTTATTTCTTTTAATTTGGCAAATTTATGAAAAAAAAAAAATCGGCATAGCTTAAATCCAGGTTGAAACCTGCACGTATTGTGATTTATACAATGTTTAAAAGATTCTTCATTTTAATGTTTTAAAGTGTGCAGTTGGCACTGTATTTTGGAGTTTACTTGTTCCTAAATCACTTTCTAAAGTATACATAAGACTTTTATGAATACACACAGTTACACTTTAACTCCAAGCTGGGATCTGTTAACACAGCTCAGCATCACATACAAGTCTTGCTCCTGTCTCTGTCTTGTCTGCCAGATGAGATTATAGCCAAGACAAAAGTAGATTTTGGGACTTAGAGTTGCTATAATGACTCTGCATCACCTTGTGTAAACTGTTTTGCAATAAAGAACTAATGTTAGTGGTAAAAAGACACTGTCATCACTATATTTTAGTTTGTCAAAATGATTTAATTCAAATTTTGGTTATTCAAAGTGAAAAAAATATATTTGGGAGCATAAAGGTAAAAGGAGATACCCAATTCTTCCCTTTAAAATAATGTTTGCAATCACTACACCAATATTATTGGATTTTTCCAGTATGTATGCAGCATTTTTATTGCATTTGCATTTTTATACACACAAAACCACAAAAAGATTCACATGCAAAAGAAGAGAGAAGTTGCAAAGTACATATATTGTCTACTGCATATTGTCAGGTATTTTTTTTTCTTTTAATTCATTGCTTTTGTGGAAAAATAATTTGCTCAGAGAACCTTTTTTTTGTGTTTCAGAATAAAAAGACTGTGACATAAATGTTGACCTATCTACCCAGGCAGGTTGGAGGAGTGAAAAGAAAAAAAGTAATTTTCTTAGGAAAGACAAACCAATTTCAGTCAAAGATTAGCTCTAGCTTTGATTCTACAAGTAACAGAGACCGAAGTGGTAGGGAAATGGAAAAGGAAAAGAAAGAAAAAATTAAGCAAGAAAAACAAAAAATCTACAGCTCTCTTTTTTTTCTGCAGGACTTCAACATTTGGGAAGGAAGAAACAACACTAGCAACCACCAACAAAAATTATACCTTTCATTATAACATTGAAGCTAACCAGAATTATGGGTTTGCCTCTGAAAAAATATCAGTGCAGTGAACAGAGAAAGCACTGCAGTCAGAGGTCCAAGAAATAACGGGGAATTAATGTATGTATGCATAAAACAAATAAGTGCATATGTTTCATAAAATAACTTATTTCTCAGTGAACAAGCTATGAAAATGTAGCAGTCCAAATTCTCCAGAGAATAAATAACAGAAAAGTCTCACGATACCGTCCTGAACTGTTTGTGAACATACATATTCTTTCAAGGAGAAGAAATATCAAGACTTAGAGCTAACCACCATGGATCAAGATAAAACTGAGGCTAATACTGAAAACACCAAATAATTTTATTATACGTATAATTATTTAATACATCCAGTTGTGCCACACATTTATTTAGCATTCTCTTTTTCCTTTTGAAATGGCATCCATATTGTTGACACTTGTCATGGAAGTAATTGGAAGATAAAAGAAGAGTATTTTGCACCCTTATCACTGGTATAAGCCACAGCCTCTCATCCCTAAAACCTCTGTTAGAGGTTAGAATAGGCTTTTCTGGTCTCCTTGGGGAGACAGCAGTCCTCAAATGTGTAATAATCACATTATTACACATTATATAGTCTCTATCTCTCACCTTTCTCTGCATATACTGTTGTGTTTACAGGTATAGTAGGATGAGAATTAAAGAGCTACAAAACTATGTAACTCACTAAGCATTGCTGTAATAAATGTGATTCATTTCATTGTTTTAAAATACCTATGCCTTATTACACATTTAAGAAACATCAAATCATATTTAATGTATTACATTTTTATATATATTATTACTAAAATATTCCTTAAATATCCTTTTTTTAAAATATTAATTCCTTTTTCTTCAGCTTTCCATGAGTTTTAACCCACAAACAGTGCCAAAAAATTCTCCATGGCCATTCTGCCTCCAAAGCATTTCCCTTTCTTTGAAAAGCCGTATAACAGGAGATCTTCATACAAACAAGACATTCCATTTACCAGCTGTTTCCCATGCAGGACAGATTTTGCCTTTGAAAGGTTTTAACAAGCCTGCTGGCTTTGGGCTGCCTTGTTCAGCTGCTCTCCATTGATCATGAACCTTCCCAGGGTGCTCTCTACCTGCTACTGGTTACTGTGGGGTTGCCACACGGAGAGAAAAGCAAATCCTCTTGTAAAAGCTCCAATTATATGACTCTTAGCCGGAGCTTCTTTATGAAAGCTGTCACCAGCTGAGCGCACAGACCATGCATCTTTTTGTGGAACAAACTCACTAAAGCAACAAGAACAAAAGACATGAATTTAAATTCCATATTTGTTCCCGGGTTTTTTTTAGTTTTTTACCTCTAAGCTTAGCCAGCGACTTTGATGAGAAAGAATGGATCCTATATGCAAGCCACTGAAGAAAAAACTTTGTTCTTATTTATTTGTGTAGATTCCCTCTGTGTTATGATAGGTCTAGTATGAATACAAGAGAATGACTGGAAGATCCAAATGAAAACACCACATGTGTAGATTATAACTGTTCAGAAAAACACTTAAGCATATCTCACAAAGACTAAAAAATCTATCTTCAGAGTCACCAACAGTCTCTATTTTGTAGTAATAGCAGCTGCTGATTCACAGCAATTGTCCTTCTGCAGCAGATTTATTTGGAAACAAGCATTCAATAGGAAAATAAAGGCATATGACCAATTTTTCAACTCTATTCACTGAGGATGGATTAATAATCCTTTATTGTTAGGAACACTAGGAGGCAAAGACATTACATTATAATAGATGAAAAGATAATGGGGGATTAATAAAGTGAACTTCTCATCATTCCCTTTCCATTTATAGTCAATCATCCAACTGTATTGACAAAGCTTAAATCTTACCTTGCTATATCATTAGTATTGAAGTATAAGAACAGAATTTGAGTAAATTAGGTCCAAAGTAAGATTAAGCAATTTCTAATTAATACATCATTTTAGGCCTATGTTTTAAAATATTTCATCTTTATTCACATTATCTCTCTTTGCTTCCATGCTATCCATTCATTGCATTTCTCTTTGTTTATTAACTGTGCTTTAATTTTTGTACTCTTGACCTTTGCTGATCTTACAGCAAAGATTACACTGACAATGGGCAGAAACCTCCCTTTTAATTCCATCTGAGGATCAAAGATCTTTACTGGGGATTTTTAGGAAAAGGTCTCCATGCACCTTTGGAAGGCATGTTTGTTTTCCTGCTACTCTTCTACCAACATACATGTAATCTCCTTGTAGCATCCACTACACATATACCTAGAATTACTTACTATTGCTTGTAAAAAATACAGTAACTCATTTTTATAAGTTATTTCCCCATGTTAGAAAGAAACATTCTGTAAGATGAAGCAGGAAATAAAATTATTTTCTAATGTTACTACCACTGTTTTAGAGCACCATAGTTTTAAAAACAACTATATGAAAGTCTTTAATTCATTGGAATCTCTGGAAGAGATTATGGTGTACTTTGTCACAGTTGATACATGATAAGCAAAAGACATTTTTTTAATGTCAGCAGTTTAATGCAGATTAAGACAGTATTTACTGCAAGTGTACGAGGAAAAAAAAGTATTTTTTCATTTCACCTGTATTCAGTCAAGAAACATCTGCTCCTATCCATTACAACATAGAGAGAAATTAAATACTAGCATGGGACTGATTTCTGCTTGGCTCTCCTTCAAGGATGCAAGAGGAGTGGCAGGAGAATACTCCATCTCTCCATTGTTCCTTTTTCATCTGTCAGGTGATGTAATACATCACCACCATTTCTCTTGCAAAGGTTATTCCATAGGGGCATTTTCACTGACTGAGCCTGTGGAAAAGGACACGGATAAACTACGGAAACAAAGGGATAGGCACAGAGACCTTATAGTTGAAAAAAAACCCACATGTAGTTTTGTTTCAGAAGAGTATGGAGAGTGGAAAAAATAGAGAAATTACCACAGAATCACAAAATTGACAGGGTTGGGAGGAACCTCTGGAGATCATCCAGTCCAACCCCCTGCCAAGGCAGGGTCACCTGGAGCAGGTGACGCGGAAATGCGTCCAGGTAGGGTTTGGTTGGCTCCAGAGAGGGAGACTCCACAACCTCTTCAGGAAGCCCATTCCAGTGCTCTACCACCCTCAATGTAAAGAAGTTCTTTTCATGCTGAGGTGAAACTTCTTGTGGTTTAGTTCATGGTCACTGCTCCTCATCCTGTCACTGGGTACCACTGTGGCACCATCCTCTTGGTATTTCTATACATGTCTACTATCATATGATAACATACCATAGTCTACTTCCAACTCACTTGCTTAATCATGTCTTCTTCCTGGCTGATTCAGACTCTAAACTTAATTGGTGCAAAATTCTGATCCCAAGAACTGGTTTTCAGACAAAAAGATCTAAGAAAGATGATACTTTTTGCAATGGAACTATTTACATAATTGCAACGTGAAGTGAGACCAAAGAAAAGCTGGAACCTTTCTGGCTTTTCCAGAGCATCCTCTGAACGGTAACAAAAACCACTGTTAGTGTACTGTCTCAGGAGGAAGAGGAAAAAAAGTAATGGGAGGCATCTACATCAAAGTTAAATACTAAACCATTTCAACGATAAATAACACAGTACAAAAATGAGCAAAAACTCTTATCCATTTCAGTTAAATTTTAATTGACAGATAGGTAAAAGAGACAAAGAAAAGCGTATCTATCCTGTGATTATGATTTTTTTCAACCATAGAAGTTCTCACAGGTAAAATAATAATAACAAAAACAGACCACATTGCAATTAAACACCAAATTTAAAAGAAGTTTGCAACTTAGGTGGTATTCTGCCTTCAATCTTTTTTTCATCTGCCCAATGAGAGATCATAGAATTGTTTTTAACAAAATATGTTGGAAGGTGTGGTTTTTTTCCTCTAAATAGTTTAGTCCAGGTGCAAAACCCAAAGACTGTAAACTTCTTTCAAAAGGTCACTGTAAGTTAAAATATAAAACAGAATAACAACTCATCTGCTATTTTCAAGAGAGAATTCACAGGCATGAGTATGCAAAATGAACATGACTTCTTATGCACTTTATCACAAAATTCTCCACAAAAAACAATATATAAAGACATAATAAAAGTGATGTGTAGACAGATCAGATATCCCAACTTTCCCTATTGTATGTGCTGTCTGTTTGGGGTACAGCTTTTGTATTCTCTCAGTGCTATTTATTTACCAATAAAACTGGATGAAAGCAGAATTTTCCCTACTTACTAAAAGTTTAGCATCGAGCTATTTAAAGAAAACCCAAAACTTCAGGATAAAAACCTCTCTTCTAAGAAATGAAGACACTAATGCATTTTTAAAAGGTGAAAATCACTTGTATGTGGAACATCATTTAAAGGACAAGAACAACAATTGGTGCATGCAATGAATCTCATTTTATCTTGAGGACAAAAGCTCAGGTTCAGATAGTCTGAATTCTATTTATGTTCCCAAGACCTTTGGTTCTGCAGACTTACAGGCAGTCAATAAAGAAAAAAAGATGAAGTGCAGATCTGGGTAGAATTTAGGTCAACTGGATTTACATGTAACCTCTGCAAGCTGTTGTGAGCCACCTTGCTGATTTTGAGAGCTCTGACTGAATGGAATAAGCTCAAGGCCAAGACTGTTTCAGCAATGTGTAAACAAGTGATCTACCACAGAAATGAAATTTTCCCTTATCAAGTACTTTGCATTAATCTCTGGAGAAAGAACACTTGACTGTGTGGTAAAGTTACTTTTAATACACTGCCTTCCTTTCTTTACAACCAATACCTCTTAAAGATTACTCAAAGATATAGCCATATTTTATTTAAAATTGCCCAATTATCTGCCACACAATTTGCATGTAGTTTTGACAGGAATTTTGGGGGTTAAGTCTCCAATTTTGATATAATTTATATAATATGGTTTTAAGGTCAAGGCTTATACCACAATGTTTTACAGAATTTCTTTTTTTTTTTTTTTAATTGTACAGTAGTCTTTTCAAACCTTAAAAAAAGGCGTGTATCTCAATTTTAGCCTAGGGCCTAAAGTAGTTACTAACCTAGGAACAAAGACTTCTAACTCTAAATCAAAATCTAGCACTGAGGAAGTAAATTTCCTATTTAAGAAAGGAAACATTCTTGACATATGTATGTATATATTTATGTTTAAACAGAATTACTGTCCAGCACTTAATTGGTCAGGACACTAGTATGGTCTTGATTGATGTAGTTCTTCAGATATTGGGCAAGGAAGCAGAGCAAAAGAACACAACAATTTTTTGAATAAGAATTTAATATATTAACACCCGTTTAATTAAAAAACAAAACACAGACACTACACAAGGGCAACTCTCAGATGTATACCCACAAAGATGGGCAGGAGTGCTTGGTCAAAAGAGCCTAGATCAGGCAGACAGGACCTTGGGTTCTTCTCAGTAAGTGCAGGGCTTAAAAGACACCTGACCTCAGCTCAGCTGTGCTTCAAAAGGAAAAGCAGTGAGGCACATCTCCTTTGAAGCTACAAATCACCTTAAGAGAACTGGGTCAGCACCACGTTCTTCTGAATCCCCCCAAGCACTTCGAAAGCTAGAGGGGAAGTCTTTAATACCATCTCTGGCTGCTTCCAGCAAGATGAAAGAAACTGCCTTAAGTTACCCTGAAAATACAGAAAATTCTAATTTTTTGACCCCTTCTTCTAAAGTTATAATAGTGTGACTTCATCAAGCCGAGGTGCTCTGTTCACCAAGTCATTATCACAGAAGAGAGAATTCATCAGAGAGCATTTTATCAAGGAAATAGTGTACGAAAAGAGACTGCTGAACACAAAAATTTATACAAATATACTTTGAAACAGCAGAAAACATTAATTCTTTACACAGAAATTTTGAGTTTATCCCCTCACTTACCAATACCTAGAATGACATTCTTGCTTGAAAATTGACAATAATGCAACAGCCCAGTCTCCTGCTAAAACTTTCATCATACCCAGTGTGCTCAAACCAAATAATGAAGAATGTCACACTTTCTCCTATATTGACACTGAACTTCCTGTGTTCCAGATGGCTTTTAAGCATCAAATTTATGACACTTTGTTACTCTACGTCCTAGGTAATCTGGCACTTCAGACATCTGGATTTTTTTTTGTTTCAGGAGTATCCAACATATCCCATGTTGCCATACAACAATGCCACTCTCTTTGACTTTACTGGAACTGCATTCTGAACATGGAAAACTTACTCTGGGCTTAAGAATCTTTTGCTTACATTTATTTTGTACATTCTTTTTCTACCAGGCAATAAAAGAGGTAACACCTATAGCTGTATCAGCTAAAGATAAGGAGCACTTTAGTATCAGTAGCAAAACAACATTTACATTATTACAAGAGTTATAATATTTTAATAATGTTAAAATGTGTATTATATAATTATTTACATTATTATATATTTTAAAAATATTTATATTATTTATATAATAAAATGTAAAATATAAGGTATGTCACATAATAAAATGTGCAGTTACTCAAATTCATAAACTCTATCATTTTGATATATACATACACATAATTATGAATATCCATATTAAAACTAACTAAACTGGACACTTCTTCTCAATTTATAATTACTTCTACTGAAAATTAGAGACCTGCACATAAAAGACAAGCATCTGAACCCATAATAGAAAACCCTTCTCTATTCGATGTCTCCGCCTAATGAAGATTTTGCCATTTATGCACCCAAATCTCAGGTTTAATTTAAGGCACCGTCAATTAAAACTGAACACAATATCCTATAACTGTTCTGTTCTATAACTGAATGGCAATGCTGGTGATGCCCTCATTGTATCTTAGGCCTCATTTGGCAATGATACTTCTTAGATAACAAATCTTGTACACCTGCACATAAGATACCAGCCATGCCAATCTTGTCCTAGTGATAAAAGTTGCCAGCAGTATGAAACCTTTATCACAGTTATTTTTCTGCTTATCAAATATAAAACCAATAAGGGACATCATAATGTTATTTTCCTCAACAATAGGCAACTTTGGGAATTCTCCAGTTTTAAAGCAGTCCACTTTGCCATATTCCTTTAAAATCATGGGACTGGGCAACACACAAGTTTAAGCAGAGACAGAATAAAATAAACTTGCAAGAAGGAGCGTCAGTACTCTGGAAGAACAGCTGCTTCAAGTGGCATTTAAGGCTCTATGAAATTTATTGCAAGAACCCAGCAATTTGAGAAAATTAAAAACGTAAGAAATAGATGGTTATAAAAAATCATTTTAGCAATAATTTGTAATCAACTGATGAAATTCATAATTTAAACTCTTACACTGCAAATTGCATGGCTCAGTTTTACACAGCTAGAAGAGAATGATGAGATTTTATAACAAACTCTTTTAACCATTATTAGCAAGAACTGAATAAAGAATTTCATATTAAATGAGTCAACATGATTTCAGATTTCTAAAGGTGTATTTATGAGATACCAAACATACTCAATCTTTCAGTAAATTTTAAGATAAATGTATATTGTTTATATAAAATACAGAAAAATAAATACAAATGGAAGCACTTAAAATGGTAAGTCCTACTGATTTACATACGATCTTGTTTTCCATTATTCAGATAGAGTTAGGCTCCCAAGCTGAATTTAAAAATCAAGATTTAGTTCGCTAAGGATGTGGATCTTATGCGTTTAAATCACCTGTGAATAAGGGAATATACGTTACTTCCATTTAAGCATGGGTAGCTTTTTTAAAATGCAACTTTCCTGTGCTCCTAAGCAATACATTGATGCAATGTATTGCATCTTTTAATGTACTGCACTTTTTTTCAACTTAAAAGATGATGTTAGAAAACAGTACTTTTATCACTGAATGTACATACAGATATATGTGTGTATAGAAGAGGGTGATTCATAAAAACTTTTTTTAAAACTTTGCCAGAGTTTTGTTCTTCCTATAGCTGATAATATACGAGAAGCATTATGAATAATTTTAAAGCCCATGTTATAAAGGACTGTAAAGATCGCTACTTTAGACACTAATCTGTCCCTGGTATTTCAAAGCTTGATGAACAAAGATGTTCTTGACACTTTAAACATTTTAGGAAGATGGCTGATATGCATATTTGTCAATTTACAACAAAAATGGTAATGTCCGTCGAAGTTACCTAGTTATAAAAATAACAGATCTAAAAAATTACAAGAAAAATTCTATTCTATGTCAGGAAAAGCAGAAATTTTCTTAAAAGTAAATCTTATTTTAAGGCACACAGTGTATCCTATTTGAAGAAAGGATTTTAACTGCAGTAGCATTCATTAGTAATTAGATATGCTTTTTTCCACACCATTTTTTTCCACTAAAATGAATTAAATTAAATTATTAAGAAATAATTCAATATAATTTCCATTAGCTGAATTAATGAATTAATTAAACAGTGGTTTAAAATGCTGAAACAATGATTTCCGAAGCTTACTCTGGAACACTGTAAGATTGTGACGGTACTTTCTTGTTAGAAATCTGCCTTTTGTACTTTATATTTCCACAGCACGGTCATGAAACAAACATCTGTGAGGGTTTGAAATACTTCTACACTGAAGGTCACTACCTGCAGAGTGAACAGCTGTGCACATCCATCTGGTTAAACCCTGGCCGTTTGGCATGAAGACAGATTACATCATCAGCAATGTTAGACAGATAATGGAAACTTTAACAAAATTTGGCTTTGTATTTCTAAAATTTTACTAGATAACTGTATGAGGTTTCTTTCTATATTATACTCAAGCAAGTAATACCTCTGAAATAGATTTTCACTTGTCTAGACAAAATTCCTTATGCCACAAATTACTTTGTCTGATTAGATCAGATTATTCTGTGGTCCTTTGAAACCAAAATACCTTCATCTGACTATGCACAATCACTTTTTTTTTCTTTAAAAGTACTCATATATCAGGGAATTACTGATTTTTTTTTGAGGGAAAAACCAACCCAACACTTAAGTTATATATTTGATATCCAAATCCTCTTATACATGAGTAACTTCACTGTTTTGTGTATCTTCACTGGCTTCAATTAACAAGTAATTCTAATGGTCACTTTAGAGTAGTTGGATACATAATTTCAGTGTTGGCAGAGTAATTTCTTTATCATACAAAGAATGAACTCCATTTATGGAAAACATGCATCCCACTCAGTGGTACTCAGCAAGTGTTTCCACTATCACAGACCTTCTGTAATGGCATTCTTTCTCTCCAGCCACCTTGGAAACCATACACAGTACATAAATCCTGCTATGAAATGACAAGTTTACAGTCATGATGCCTCATGCAATTGTTTGATGCTGTGCCTGAAATAATGCTCTCTGTCCTTAAGAGCTGTGATCATTGTTTCTCATCTGGGGAAGACTTTGGTCTTTGTTCCACTCAGGTGAGGTTTGCACAGTATGGGCCCAAAACACCAGAGTTAGAGCCAAATGCACTGGTGGCTCCAAATGGCACCATAAACAAGCATGGTAGATGCAATTTCAAAACCAGAAATTTTTTGTTTCTGTTACACATCATTACTAATCTCCAATCATAATTACTATTCTCAGTTATATTTAGTTACTTGGGCAGTATCAACTCAAGTATCTGACATTTTCGGTGGGTTGCAGAAGGAAATAATTCTTAATCAAGTAAGACATTGCTGTGAACTTGTTCAAGTTGTAACACTCCTGTGCTACAGATTAGCTCTTATCACTAGGTTAGAATGAAAACATTGTAGTATGATTTGGCATTTTACAAACAACACACAGAAGTTTTTGTTTTCTTTGCAATATGCAGCAAGTACAATTTTGGATCCCTCTCAGCTACAACAATGGTGCTCATGTCCAGACTCAATTGCTCATGTCCAGACCAAGGTTCTGGAAGGAGCCTCTTCCAGAACCTGAATAGTAGGTAAGTTCTTTTTTTCTCCTTTTTTTTTTTTTCAACTTAAAACTTCTCACGCCTCATTTTATCAAAATTGATCACTGTCTCATTTTGAAATCACTGGATTAAAATCTTGTGCTTAGAGGTAAGTGGGCTGTGAAATGCTTCATCAGATATGAATCTCCAAGAGCTCCTGCTGCCAAATGGCACATACATGGACCATTGCTAGTGGATGTTATTGGAATTTTCTTCAAGTGAAAAAAGTTTGCACATCTAAAGAACCTTATTATGAAGGAAAAATCTACTGTTACTTGTCCAAGTCTCTGCAGCTGCTATAATTAGGAAAGTTAAAGATCTAGCATTCCTGATTATGATGACAAATACAAACTTTGAAATACCACATTTGACAAAACTTCTTCAGGTGTTCCTTGCTGCTTTTACCAGTTGCTCTAGCTACAGCTTCCAGCTTCTATTTTTAAAGTCCCCTTTCAAAACACTCAGGAAAGAGCAGAGACTTCCATTAAAATTTGCTTTAAGGCAAATTGCTGATGACTAGAAGATAAGCAGTGTGTCACACTTGTTAGACCTTAATGCACAGAAAACATACTTTTTCAAATTTTAAATGCAGTATTTAATTAACAAATTTAGATAAGCCCAAAATGTAGAATGTACTTCAATAATGCTAGAAATCACTGTACTGATAGTGTTGCATTAGCATGCATAGTTAATGTATTCACAGCATGCAAAGCTCTTACACACTTTTGGGATAAAGATTATGGTTTGCAGAGATTTTATTTTTTCTTCTCTCTCCCAACATGAAGGTTGTATTTTTAACTTTTACTGGAAGCACTGTGCAATTGTATCTCTGCTGATTTTCTCTAAGAACATATAAAATGTTAGCCACCAGAAATAAGGAATCAAATTCTTATTGGCATTCCCATCAAATCTCTTTCATTGACCCTCAAGTCAAGCTAGAAGATTTAAGACATTTTCAACAATGAGCAACTCAAATTTATGGATTACAGTTTCAGAACTCTATTCCTTTGCTATTAATGATGTAGGCTAGGTACTGTCTGGCGTGGGGTTCTTTATTTGTTTGTTTTTGCAATCTGTGCAACAACGTAACTTCATAGTCTCACAGAACTGCAACAGTATCTGTACACAAAAAATGTTAAATTTCATTTCACCAGGTGTCTGTCTCCCCCACCTGGCCTTCTACAATCTGAAAGAAGTGACATGACCATGAAAAGATCAAGGAAGAAAAGACAGAATGCCATCAATTGCACAAAACTGCAGGGATGATATTCAAAATAAAACTGTTGAGGCATCCCAGTTGACGTCTTCATAAAACCAATAATTAAACCCTTACTCATTGTCCTTGAAAGTAGTGAATGCAGCCCCAATTAAAAGTCCTACATCTGTGCAACAGTAAGTTAACAATTCTTTTTGCCATTCTTTCTCCTTCAGAGCTCATTAACGCACTGCTGTTACTCCCTCTCCTGCAGATCATCTTTTATTATCACAGCATCCAAAATAACTGCCTTATTAACTTATATTAACTTATATATATTTATAACTTAATATAATATTAACTTATTAAAAGTTGGGGGTTTAGTCTTCTGACTATTTTTTAAAATAGTTTACAGCTTACAAGATTTTACTATGAGTTGCTTGACTTCTAAGTGTCTGTATAGAACATACTTACTTCCTCCATCACTCCAACACCTTCCATTGACATTTCTATGTCATTCAGATTACAAAGAATAAATGCAATAATCTGCTTGTTTCTTCCTTTCCTCTGTTGACTATCAGACCTAATCATTCTTAAGATAAAATAAATCACTCTAAAAGCTTCAGGGATTATAATGCTTAGCCACTAACTATAAAACTATAAAAATGATAAAACTGCATGAAAAACACTTCACGGAGGAATAAAAACTCTTGTGCTTTTGTTGGGCATTCTATCTGAGTGCTTCACTTTTTAAATTTACTTTATTTAGTTTTTCTATGAAAGAAAAAACTCATTTTATTCTTATTGATGTAGTCCATTTTCCAGCCTGTAAACTGCATATTTCACTGACCACTTTTATGTCCCTGCTTTGTCAACTGAGTCTTTCACATACAGGATTTTATACCACACAGCATCTCTGGCTAATGCTCATTGGGTCTGCTCTCCGTGTAGGAGGATTCACACAAAATATTCCCATGCTTCAAATAGGTTTGCTCTGAGTCCAACAACTCTCCTGTTTGTCTCTCTGGAAGGGAGCAATCAGCATCATATATCGGAATTATCACTTATTGGAATTTCAGGGGAAAAAAAGAGTAGTTCTGTAATGGTATTCAAGCTAGGGATTTGATTCAGTGATAGGGGTTACAACCATAGCTTTTGTAATACGGTGTATCAAAAATTACATTGTAACAGCACATGGATCTTTAAAGAAGCTGCTACTGAAAGACCAAACACTGAAGAATTCCTCCTCCTAAGAATGTTCACCATAACCTGCTCAGTGTCTCCTTAAGCAGTTTCTGAAGTCATTTCGAGTTTTGAAATACAATGCTTTTTCTGTTATATAAACTGCATCAGTAAACATTTTTGATCATGAACAGGATGTTAAATGTCAATTATTGTAAACATTCATGTGAATTTTCTTTTCAACTAAAGTTTTTGCATTTTCTTTCAGGTTTGTGGAATTTTAACAGCAATTTTCCCTGAAGTCAGCTAGTATGATAAATTACTGAAGATTCAAAGAGACAAGTTTCTCAACACATTAGAATTAATCCTGAAGTCAGTAAAATTACAGCACTTTATACCACTTAAAAACTTCAAGTCTGATACAGGTGTTCTTCTTGTTTGTTTGCAATTTTGTATTTCTCTGGAATATTGTTTTTTTTTTTAATTGAAAGTGAATCACGCAAACTACTAGGGCTGTCATAATCTTTTATATGGCTGGAACTTGCAATTCTGCAACCAAACTGCAACTAGTAGATTATTACAGTATATTAAAAAAATAAGAATTCAAGATCAGATAGTTTTATAGGATGCTTCCCATTAGCACTTCTCCCTCTTATTTCTCTCTCTTAGCTAAAGCCAAATGTATTAATAAACAAAATAATTACTAGATTTATATACACCAACATTAATATCTATCACAGACATCTTATACATCAAATGTTTCTATCTTTTGAGTTTCAGTTCCACAACAGTCAGAATCATCCCTGTCTCATTCCTCCCCTAGGGCACTAAATATTATGGACTCTTTTGGCTGGGATCTTATGATCACAGCTGAACATAATCATACCTAGTACATCAACATAAAATCTACCATGGTTTTCTCCAGAAAGATAAATGGAGAAAAGGGAAGGAGAAATGGGGACCAAAAAGGGAATGAAACACTGGAGCTACTTCTCAATATAAACTGGCAAATGCTGGAAGTACCACTCTGAGATTTCAGATACACTATTAAAATCTAACAAAACAATAAATTTTCAACAATTAGAAAGAATGCCAATAAGAAAAGCATGATTTTGATTGCATAATAAATGTAATTGTAAGCTTGCTTCTTGAAAATACATAATACTGCTCTTTCACACATGCAAACATTTTCTCTCTGTTATTACTTGTAGTTAGTTTCCCAGTAAGATGTGTCCCTGAATGCACATTTTTATACTTCTGTATTTTCCTACAAAAAGTGACTCTTATTTCCTGCCTGCTTCAGTTCTTCTCCGCTTTACAAAATGTCGAATTGTTTTAAGGTACACTGTCTGCAGCACTTCTCTGAGCTGGATGGAAGTAGATGAAAAAAAAGCTCATCTAGACAGGCACAGCTATCAGCTGGGAGACAGCAGACATTTTACTTGGGCTCTGCTGTGCTGGTAGTTTCCAACTCCATGCTGAACAACAGCTGCTGGTTTTGAGAAAAATTCTCTACTCTGCTTCAGTGTAAAATCAAACAGATTACATCACAGATTTTTCCAAGGTGTATCTACCTCGTTGCTTATTTTCACACTTTCACATTTCCACACCCAACAATCTCTGGCAGTAGAACTAAGTGGCTTCTCAGGCCGGGGTGGCTCACGTACACGCTTCTCCCGGGAGGACCTCCCTGGCTGCTTCTTGGCCCCAGCTGGGAGCCTTCTATGGCCCAAGGCATAATTCTGAGCTCTTCAATTCAATGTACTTGAAACACTGTGAAGGCTGTGGTGCAACTTGTCAGTGCATTTATAACACAGTGCTGAGGACTTCCACTGCATGCCATAAGAGTATGCCAAGAAATTTTAGGACAAAAGATGTTTACTTGGGTAAGACTGAAAGACAAGAACATAGAAACAAACTGAATTTGAAAGTACAGAAGCACAGTTTCATCCCACCTAATACAAATTTCCTAGTTAAAAAAATTACCCCACAATCTATCCCAACATTTATCAATTTTTGTTCCCTCCAAATCACTACCATTATGCTGTTACTAAAATAAACATGTTAATAATGCAGACCCTTTCCTTTTTTCATCTATCTTTACATTGTGCAAACGCCTGCAAATGTGAAACAGCTCTAAGGGTATATCATTACACAAAGCAACAAGACATTCAAAGTATGTCTATGGTAAGTTAAACTGCTATTATATGCAAACATTGTTGCAAATGTCCCTATAATTTAAGAATAATATAAAAACTTTTAAGGAAAGATTGTGCACTCTAGTTTACTTGAGCTGAGGTTAAGTAAATATTACCAATATGTGACATAATCAATTAAAATAAAGTTAAAACTGCCTTGGAAATTATACCTGCTTTATATACATCATAAAAATATTTTGTTCTTTAATTCTTAAATGCCTGTTTCTTCTATCACCTTCCCAAATTGTGGAAAAAACGTATCACAGAACCTGCCTTTTGATGTTTGCCGGTTATAACAATAATTGTAACAGTGCAATTAGTGTATTTAATGTGTATTTTAAAACACTAAAGAGAAACAAGTAAAACAACTCAGAGAGCACATTCCCTCACCTTCCTTTTGCTTTCTTCTTCCTTGACCATGTCCTATGATGAAGGTCTTGTAACTGCCTTTGTAGCAGAAAACTCAAAGGCGCTGTGATTTTCTTTTTTTTTTACACTCTCCTTCAGTTCCAGGCAGCTTTACCTTTTCACCGGTAATAAACGTTTCCCTTTCTAAGGAAGGATTCTTTCCTGCTACTGTCATATCACCTTTCTCCTGAAGTCTCCTGCCCCATCACTTTTACTTTTTCTCCCTTCCCACTGCCTCTTTTCTGTTTCTAATCCACCCTAACTGCACCAGAAAATGAGTTAAACTCATAAAGTAAATCACAGTAGATAACCAGGTTATTTTGTATATAAACATATAAACCACGCACAATGTTATGGAAAGTATGGAGCCCAGCTCCAAGCAGTTAATTCTTACTACCTGCTCCAAGCAGTTAATTCTTACTAGTTCTCAGATCTTTGGAGAAAGGCAGGGATAAAGGAATGGAGTCACCCATTTGTGCACCCAGCTAGTTTCAACTAGATTAGCTTTAAATATCTCCTATATTTTATTTTTGTAAATACAGTGCTAAATCTAAGTCCACAAATATCTGTGACTCTATGTCACACACAAAACAGGTAAATAAATCAGTCCCTTTCCTCGGCTTGGCTTGCTAGCAGCTCCTCTATTCAATGCTTAAGACAAACTACAAGATTTGCCTTTTCTCTATAGCGCTTGCTACCCATATTCTGCTTTTTCACGTTGTGGTATTAGCACTGCAAAGATATCGTTATGTACCTTGAGGAAACAATGCACATTCAGGTAATGTCCCTTTTCTAATCTATCTCACTACTGGATAATAACATAGACATATTCAATGCATAAATCAATCGCACAATACAATCACTTCAGACAGACATAAAAGAGGTTTTCTGTAATACTGACCTATGCCATGGAGATAAAGAAAGGAGGGCAGAAATCAAGAGATGAGTGCAGGTTACTCATTAACTGAAGCAGAGAAAATCCAAAGGTCTGGCTACCTTTCAAGTCACATCTATAAAAATCAGCAACATCAAACTTAGCTCCTGTGCTCTCAACAGTAATTCACAGCTTTTGAAAGGAAGACTTATCTCTTTCTTTTTAGAAGAAAATACATTTTTCTAATAGCAAAACTGGGAAAGAACAGTTATTAGTCAACCTGGCTTTTCAGTATGAAGCTCTCACTTTACAAAGCTTGCCACACATCTGGATTTATACCTCTATTACTTTAACTGGATTATCCATAAAAAGAGGCACCGAACGGGCACTGTTCAATTTCTGTTAACATCTTTTAAATGTATTTATTAGGTCATCAACATACAGAAAAGAATCTTATAAGAATTCAAAGGTGGAGGGCATGGGGAGAGGAAGAAAAAACTTTTTGAAAATCAGTAACTTTCAAGACCCTGAAAGAGTGCAGAAGATTAGGGATTTTCTTGTTGGCCAGGTCAGAGAAGTGTTTTCCTTCTTCACTGTGACAGAGTGCAGAGCCCTCCTAATAGAGGTATGTCAGTATAAAATAAACACCTCTTGCTCCAGTCTTATCATTGTTCTGCTCCCTGACTTTTGTATAGCAAAGACCAGAGATGATTCAACTTCCAACTCTGAAGTCAGTCCTGTTATTGACTCCACTAATAGCAGGAGCAGAACAGAAATAAATTTCCTCAAGAAGGAGAATTCACTCTGTGCTGCTTTTATTTCTGGCTTACAGTGACCTGACGCAGACAACACCAAGGCACACATCACCGTATGTGTGCCAAGTACTCAAGCCTTCAGCCTGAGAAATCAGGAAATGAACCTACTACACCTGAGCTTTACCAATAATAATAATAATAATAATAATAATAATAATCATAATAATAGCCTTCTCACAATTAATATAATAATCTTGCCTTCCTGCTACCTTTCTTTTTCCTGAGGACAAGACATTTGCCTAACAAGACCTTATAAGTCACAGCTAAGAATATGTATTTAGGGCTGAATTAATATCCCATGGGGAAAAAAACTGCCATGTAATTTCTTCCAAATTAGTCTTTTTCTTTCAGTATCTTTGAGGACACTTTATTAAGGCACTAAGGCTACCGCAGGTGAGTAAGAATCATGGGAATAACCCAACAAGAAGAAAATGCTCTCGAAAATACCCCTGGGTGCTAGACCTGTATTCTTGTTACCTGTAATTTGTACAGCAATAGCTGGCACTTGAGACCAAGTCACAATAATGCCAAATCACTTTGTCATACAAAAGATTATACTTTTGGACAAAATTGACACCACTTGCTCAGACTCTGATTTGAAAAATATGGTGGGGAAACTAACTTTTGTAAACTGTGAAAGACACTTCTATCCTTGCAGGCTCTTGTGATTTTGTGACCTTAGAGTAAGCAAGCCACAGCATGCCCTCAGAGCTCCTACTCACCAGTTTACTCTGCTGCTGTGTGTTTATAATATGGATATCCACTGTGATAAGTCACTGTGAAAGGCAGTTAATGCACTTAGAATGTGGTACTACCGTTACCTTTTTTAACTTGTTTGCAACTGTTTGGATAATATTGATCTGTTCTCATTTTTTCATCATCTTTCTTGAAGAGACTCTAAAGGGACCTGAGGAGGAAAATCTCTGAAACTATGGATTAAAGGATTGACTGTTATGAATATCTCACAATATTCAATCGTCTGCAAGCTCCTTGTGGATGTCTTCATGATGTGGATCCCTTCCAACTCAGGACACTCTATGGTTATATGATTCCTTCCCACTGCAGGAATGCTTTTGCTCAACCACCTCTAATGACTGCAACTATCCCACAGACTGCAAGAACAGTTCTCACATTGCCAGGACAATGAGAAGTTCATTCCGCTACCTCCAGGAACTGGAGCAAAGCAAGTACAGTTGGAACAAACTGGTAAACCTCACTCTAACCCTGTTCATACAGTTTCCCTAGAAACTGCCAACTGTAGGTAATGAGGAGAATGAATTACTCATTTAGCTCATTGTGTAAGAGTCTTTTTCTCTTAACAAAAATCCCACCATCATTATAACTTCACACTTATTTTCTGTAATGGTACTGTCTCACTGGAAAGAAGATAAGACACGAATACATTGAAGTGTCCCAAACCAAGAGAGAATGATATCCCAAAATACTAAAGTAGTGAAGATTTGATATTACTGACAATTTTTAAGGGACTGGTCTTTTTTCTAAATCAAATGGCATTGTGTTTCACTTAACTTACCTTTGGTGAGTTATATTTAGCAGTATTTATCCTGACTTCTTCTTCATGGTTTTCATATTCTGAAATTACAAAGCTCCCAATTTAAGACAATGACTAAGGAAAATACAAAATAACCAGATTCATCTTCCTTTCTTACTATAACAAGAAAAAAAAAAGCTTAACTAAGCCTTATTTTACAAAAACACTGAGTTATCAATCACTGTGTCTGACCCAAGTATTCTTTCTGTCTAGAAAGTTTTGCTATTGTATTACTTAACATGCTAGAAAACAAACAAAAAATACGAATCATTGTTTCAATACCAGGCAGCAACTATCTTTCAATCCTTGCTAACACATGGGAAATGAATTCATTTTTTACTGAAAGCACTGTCTTACTCCACTGGGGCTGTTTGTCAGTTTCTCCAGGGTGACACTAAATCAAGTTGCGAAGTACTGTAAAGTAAATCACAGCCTAATTTACTTGTCACTGTGTTGTGACACTTGGTTAAAAATGCTTTTTAATTGCAAAGATAAATTACACATTAACAATTCGTGGTGGCAGTTTCAATACTGCATCAGATTATTTCACTCTAGAGAAAGGAGCTGAACAACTACACAACCACAAGCTATGACAGAATATTTTTAAATTGTTGGGTTGTTCAGATTGATGGTGTTGGTAGTGTTGTGATGATGAGTTCTGTCCTCCACAAAAACAAAAGTCATAATCAGTGTTTTATATTCAGTAACTCATGAAGAAAAAGTACTCTGTTTTCTTGAACCTTTAAGATAACTCCTGCTTCTCACTTGCAAATTAGTCTGACTCCCTATAGTAATATGAACTGGTTCTCAGCCATGCTGAAAAATAAGCCTCTCTCTATTCTATAATCTAGGACAGGGAAATGATTGAAAATAGAACAAAGTATGGTTAAAAAAAAAAAAAAAAGAAGGAAGTTGTTAAGTAATCGTTAGTGATTTAGAGTATCTTCACCTTTGGAATTTCAATTCCCTCCACACAAACTAGGATTGTCCTGCTGGAAGCTAGAGTGGATCTGGCACCTCCCTGCAACTGGTAGCCAGCAAGCAATGATCAGTAGTCAGTGCCCTGCAGGTAAAAGGCTCCACATTCCAGTTACGAGTATTAGAACAGAACAAAGCACTCTGCAGATTGTCAAAGTCAATCCTGTGGCTCACTTGTGTATATTGCATTTTGTGCATGCTGTTCCTCAGTCACGCACTTCCCATGTATGTCTATTACAGCCTGCTACAGTGTAGGCTGCTCTAACAGATGTGTCTGTCCCCCCACAATCACAGAATGGGTAATGCTGGCAGGCACCACAGGGGATCTGATGCAAGCTCCCTCAAGCAGGGTCATCCCAGAGCTCAAGGCACAAGACTGCATCCAGATGGTTTCTGGATATCTCCAGTGAGGGAGACTCCACAACCTCTCCAGGGAATCTGTTCCAGTGCTCAGTCGCCCACACAGTGAAGAAGTTCTTCCTCATGTTCAGGTGGAACTTCCTGTGCATCAGTTTCTGCCCATTGCCTCTTGTCCTGTTGCTCAGCACCACTGAGCAGAGCCTGGATCCATCCTCTGACACCTCCCTCAGATACTGACAGACATTGATGAGGTCCTCTTGCAGTTGAACAGACTCAGCACCCTCAGCCTTTCCTAGTCAGAGAGATACTACAGCCCATCAATCATCTTTGTCACCTTTCACTGGATGTGCTCCACAAGCTCCATGTCTTTCTCATGCTGAGGAGCCCAGAACTGGACACAGATGAGGCCTCATCAGGGCTGAGTAGAGGGGCAGAATGACCTTCCTTGACGTGCTGGAATGCTCTTCCTGATACACCCCAGGACACCATTGGCCTCTTGGTCACAAGGTCACACTGCTGGCTCATGGACAGCTTGGTGTCCACCAGGGCGCCCAGGTCCTTCTCCACAAGCTGCTTTCCAGCAGCTCAGCCCCCAGCCTGAACTGGTGCCTGGGGTTATTCCTCCCCAGGTGCAGGACCCTGCACTTGCCTTTGCTAAATTTCAGACTTCCTCTGCTATTCTGCAACCCAGGGCTTGATATAAAGAGAAATCTGCCAAACACAACTTGCAATATGTGAGCTAAGGATATTCTGTCAGTAAGGTGCAACATGGATGTGTTACAGAGCTTACACAAACATGACACTATCAATGAAGAGACACCACACATTCACTTAAGGACCATAGAAGAAAGGTTTTAAAGTGATATTTTTGGACATATGTTCTGAGCCATCAGCTCATTCCACTGAGCTGATGGTCACCTCAATTTTGATGGTCTCAACCCTCAAGGGCAAAACACACAGACTGAAAAGAGCTCATCCATAAGGGAAGAGAAAGTCAAGATGTGGATCAGCCCCATCTCACACTTGCACTTGCAATCTTGTCCGTTTGTCAGACATTTGATTTTGCAGAAAATTGCCAACCCTTGGCCTGTACCACCTGCTGCAAGGTGCTCACCAGGTGTTTCTTTCCCAGGGCACAGAAACTGACTCACACCATTGGCTTGGCTAATATCCTTAAACAAAACCAGCCTCTTCCTAGATCTCCAGGGTACTCTTTCATTGCCCATCAGCAGGGCACGGGGTCTTCTTATGTTCATGCTTTCAAAGCCTTTGCTGCTGCCCCGGCCCCAAGGCTGTGCATCATCCTCACAGCAAGTGTGACACGACACTCTCTGCACAGCAAGTCATCATAATTAGTTGATAATGAGCCTAACAAAAGGCCAGGGCTGGGCCCCGCACTTTTATCAGAGTGCCTCTTCTCACAAGGCACAGTTATCAGCAATGACAACGTTGTTTTTACTGGGTATAAAGATGCTTCAACCATTACAGCACACGAGGGTGTATCGATGTTTAGGATCACGAGCAGGAGCCTCGGCAGCTCTGCAATGCCCACACCGCAACGGAGCCCTCACAGCCACTCCCCAAGCTTCGTTGTAGCTTCCCCCATCTACACAAACCAGAAACAGCCAACTTTGGATGCTTTCTGTCACCCTTTGAGAGACCTGAAACTTGTATGAGGGGTCCTTTACATAATAAACGTGGAAACATTTTAATGGGGTATTTCTGTCAGAATGACATTGTCAGTTTCAGAAAACAGGCTGAATCTTTTATGACAAAAACACCCTTGAATATTTCTTATAAATTAATTTCTGTGATTTAGACTGCAAGCAAACTGTCCTCCTCTTTTCTGACTTTTCTTCATGACAGTGAATAGATTTAAAAATCAGGAGGCAGATTTCCTGTAATAATTAAGTATTTAAACAACATGTAGGAGCTTAGAATACTTCTTAAAAAGCACATAACCATCACTGAAATATGCAAGTGCTACACCTAATTCACTAGCTGTGTCCTGAAACACAGTTGGTTGGTATTAGGTTGTAAATTATTATTTCCCAGTACGCATAGTAAATCTGCTTATTAAAATTCACTTTCTGAATATTTATGCAAAGTCTGCAACCCCCTGTGCATAAGAGACCTGCATTATCACACAGAGTAACTTGGCAGTTTCAAAGAAACCTAACATAATTAAATCAAGCCAAATCAGAAATGAAAGGAAGTACAACCAAGCAAGGGGCTGACACCCTGAACTTCCACAACACTGCAGCATTAGAAGCATCCAGAGCACTCTAATACAAAGCTCCAAAACACTGATTTAGAAAGTCATTCAAAAATATAAATTGTTGGTATTTTGAATTGTTGTCCAACTCAAATCTTTAATATTAAATAAATTAGGCCTTTGGAATTTGTGATCTCTCTACTTTTTGGAGTATATTTTGAGTGTGTCTTCAATAAAACAAAGTATTTTGTAGGTGAGAAAAAGCAAGAAATCCCTGAAGACACTGACTCCTGCTGCCTATTACTTCAAAAACTGCTTAGTCTACTTCATAAACTAGTCAAACATAGTCTTCATGGATTCTTTATCCCTTAATTATTGCTCTGACAGATTATTTCTGCATGATTTTTATATTTAAGGACCTCCTTCACACTTTCAACTGGATCTGTTCCTGAGCAATTTGTAACTTTTTTGAGTTTGCAGCTGTGCTGGATGTTGGCAGGTGGGTTGTGGTTTTTGATGTGGTTTGTTTTTTTTTTTATTTTCCTCAATAACAAAAATGACAAAACACAAGAGGATCTTTTAATCTCCTCCCATGGGCTCCATCTCCCCTATTCTGGTCACATAGGAGGTCTCTCAGCACATGTGTTTACATTCATCATTCAGGAATACAATACTGTCAGCAATGTATAGGGTTGTGGAAGCACTTCCATTACCGTTTTCTTATAAAATTGCAGTCACACATGCCTTTTTCCTACAGAATCACATCAACAGATTGCAATTATTTAACAATCTCATGAGACTAGGTTTGTTCTTTTTTCAACTGACACTTCCAGGCAATGCACTCTTTTTTTGAAAGAATTCTTAAGTTTGAGATAAAACACCTTATGTATCTTTGTAGAATACGGTTTAATTTCAATTTCTACTTCCTTACTTTACAAGAAAATTAAGTTCTTCATAGTTATGAAGCATCACAATGTTGCAATGAAATCATTAGCATGATACAGTTCTAGCAGTTTATCAGTGTCATGAATAGAAAATTTGTGCATGTAATTTTCAGATGTACTTCTGTATTATCAATTTTTTTGCAAACATTTGTGATTACAACGTACAGGTGCTATGGAGCTTGTGCTATGTGACTATAGGAAAAAAAAGGTGGAAAATCAGAACAGTATTAGTAGAATTAACAGTATTTGTAGAAAGCAGGTAACTCTCCCTCCCCACAATAATTCTGATGCCAACAACAAAATTTACACTGTAATCAGAATAAGTCACAGATAAGCTCTGTACACAGGTGAAAGTATCTCAATACAAATTTGACAGTATTAAAGGAGTTTGAAAATGGCTGCATATGCATATCATTAATGGTTTTGTAAAGATGCATAATGAAACAGATATAAAAAAATATAGCTTTAAATAGGAGTTTTCAAAATGTTTTCCAAGAAGCTCAGTTTTGAATTCTTCAGAGAAAATTTTATGTTGATTTTGTAGAAAGTAGAAAATTTACATAATTTTTTTCTAAACAATTGTTTTGAACTCAAACCCAAGTATTTCAAATCGCAACCTGAAACATTTTGTTCTAAGTCACAGCAACTTCAGTCTCTGTCTTGCAATTCTGAGAGTATTGCTAGATGTCACAGACCATTAGCTGATGCTTTAGACTCACTTTTTTGAATTCTCTCCATTTTGAAAGGAAAAGGTATCATTTTTCCCATTAAAATTTTTGTGAAAGTTTTAAGTACATTAGTAAGTATTGTTGCCAATCTGCTGCTGCTTCTTCTTCTTTATTTCTCTCCCTCCCACCCCCTGCCTTTTTCTTCTTTTAACTTTGAAATCTTCAGTTCTCAAGGGCATATGTAAAATTCTGTGTACAGTAATTCTCGTGTTCTGGTAAGAATTTAGCAAGAATTTATAACATAGCCTTGCATCTTTACTGGAAAACATCTATTTCTGCATATATATGGACATATTATTTACAAATAAATTGTGACAGTTTTAAGTTTGCAAATGCAAACCATGCAATTTGGGTAAAATGCTGCAGTTAGATGATGCCACTCAATACAGCGTGAGAGAGAGAGAGGCAGAGAACATGCATATGTGTGTGTGTACATCAAGAAACACAGCCAAATTATTTTGATTTCATGCCTAAAGTGCCTAAATATGATTTTTATTCTGAAGTACTAATCACATTCAGAATTCCCACTGAGCAGGTTTTACTTGTTTAGTACAGAGAATCAACTTACACTGTTCTTATTCCTGGCTGCTGAAATGCCATATTTACAGAACTTAATGCTGTGGATGTACTTAAAAAAATTAAAGAGTTTCTCAGCCAGTATAAACTTTTATAGCTCCATTAGCTTGAAATTACAAACTACAGTAACTGAAGATCAGTCACAGCATAGGTTTGGCTTTTTTCAGTTTGGTTCTTAACCTCAAGCAAAATTCTTCTAACACTATCAATGTACAAGTAATTCAATGGGGAGTTTTTTCATGTCGTTAAGTCTCACAAACTTGAAATCAGCAAAAATTTTCCAGGGTTAACAGCCGTTATATTGGCTGCCACAAACCATACAGCCAGTGCCTGATGGCCTTAAATGACTGCTGAGTTGAGAGTTGATGCTCCCCACACAGAGAGAACTCCTCTCAGTGGTTTTGGGTGAATTGATTCATATGATCTACCGCTAACAGAGCAGAGCTCTGTAAGTACCCACAGGACACCAAAGCAAAATAGAATCTTTCTAGCCATGTTGCCAAGAGTAGGGTCAGGTCACAATGATCCAAAGACCAACTGCCTCTGAGTTCCTGAGTGCTCTTCTGAGCCACCCATCTTCTCCCAGTATTTCCCTCTGACATGCACCTCTTTATGATTCAGAATGAGAAATGAAAACTTGCTCCAGACCTGCTGTGAAAAGTCAAAGAGTGGAATGGCAAGGTGGGAAAACCTAAAGCTGTCTTGGCTCACACTAGTGATGTTTGTGCATGCAGCATTTGTCATCTCCTGGTGCACCAGCTCTGGTGTGTTGTACACTCCTGACTTACACAGAAGGCACACTTTAAGGGCTGACTACATTGAACACAGGGGCAAAGATTCATAACGTACAAGAAACTTTTAACAGGAGGCGTGCTGTTAGTGTTTGCCTGGTTTAGTAAAGTTTAAAATTAAAGTCTAGAACCAGCCTGATATATCAGTCTTCTAAACACTCCCATCACAGCAATCTCTAATTCATTATCTAATATATATATAGATATAGATAGATATAGATATATATGTAGATGTACATATATACTCAAACTCAGTTATACCAGTCAATTAATTGCAGTATTTTACCCAAATTCCCTGGTTTGCATTTTTACCTACCTGAAATTGTCAGTGCAGTAATACATTCTCTTCAGTTATTGCCCAGAATTACAAATCATATGCGCCAGGGAAAAGTGAAGTACATACTACAGACAGTGCTCAGCAGGTATTCAAGACTACAGAATGAAAAGAATTATTAGAAAGGTAATACATGAACATTACTTTGCTGCTGTGTAAATCAAGGTCTAACTACATTTTGAAGGATGCATGAAATTTCATAAACTATAGTAGTACTGGGAACAGATGAGCACAAGCAACTTGTGATCAAATTTCCTTCTTAAAAGGCAAGATTAAATAGATTGGGATTCTCCAGCTTGGGAAGATAATGACTGAGGAGAAAAGATACAAATGTCAAAAATCTCTAAAAATCATTAATGATACAGAGAATGAGAAGGGTACAGGATTATTCACTATTTTAAAGCTCATTTAAACTGCTACTTTTTCAGTTGCTAACAAACTGTGACGAATATATTCTCTAGAAAGCCCTCAATACAGCAAATTTCAGTACAAAAAGATCAATCTCACCAGCTGAGAGAAATGAAGAGAACAGAGAAGTCCTCCCACTGCTCCATAGCAAACAGGGATCCAAAGCAAAAGTGGCTCTAAAAAGCAGAAATTCAGATTGACTTTATGTAACAAAAATGCAAACATAAGAGATAGTGACAATGGAGGCCAAAGACAGCATACTTTTCTGATCAGGATGATTATGATCAGCTTATAAAGGAACAGCATCACCAAGATTTGCTCAAGTGCCTAATCTGTGTTGTCCTAAATATCCTTTCTAGTAGTTCCAGAGCATCCTGGAAAGAAGTAAAAGTAGGAAGAGGAGTAGCTGTAACAAGGTCAGAGCACACAGAGGGACCCAGAGGCAAATAAGGCAAGAACAACCAAGAGCAAGACAGAGACAGCATTTCCAATGTCACTTCAGCTCACAGAGGAGATGATGATGATGGTTTTGGGGGCATAGGGAGGAAGAGAGAGACAACAGTACTTAGGCGGAATTGAAGGGATAACAAGGATCCCTAGGGGAGAGCAGTAAAGAGAAATTTCCCATGATTCAGAGAAATGCCATGGAAGCTCTGAAACTGGTAAACACATAAGGGCACAGAAACAGGCAGTAGAGTTCAGTAGAGGAGACAAGGAGACCCTGAGCTGTCAGGCACAGGGAACTGGGGAGAATAGGGAAAGAAAACAAAGGCCAGCTGGGAAGATGGCAACAAAAATCACATGTGCCTTAATAAGGAATCACAAATGCTTTATTTAAGCTGGAGGTGGAAGTGAGATGAATCAGAGTTCTCTTGAAAGAAATAAACTTAAACCCAGTCTTCCCACAGTTTCAGTTCTTGCAAGGAGAACAAAGGAAATCAAATGAGATGTAAATTTGCACTAGGTGTGCAAGCCCTCACACAAAACTACTGCAACATACATGAAATAAAAGCATATTCCCTAATCTATTTGTTGTTATCTTGGAGTAATGAGCAGCAATGCTTATGTTCCCTTCCTGGCCAAGTTCATTTGTACTAAGCGTTCAGAAAACTTGCTTTTCCCTTCCAAATTGCCCCTTCCAATTCAAACACTGCATATTTCAAATGGGCACACAGCTTTAAGTTTAGTTCTTAATTAGAAAATACAATGATTCTCTCTCATTCCTAAGTGAACAGGAATACCTATTAGTTTGATGATTAAATTTAGACAGGTTAATTAAATCGGCTTAAACACAGCTTGCCCTTTAAGCTATAGTTAGAAAAAAAGTCATATTTCTGAGTCACAGGAGTTAAATGAATTCGTTAGTCAGGGTTTGAGTCAAATTCTCAATTGATATATAAAGGCACAGGTCTATTGAAGTCAACAGTGCTGCTACTGTCTACACAATTGTGGAACTCACTCATTATTCTACCCTAACTGCATTTGCATCTTCAAATTTAAGTGCATTATTCTGTCGGCAATGATTAAACCACTGAAACTCTCTGACAGGTGAGTGCAATGCCAGTGATGAGCTCTTAAGCTGATGTAGAATCACAGCAAAAAAAAATTACATGGGTCCAATTAAGAGAATGTAAAAACTTCTTTGTAGTGCCAGGATGATTTCAAGCTATAGAGCAGACTTAGTCCCCAATGCTGAGTAATTTTCAGGAAAAAGGTTTTGTTTAAATAGTAAACGTGCACTGACAGTACATTGATAGCAGTGCAAAATGCATTCAGTGCTGTCATATTTAAAAAGGAGAAACCTGTAAAAACTGCGAATTTAACCCACTCGGGATTCATTTAATGAAATTCTTCTGTACAAATATTTATTGTCTTCCGACAGAAGTGCACTTATGGGCTAACTCAAGCTCCTGCACTTGAGAAAGAGTTTGTTTTATTTGAAATGGGATTTATGTATCACCAACTACTGTATTGCCTGCAGAAAGGCAATTCACATCTTGCTGATTATTCAAGTTGGTGTTGATACTTCACACCTGATTTCAATGACCTTGGTTGGTGTGTGTGCCTAACTTCAGATGTTTCTCGTGCTTGGCACACCATCACACATAGTCCAAACACCTACATGGATAGCATCAGGTAGAGATCCTACTTTCCACCAGTTTTGCATGGCTGATGACGTCTGTGGATTAACGCCCCCAAACACCTCTGCTCCCTGCCACCTCAGCAAGGAGCCCACAAGACACACACTCCCTCTGTTTCTCCAGGAGCTGATCAACAGCCACAAGTGATTGAGTCAGCACTTTCTTATCAAAGCCATGTTTCCTGACAGCTGACCTCCTGCTTGTGAAAGGGACTTTCTATCTTCAGGACAGCCCATAACTATAGGATTGAGTTGGGCTTGCACTGAAACACTGTCAGCACAACTATTTCCATTAGAACAGTATAGGAAATTATCCACAGCCAGGTACCACAGTCAGGGTGACGCCTAACAAGATTAATACATAAAAATACCAGTGATTACACAGAGTTGTCTGATGCCAACCAAATTAATTAATTCCCAGCCAAACACTAGAAGCTCAGACTATTAAACCTAGGATTCAACACTGGCAAATCATTTTGTTAAAAGATGGAAAAATACAAAAACAAGAGGAGGGATTGTTGAAATGGTGTAAGGATACATCTGTGCAGATCCTATGAAACTCCTGCTTCATTAACTCAGTAAAACATCATCAGTGAAAGTCAATCTAAAATAGTTTAGATTTGTTTCTAGATGCAGTTGTGAAGTACCCTGAACCATGGTTTAAAAATGTCTTTTGTCACCTCCCCAACACGTATGCAACAGGAAACAATTTTTTTTTTTGCGGCAAGTAGAATATATTAAAACATGGGCAACTGCAGGAAAATTTAACATCCAACACTAAAGCAATAAAAAACCTGTATAAATTACATAAATCTGTAACCGATTTTATTAAGTTCATCATTTTATTGGCATATTTCCAAAGTAGTATTTACTCAGAACTGTACGTCCAGCAACAAGTCTGCAGCCTCATAATTAGTAAAACCCCCAAAATCTGCAATATGGAATAAGCAAACTGTAGCTCACATAGGTTAATTTCAAATTACCCCATAGAGACCTTTGCCAAACGCTTTTTATGTTTCATGGAGTGTTAATGACCAGTGCACCAAGCTGAGCAAACAGAACTCAAGTTCAGAAATTTGGGCCAGATTGAAGGGAAGGATAGAGACATCTTAATTGCCTTTTTAGTATTATTATTATTTTAAACTCTGAGAAAATGTGAAACAAAATGCCTCTGAACAGTTGTGTTGGAAATTACATTCAGCAAGGTTTACCGGTCTTTATACCCCTTTAGATCAATCTTTCATTCAAGTCATAAATTCAGTAAAAAGTCCTTTAGACTGATCATATGGAAACCCATGCATATGGTTAAGTGTTTGTAGAGCCACTAAATTCCATTTCAACAGGAATGTGTATGTATATTTATGTGTACATATATGTATATATTTCTGTGGGGACCTGTGTGGTGCCCTGTAAGGCTGAAGACCAAAAGCCTCAATCTCCTCCTGAAAGGCAGCAGCCAGGAGATCTCTCTGGGTTAGGGTGAGCGGATTGGCTCCTCCCAAGATCCTTTGTTCCCTAATCATTATGTATGCACCTTTTGTTACTGCTATTGGTTTTGTATCTCTCCTCCCCTTATCTACCCTATATGTCTCCCCTTCCAGATTTTTCTCCCTTCCCCGCTCTCCCATTGCTCCCCGTTCCTGGCCACTCCTTCGGGTTTTCCCTGTTGGCCCCTGTACCCCAACCCCGCCCATGCACCGCCCCTGTGCCCTGGGACCATTGGCCCTCGTGCTCTCTCCGCCCTCCTTGTCCCCATACAAAACCCCACGACCCTGGTGTGTCTTTGTCTTCGCCTCTGGGAACCTTAATGCCATGTAAATTAAAGTTCTTCTGTGGAACCCCATGCGGAGACCCTCCCTCACCTCCTTTATCGCCGCCGGGCAGCGGAGCTGTGCTCTGTGGGAAGATTGCGGCTTGCTACACCGTGTNCCCCACCTGCAGTGCTGCATCCAGCTCTGGGGTCCCAGCACAGGAAGGACATGGACCTGTTGGAGTGAGTCCAGAGGAGGCCACCAAGGTAATCAGAGGGATGGAGCACATCTCCTGTGAGGAAGGGCTGAGAGAACTGGGATTGTTCAGCCCGGAGAAGAGAAGGCTTCCAGGTGACTTAATTGCAGCCTTCCTTCAGTATCTGAAGGGAACCTACAAGAAAGCTGGAGAGGGACTTTTCACAAGGGTATGTAGCAATAACACAAGGGAGAATGACCTGAAAATAGAAACTGAAAGTAGGTTTCAATCAGGTATCAGGAAGAAGTTCCTTTCTGTGAGGGTGGTGAGGCACTGGAACAAGTTGCCCAGAGAAGTTGTGGATGCCACATCCGAAAGTGTTGAAGGCCAGGTTGGATGGGGCTCTGAGCAATGTGGTCTAGCGGGAGGTTCCCTGCCCACAGCAGAGGGGTTGGAATTTGGTGATGTTTCAAGTTCCCTTCCAACTCAAGCCATTCTATGATTATGATATTGTTCTGAGAGCAAAATGAAAGGAGTAGAAGACAAGTAGCTATGATGCTGACCACTCTTTCTCCCACTGAAGTCTGTCACTGCGTTCTAAAAAAAATTAAATCTTGAGATATTACTGTAATTAAATAATCCATGAGATAAGGACGTGAAATACACTGAAATACTCCTACAAACGAATTCATTTTTTTCATCAACAGAAGATCTGCAAGACAAAATACTTTTTGTGTCTCAATCTTAACAGAGTTATAATGACAAAGGACAATTCTTCAAGTACTACACATGTTAATAATACAAAAATAGAGTTTAAAGGAACTTTATTTAGAAGACAAAAAAAGCATTTGGAACTTGTGTGCTAAAGAATGGTGTAACTTTCTCTAAAGGTGTCAAGTTCATTACAAAATTAAAAGAGGAAAAAAATCCACAAAAAAACAAGTACAGGAAATCATTAAGGATAAGCAAAACTTCAGTTAGTAACTTCAATTGCATAAATTCTGACTTAATATTAAAACATGAAATTATAAAGTAAGTGAAACGAATGTGTGTGGGTTTTTATTAATAACATGTATAGCTCAACAAATAATGACTTATTATTTCCCATAAGAATCCAGTATAATAAGGTGCTTTAGCTACATGGAATTCCATTAGAAAATACATTCCAAATAGGTAAATGGAGGTCTTGGACTTTCCTCAGAACTATTTTGATTAATTTATTGTCTTGCATTGTGTGGTAACACAAAAAGCCTAAAATAATGAGTTTTCTGTATCCTTTACATTATTTCTAGTCAATCAGCAATAGCAATGGAGAGAATTCACTTTGTCTACCTGAAATATATGGTTTTGTTTACAATTTGTACAAGTCATGGACTTGAATACAGCTCAGAAGCTACCTTCCAAAGCAGAAATGGATTATTGTATTTTGTTCTACAAGGTCTATGGGATCATATGTTCTTTTTTTTTTTTTTAAGAACAAGGAGTATATTTGGCTGTAGAAAGATATGGCATTCCTCCCACCCTTTATTTTTGTTGCAAACTACTGACATGTTAAGGACCAAAATTAAAATCTACCCATGTCCGCTCTTCACAATTACATCCCCTCCCTTTCTCCACCTGACAGGTTTCTTTATCAGGTAGGTTTTTTTTCATTTCATGTTAATTTGTGAATTACACTTAATCCAACCTGCTATTTTGTTTCCTTTTCACTCCAATACCTGAATAACCTTTTACTTCTGCACAGATGGGTGTAGAGGGATTACTGCTACAAAGAGGTGACAGACACCAGAGCAGAAAACTCATGGACTAGCCAAATCCATCTGAAAACAAGAGGCACAATACCCCAGTCTGGCAAGAGATTGTCATAGCCTGTAGGAGAGAAGAAAATACCAGCTGCTGCCTTCCAAAAGGTAACACTCTGAGTAACATTTCAGGGTTAGTCTGTCTAGCTAGTCAGATACTACAGGAAGAAAAATGATTGCAATACTCCCATATTATCCTTACACGAGAATTAAGATGATTTTAAAAATGAAAACTAACACTATTGCGTTGGGTTCTAATAGCAATATCTGAATTTATCAAATTCCTCAAATTTGATAAAAATCCTGGTGTTAAGTCCACACTTGATCTTTAATAACTCTGGTTTTGTCAGCATACAGTGCAAACAGACAAAATATCTATATATGAAATCATGGCACAGAAATGAAGTGCAGATTATGTGTATTTTCATGTCATGTTAATTTCATTACAAAAACAAACATAAGAAACTATGCCTAGATCAGACTGGATTTTATTTATTTTTAAAATATGTGAATTTTCCTGTGAGCAAAAGCAAAGGCCTACCACTATAGCTATAAAAGTTAACATTTACCTGGCAAATCCCTGCAGCAATAAACAGAAAAAAAATTTAAGTTGCTCTATTTCCCATTAAAGAAAAAAAGAAAAAAAAATTCTGGTCAAGAATGAAGAATAAGACCATGGTATGTACTGTATGTTAAGATTTATACCTTCTGAATCAGGTGCAAAGCAGATGTGAAACACTGCTGTTCTATTCTGATAGCATTTTATTTCCACTTTAAAAGCACAAAAGTGACAACACAAGGTTAAAATCTAAACCAAGCCAAAATCCAAACAACACACAGGAAAATTGGTCCCTTATGTTTAAAATGCAGATTAAAGCAAAAAGAAACAACAAAATAAAATCTCAAAAAAAAAACCCCACAGCACAAGAATATTGAATCCTTTAGTCCTTGAAAAATAGGTAGAAAAGTTTCAATAATGTAAAATCACCTTGAAAACCGAACTTAAAAGCACTTTAAAAAACCCCAAATCAATCACTTTCTCTGCAATACGCTTACCTCCATTTGCTGGATGAATCTCATATTTCACTGTTTTACTTTATTTCCTAAACAACTACACTGCTTTATTGCATGTTATTCAGATTCTGAGTGGAAAACAGTAAACTTAAACAGTAACCTTGATGACACAGTAGCTTTCTGTGCTTGGTCTTAAACTTTATTACATTTCAATGTATATATTTGTAGAAATTATGACACTTTAAGGTTGTTCCTTCAAGTACTACCAAAGAAGTTACGTAGAAGATAGGAATCATGTTATTCCATTTCTGAAACGGTTCCCATTGTAGGATAATGATATTGGCATAGCAGCTAAAGCACAGGGCACTGCTGAGATCAATTGGCCTCTGAGGGGAGGGGCAGCCTTAGCTACGCTACAGTCAAGCCTTGCAACTCAGCCAGCGGTCACCAAACCATGAAGTGCCCCTGAGCCTCCTCCAGGCTAAACACCCCCAGCTCCCTCAGCCACTCCTTACAAGACTTGGGCTCCAAGATCCTTCACCAGCTGCTGCCCTTTTCTATACACGTTCCAGTGCCTCCGGATCACTTTTTGTAGTGAGCGGCCCAAAACTGAACAGAGCATTTGAGGTGTGGCACCACCACCACCCTTCCATTTTGCTCCCTGAGTAACCTCACAACAACCTCAATGGGATTCGAGTTACCAAGCATTTAGGGGTTAGCAAGGTCCTGTCACCGGTCCAGTGCACGGGAAGCACATCTCATATGAACAAGAGGCAGCAGATTTTATACAGTTCAGACTATGTGTTGTATCTTGGTAGCATTAAAATAGCTGAGTTGAAGAGCTGGATGCTTTTAAGTGCCTCACATTACGCTCTTTGCCTCTTTAAGGGATTTTAGAGACCTCCAAGTTTTAAAATTCTTGAAGTCCTAAAAACAACAGCCTTCATTTTCATAGAACAGCTCTGGTTATATATAAAGTTCAACATGTCTTCCTTTACCATGGGTGCCTATTGACTTCAGGGAATATTTTTTCTCTGTACCTTTAAAATATCTAGCTATAAAAAAATGTAAGGACTACATCAATACAATTTTGTCTAAAAACTTAACATAAGATTCAGATCTTCCCTCTCCCACATAAACATTTCAGATATTTCTAACTTATAAAACACATTTTTCCAGTTTCCAAGCTTCAGTGTTAGTGACAGATGTATACACCAAAAAAGCCCAAAACCCCAACTTAGTTAGCTCCAATGTCTTATCAGAGCCACACATTGAGTTCTGCCAGTTGTCATGTCCCTAGGAATTAGAAAAAAAAACCAAAAAAACCCACATTCTTAAATCAACCAAAACCCCCACTACTGTTTAAAATTTACATAGTATTTAATGATTAAATAAAACATTCCTGCAATAGTTCTCTGCATATAACTTCTGGTTTTACATTTTCTGGCTCAAGTTACTCTGCTTCACCACACTGGTATGCCTCTGTTAGCATTGGTGGGGATTACAAAGATGAAACAAAGACCAAATTTAACTAATGATGCTGCTCTGCTGGCGGAACATAGTAGACTATCACAGAGACTGACTAATCTTCAAATAAGTTACTAAATTATTCCTTTTCTAAACCATGATGACAAGATTTGACAAGCCCTTTTTTGTCAATGAATGAGTCTAAAAAAGTATCTGACAAAATACACTGCAAGAAAGAGAAGTAACCAGGAACTCTTGACACGAGATGTCTCAGTAGAACATAGTGAGGGTGTTTCAGGACAGGCTTTGTTGATACCTACTATTTCACAAAACCCTGTATGCAAGCTAAATTTTTTGTTCCCAGCCTAAGAGATTTGTTACTGTATTTCCAGAACTCAGGTGAAATAGGCTGACCTCATCTGAAGGCTTCCTTAGTTCAGAAACCCACCTACCTCTTGACTGCTCAGTAGCTAACCCAGCTGCATCGAACGCCTCACTCCCACAGCCTGTGTGGAAGCTGATCAGTAGCCCCTGTTTCTTCAACCAGTTAGGTAACATGGATACTGAGCTAACTGAAAGTTAAGCCACTTGAGAGACAAGACAATGAAATAACATACTGTCCCTGGGTGATAACCAACAAATGATGAATTATCTTCATGTGTACGCTCAGACGGGAGAAAAGTGAGTATTCTTACCTTAAAATTGCCTGAAAATTGGTAGCTTCTCTCTCCAGAGAGATGAAAACTGACCCTTAGCTCCCTTCAGGCAAAGGAGGGAACTGAACCTGAATCTACACATGCTCTCATTGGTATGTTAATGTCCGAGAGAAAAACACTAAGGAAAAAAAAAAAGACAAAAACAAAAACCTGCCACTACATCTCCTCCAGATAAAGGATGCTAAAATATGGTTCCAGGGTCACCATTGAGGAAAGCTGTCGATATCTCCCCTCACCTTGGCTTCTTAAGAAGGATGCCATGAAGGAATCACATGTTGAGCAGCCTTGAGCAGCATTTTTTCCAGCTACTTGCATGCAGGCTCATTTGCCCACTCTTTAAGTCATGTGGGTCACAAGTAAGCATATGATCAAGACACTTAACCCTGAGGGTGAAACAGGCTTCTGGATCACTTTGAACTTGCCTTAAGCACTAGGTGTTGAAAAGCCCAGCACTTTGAACATTCAGACCTCTTTTCAGATCAAGCCTTAAGTCAAACAAATCAAAGGACAAACTCACAAATTCCAAAAGTGGATTTCATAGTGTCATCATCATACATCATAGGTTTCCATGGCATTACCAGAGCCAAGACACCACCCTAGGGTTCCCAGCTGGTTAAAACCCAAGAAAGGTTCCAAAGCTGACTTTTGTGCCATGAAGTTCCATGTCCTACTTGAGAAGTAACTGGAATACTCTACGCATTGTCCCTGCTTATCTCCTGAGATTTTAGGGGCATTAGAAAACAAACCTAACAATTCTACAGAGCAATCCATGTGCTCTCTATATGACTCCAGGGGTATTAACAGAGTTGGTATTACAGTAATTACTGTATCCTTCTATCATAGGTTACTACAGCAAATTTGATAGAGCTTGAATGCAGAATAAAATAAGGAAAGAAACAATCTAGACAGACAGTTCCATGGAAATTTGAGACCTGACATGCCAAAAAAAAAAAAAAATCTGATGGTTTAATTCTGGTCATTTAACTCAGTCAGAAGCGGGGACTGAGTGGGAGTGGGGGAGAAAGCAAGAAAGACAGACCCACTACTTATTCCATTAAAGCATCATTTTGCAACACATTTCCTTTTCTTAGTAGCTATGAACACAGTTTTTCAAAGCATGTTTTCAAACCATTAGCAGATTTCCAACAACAATCTAAAAATACTATGCCCAAAATCAGGAAACTTCACAGACAGCAATTCTTTTTGAATATTGCACTGAGTCATCTTTACTTTTTCATTGACAAATTCCATCCTGTTAATAGGTGTTAATCACAACTTCATCAATATGCAGAGTGTCTTCTATTGTGTAGATGTTCATTACAGGTAATTTGGCAGCTGTTCTAATGTGTTATCTGTTTCAGTAATGTAGAATATATAATGACAGCCTTACTTTCTGCATTTTTATTTAGTCATGGATCTCTTTTTCCCCACAAATGTTCATTTCAGGTGAAAGCAACACATGATGCTCTGGTATTAAAGGGAAAGAGAGAAGCCTAGTGTGTTTTCCTGGTAAACAGGATGATGTGTTCTGTGTCACCCGACCAAAAGTCAGTCTTGAGGACTGAAATGAAAGGATTGCAAAGGTGAAGTCACAGCCCCTGAAAACCATAACCCTATACTCCATTTAATGTTTATTGTATGGGATAAACCCACAAGGAAACTGAAAGAAGAAACACTGCCATAGCTAGTGTATTTTTTAAACTGGTATTTTTTCCATGCAAAGGAACTAGATATCAAAACACCGAGGAGGACAAAGAAATTGAGGCAAGCACAAACAAAATGTGGCTTTCCTTGAATCTGTTTACCAATTTTAAAAATACAGGAAACCTGTTGTTTACAATTTGTCTGGTTATACCATATTCTTTTTTCAGTGTATTTAAATATGCTCTAGTTGAAACAGGCTCTGTTCTAGCTTTAGTCTATGATAAAACCAAAATAATTTGTCTTTTTCTTATTGGCTTATATTAAATTCCTTAAAAAATGAACTGAAACATATTTCAATTCATTTAACCATTTAACCGTGAAAAGATATTTGTCTTTCCAACTGTGTGATTATCAGAGAATCTCAGAACAGTTTTGGTTGGAAGGGACCTTAAAGATCACCTTGTTCCAACCCCACTGCCATGGGCAGGGATGCCTCCCACTAGACCAGGTTGCTCAAAGCCATATTCAGTCTGGCCTTAAACACCTCCAGAGGAAGGGAGTCCATAATGTCTCTGAGCGACCTGTTACAGGGTCTCACCACCCTCACAGGATATAGCATCTTCCTAATATCTAATATAAATCTACCCTGCTTCAGTTTGAAGCCATTCCCCCTTGTTCTGTCACTACATACCTTTGTGAAAAGTCCCTCTCCAGCTGGCTTGTAGGCGACTTACTGGAACTCCTCTAGTTACTGGAAGGTGCTATAATGTCTCTCTGAAGCTTTCTCTTCACCAAGCTGAACAGCCCAAACTCTCTCATCCTGTCTTCGTTGGAGAGGTGTCCCAGCCCTCTGATCAAATTAGTGGCCTCTTCTGGTCTCGTTCCAACAGGTCAACATTTTTTTTGTGTAATACAACATAAGTTTTGTATGAGCTACGTACGTGAGCAGGATATTGAGTAGAAGAGTAGGCCAATTTTGAGGTAAAAAGTAAACTAAATGAAAGTAGTTTGCTTTTTCAGCACTTCAAAAGAAGTTATTAAAATGAGCATGACATGCTGAAGGTCTCACTTACAAATGTTATTATGTTCTTGAGAAAAGGCGCACAGGTTTTCAATCTGTATGCCCTAAAGCAGCCTCTGATTCTCCTTATTTTTTTCTTTTCCCCTGCTGAAGTCAAACTTATTTAGAAGAGATATTTCATGAAATAGCCCCTTACTACAACAGAAAGATGCAATGTCTTGTTTCTGTAAATTTCTGTTCGAAAGCATGACTGCTTTCCTCAAGTTGTAGAGCAGATATAAAGAAAACAATAGTCTCTAAAAATAAACATAATATATAACAGTCTTTCAGGCAATGTCAAATGCAATAGGAAAAGAGTGATGAGAGTTCTCCAACAAGAGTTTTAATGAATGTTTTTTTCTCTCCTGTGTCAGTGCAAGTATCATTTATTTTTAAAGCAATCGGTCACAGTTTTCTGTTAGAATGATGGCCTCTTGACTGATTTTGTCCAAGTGCAGACAATAAAGAATAATAGCATTGCCAAACTAGGAGTCAGTAATGAACGAAATTTGAAGTCAACAAAAATGAAGTACTGTATGAACTAGAATATGGGCTATAATTCTTCAGACTACAGGAAATAAGCCAACCACTAACTGACAAGGATTGGGAAGAAATAATTTTCCCTGTGAGCATGATAACCATCCATCACAGGAACTGAAAAAACAAAAACAAACACTCTAACACCTCTTACTAGACAGGGCTGGAAAGGGGCTGATGCTGATAAGCAAATTAAAAAAACTATTTACCCAACACAGAAGTTCATATTTTGTAAATATACTGTGATTATTCACTGTAAATAAAGTGAAAAAGGCAAAAAGTTACAAATAAAAGCTAAGAGTTACAAACAAAAGATAAGCAATATTTATTAAAAAGTTTACATAGTAAAATTAGGTAGTGATAATTTTTACCTAGTTCCTAATAATGCCCAGACTTTTCAAGTGACTTTTTAAAAAGTGGGGACCTTCCCTTGGGAAACCTCTGCTTCAGAGGACTTCTAAGACACAGGACATTACTAAACTACATGAAGAAGCTCAGTCAGCTCTAGATATGATCCCCCACTATCAAATGACTTGTCTTTTTACAATTCCCTGAAGACTACATGTATAATTGATTACCATATCATAGAAGGTATTTGAAATCAGCTGCTTTTGCAGGAAGACTGATTCATGGCTCTAACTGCTCAGCACCTAGTCCAAGAAAAGTGATAAAATTATGGAATTGTGCCCTCAAGTATATATAATGAAAGTCCTCATACAGATAAAATGCACTTCAAGAAATCACTCTGAGACATCCAACAAAGTCTGAAGCAACAAAAAATCCTTCTGGTTCATGTGAAAAATTCCCAGGCACTGTTTTATTACAATTTCAAGCAGCATCGTAACGATAAACATTTCACTGCCTGGAAAGAAAACCTGATCATATTTGTGCTCCTTTGACACTGGTTATGACATCACAAGCTCACAGGCCACCTGAATGAGGGCAGTCCCCAGCCTATGGAATTTGACAGGAGAGAGGGAGGCAGTTGGGTGACAACAGGACCGTGGTTGTTTCACAGACTTTGATTTTTTTTTCCCCATTTCAGCTAAGAGTGTTTGAACCGAATGAGAAAAATTCCAAGACAGACCAAAAAAAAGTCAAATTAGGACCTTCTGGAGCTTTGCCTTGAAAAATTGAGTGTGGTAACCTATCAGAGCCACTGAAAGCTGATATACTGCAGCCAGATTTTTCATGGTTGCTCCCACCTACTATTGTTCCACAGAAAGACATCTCAAGTAAATTTGGTGACAAAGTTCAAATGATAATTTATTTTTCCACCATATCTATTTGTCTGCTTAGAAGGAAAAGGAAAATGAAGGAAACAGACACTTTTCCACAGCAGAAATAGTTCAGATTGATTGCTTGGGTAACCTTGAAAATTTAATGTAAGACTGAAAAATACTTCAATGTGTCACTAATGTGGATAAAAAACCTCTCTAAGTTTTCTGCCAGACTCATTTCTTCACTTTACTCTAAAGGAGGAACAGCAAAAGAATAACACCATACATCTGGTGATGAAAGATAAACACAACTATCTTATCCTAGGAGAAAAAAAAAGCTTGTATATAGCCAGCTCTCTGCAGCATCTACTGGAGAGGAAAAAGCCTTCAAGAAACCATTGTAAGGTAAAGCTCAGCCGTAACATCAGTCACACAATAATCACTGGTCATATGGTTCTTATGTGAAACCCTCATCTGCAATTGAGAACTGCTTTCCAGAGGAAGACCTCCCAGATGCATCTTAAAAATAAGGGAAGCTAATCACACAAAGATGAAATAAAACTAGACATCACAAATGGAGGGACTCAAGAGTCGTGAAGAAAGTCTCAGTCATGAGGGAACATGACAATATTTGGTCATCCACACCACTTCCCAGCAAAAGATGGATTTCATATTTGGAAAAAAGGAAGGTATCTTATGCTGGCTTAGCTTCTCAGAAAGAATATTGCTTAGTCTCATTTCAATACATTCAAACAAATGAGAGTATCTACAGATATTGCATGTCAGCTTTTAATCAGACTGCAATGTAGTTATACTTTTCCAACACAGTATTCTACTATTAATTTTTATGCAAAGTAACCATGAGCACCATAAGGTGTTGGCAAGGTTGATCCTGTAAAATCTATTTGAATTATCTGTTATGTAATTGCCTGTTGCCACATTTTCTCCCCTTTGAAATAGCCAGGGCTATTCCTCAAGAATGAATACGGTATGAACACACCAACTGGTTTGTTTCTACCCGTAGGCCATCGACAGGTAGACCACAATGTGAAAGACTTTGGTGGGCATTTTTTTAGAGATATATATACACACACACAAAAAAAGGCTGCTACTATAAAAGTAACTGCTTCTTCTACCTCTTTGAAACTCTAAATCATCCTTGCTTACAGTTCAAATCAAATTCATAAACCAAGAAGAGTTCATGCAAATTTTGGTTGGAAAAATCACAACCCTGAAACGACTTGAAAGAAACGCTGCTGTCCAGATACATAGACACCTCCTCCATGCATGAATAACATCTGAATTATATTTAACATTCATTATTGAAACCACATGGTAACTACTGTTCTTTATTAATAAGATGCACTCTTTATGTAATTATTATTTCTAATATATTATTTTTTATTCTCTCTCAAACTGAAAGGTTTTGAGTTCACTCTTTTTATTCCATTTGCTTATGAAGTGCCGAATAAATTACTGGCATTTAACTATGTCAGGGTGAAGACACCATGTGCAGGACTGTTAGCAACCATTAGCTCAAAATTACTTTTTTAAGACTTCATAAATCTGGCTTTACTGAGTAAAAGAAACCAGTTATACCATTAGATTAATCCTACTTGATCTTATTTTTAAACCTATAGGAGCTGATACTTTTGTAAGCTATTATTAGGCTAACTGTAATACTAACCAATTTCTTTTATCCACAGCAAATACTCAAAGTAATCAGTGGTTCAATTTCTCCCCCAGCCACTGCTTTGAAATATCACTTTTAGGGATGAGAAAAAGGTTTGGGATCAACGCCTTCCAAGCCTTAGCCTCCTAACAGATTTTCTTCAGATGATTGTGATGTTGCCCAGGGTTTGGTAATAGACATTATTGCTAGGGTACCTTCATTGTGTTCACTGGTGTTCAAAAACATATTTTAAAAACAGCAGGGAGAATGAGGATTTGAGAGGTTGCTTGGAGCACAAAAGAGAACATGAAAGAAGGTATAAAGGTTGAGACTGGAAACAAGTCAGAAGAAACTGCCTAACAGATGGCATCCCAGAAAAGACGGACTCTCTCTGTGGCAAAATTGTGTCAGTCCAGATGGTGACTGACAGCACTGATTACAAAACTCAGTTCCCATTGAAGGCAACAGAAGCTTTACTCTGGCAATGGGGATTATGCCAATGAAGGCTATTTTTTCCAAAACCCCGTTGATTTTTATTAAATATTCTACAAGTAATTGTATAGATCTTAAATTCAAGCCCTAACACCTGGTCAACAGCATAGCTGACTGGATCATATTGCGACTTGTATGAGAGCTGGGACTACGTAGCAGGCATGTATTTAAGACAGATGGAAATTAAACAAATTTCTACATCATACATAAAAGTGCAGTCTAGGAGCAGATTTTAGCAAGTAAGTATGCAATGGTTCTGGACTTGTGCAAAGCATTTCACACTGTCCTGCATGAAATTCTTGTCTCTAAACTGGAGATAGATGGATTTTATGGACAGATCACTCAGGGAATAAAGAAATGGATGGATGGATGGATGGAATGAGTTTTGGTCAAGGGTTCAATGTTCAAACAGAGAATGGTGACCAGCAGCATTCCTCAAGGGTCAGTATCAAGATAAGGTGCCATTTAACATCTTTGTAGGCAACATGGAGAGTGGGATTGAGTACACTCTCAGCAAGTTTGCCAACACCATCAACCTGTGTGGTATATCCAGAGGGATCTTGAAAGCAATCCCAAGTACAAATACAAGTTGGGCAGAGAATCAGTTGATAGTAGACCTGAGGACAAGGATTTGGAGATGGTGTTTGACAAGAAGCTTGCCATGAGCCAGCAATGTGCACCTATAGTGCAGAAAGCCAACCAAATTTTGGGCTACATCACAAGAAGCATGGCCAGCAGGCCGAGGGAAGCAATTCAGACCCCTCTACTCTGCCCTGGTGAGATCCTGTCTGGAGTACTGAGTCCAGCTCTGGGACGCCCAACATAAGGAGGACATGAACTTGTTGGAGTCCAGAGGAGGGCCATAAAAATGATCACAGGCTGGAGCACCTATGATGACAGGATGAGAGAGTTGAGGTTGTTCAGCCTGGAGAAGAGAAGGCTCCGGGGAGACCTTATAGCAACTTTCCAGCACCTAAAAGGGGCCTACAGGAGAGCCAGAGGGGGACTTTTTACAAAGGCATGTAACGATAGGACAAGTGACAATAGCTATAAACTGAAAGAGTGTAGATTTAGATTAGGTATGTCCTGGTTTGGACTGGGATAGAGTTAACTGTTGTCCTAGTGGCTGGTATGGAGCTAAGTTTTGGATTTGTGCCGAAACAACACGGGAATGTTTTCATTATTGCTGAGCAGGGCTTACACAGAATCAAGGCCATTTCTGCTTCTCGAACTGCCCAGCCAGCAAGGCAGCTGGAGGTGCACAGGGAGTTGGGAGGAGATGCAGGTGGGACAGCTGATTCACACTGACCAAAGGGCTATTCCATAACATACAGCAACAGCACCATGCTCAGCATACAAAGCTGGGGGCAGAAGGAGGAAGGGGGGACATTTGGAGTGACGGTGTTTGTCTTCCCAAGTCACTGTTATGTGAGATGAAGCCCTGTTTTCCCGGGCTGTTCCCAGCTGAATTCCCTCTTTTGCCTTGCCTATACACACAGCTTTTCCTTTATTTCTTAAACTGCCTTTGTCTCAACCATTGAGTTTTCTCTGTTTTACTCATTCAATTCTCTTCCCTATCCCATCAAGAGGGAAGAAAGCAAGTAGCTGTGTGGTTCTTGGTTGCTCACTGCTGTTCAACCATAACAGATAAAATGAAGATATTTTTCAGAGCAACGATGTTCTATCCCTGGAAATGCTCAAGGTGAGGCTGGATGGGGCTCTGAGCAACCTGGTTCAGTGGAAGTGTTCCTGCCTATGGCAGGGACATTGAAACAAGATTATCTTTAAGGTCTCTTCCAACCCAACCCATTCTATGATTCTAGAACTAAACTCCAGGAGATTGCTGAGTACTGCACTTGGATCACAAATACCCCATGCACCATTACAGGCTTGGGCAAGAGTGGCTGGAAAGCTGCCCAGTAGAAAAGGACCTGGGGGTGCTGGTTGACACAAGCCAGCTGTGCCCAGGTGGCCAAGAAGGCCAACAGCATCCTGACTTCTATTTGAAACAGTGTGGCCAGCTGGACCAGGGCAGTGAGTGTCCCTCTGTACTCTGGTGAGGTCTCAGGTGCTGCGTCCAGTTCTGAGCTCCTCATTGCAGGAAGGACATTGAGGCACTGGAGTGTGTCCAGAGAAGGGCAACAAAGCTGCTGAAGGGCCTGGAGCACAAGTCTTCCAAGCAGCAGCTGAGGGAGCTGGGGTTGTTTAGCCTGGAGAAGGTTTGGGGGAGACCTGATCACTCTCTAAAACTGACTGAAAGGAGGCTGTAGACAAGGGGTTGAGTTGGTCTCTTCTTCCAGCTAACAAGCAGGAATTCCTCTTCCTGTGACAAGAGGAAACAACCTCAATTTGCACCAGGGGAGGTTTAAATTGGATATTAGGAAAAATTTCTTCACTAAAAGAGTCATCAAGCATTGCAACAGGTTGCCCAGGGAAATTGGAGTCACCGTCCCTGGAGGTATTTAAAAGACATGATGATGTGGCACTTAGGGACATGGTTTAGTGGTGGACTTGGCAGTGCTGGGTTAATGGTTGATTCAATGATCTTAAATGTCTTTCTAAGCTAAAGGACTCTGATTCTTTAAAAACACCTTTTCCATCTTAGATGTACTATTTTGCATTAGCAACTTCACATTATGCTCTTAACTTAAAAAAAAGAAAGTAAAAAAAGAAAAGAGAGCAAGAAAGAGATGAGCTTTAATCTTCACCAGTAACTGTCAGCAAACTATTAAATGCTGTTCTGGTAAGTACCTGGCAAATCCCTGACAAGTACTGCTTATAGCACCCTAATGAATAAGGTTTCCTGTAAGCAACCTCTGTAAGGGGCAGAAAAGATATTTTCTTTAGTCCTGTATGGTTAAGATACACATTACTGGTAGATTTTAGTCATACTGAAATCAAAAACACAACCTTGACATCAAACAAAATTCAATACCAGGAAAATGGGAAACTTTTGTAAATAGCAAACTATCACTTTCATATCTATATGTACTCAACAGTTCAGGTTATAGGGTAATAAATGTACAGCTCTGTAGACATTCCTCAGAGTAATGTGAATATTTTAAGGCCATGATCTCCTCTTTGTATGCAATGTATAGATTTAAGAAAATATTTTCCTTCAATATTTAACAAAAAAAACAAAACTCAAAACCTCCAACCCCTCCAAGCTGTTTTACACATATTGAACAATACCAAGATCTCAGGCTGAAGGCGTTCTTATGACATTTTACCATATTCAACATGCCCATGTTTAACAATTCAACCTGAGGAGGAAAAATTTAACATTATTTCAAATAGAGAAGAAGTTGCATAAAAATTAAAAGCAAACTAACTATGCAGACCACTCTAGGATCCTACTGCAAGTAAGAGAGGATGGAGATACATGCCCCTCTAAGTATCCACTGAAGTTTCAAATCTTGAAATTGTGTCTTTAGTCTCCCTCAAGTATTAACTCATACACAAAGATATGCATTTACAATAGGAAAATGCATATTATTACAGTTATACTTAATCGAGGGTATGTGCTTTCTCAGTGTGCAACACCTCAAATTCATTGTGGAGCAGCAACATTGAACCTGTCTGGCAATACTACTCTTTCTGGCTTACCAGAACATTCTCTGTCATCAAGAAACTCATTCAAAATCGTCTCCTGTTCCACGACTTGATTTCCCATAGCAACTACTATGGACAACTTTAACTCACACATTATTAGTTGAAGAATTACTTTTTTAAGTTATACAAAAAGGTCCATCTAGCTAACTCTGTTTCTGACAGTGAACAACAGCAAATCCTACAGAAAGATATAAATACATGGCAAACAAACAACTTCACTTCCCTACAATACCCTTCCAGACTCCAGCAACTGATGGTTCAAGGACACTGCAAACCAGAGGCACTGTCTTTATCACTAATGTATTTTTCCTCCATGAATGTATTCAATTGCTTCTCAAAGCCATGTAAGATTTTAATATCCACAATCCCTGGTTCAGAAAGCTCCATAGCTTAATAATCTATTGTACACAGAGCTCTACCTGCCATTTGTTTTGATACTGGTACAGTATTTAATTGGATGCTATTATTTCTATTGAAAGAAAGAGTCAGTAAAGTGATGCCTGCATATCTTTTCCATGTTACTCTTTTCTCAGGTACCTCTATCATATTCTCAGACCTCTCATCAGTCATACAACAACAAAGCCTTTTCTTAATTTGGTCTCCCTTAAAAGGTTATCTTTTCTATCCCATCTGTGATGATTATGATTGCACAAGAATTGTACACCATTTGAGAGTACACAATGAATTTACGCAGTAGTCATAACAATGTTATTCTCTTTGAAATGAAAGCTAACATTTTCATAAAACGAATATAAGCATCAAGAGCTCCTTCCTAAGTAGCAATTACTGTGTCAAAAGTTATTGCTGCATATGTAAACTGAGGATTATTTACTTCCCCATAAACATTATTTTATAATTTATCCACATTTTTCTTTAGAGGGATAGACAAAGAAAGAAGATTATATAGAGAGATCCTGAAATACTGCAGCAAAATTCTGCCTATATTCTACCCCAAACTTCCCACTTCCATATTTTCTCTCTATTCCATCACATGAACTCTTTTCACTATAATGTATATTCCAAACACTGGCCATTGAATGCACAGGTAATTTTTTTATGCCTCTCTTTCCTAGGCATGGAACACATTAGAAACTGGTTTTATCCCCCTTTAAATAGTTAATAGGCCACCAAACTATTTGAAAACATTGTTCTGGAGAAGTATATCATCTGTTTATTTTAAGCAAATTCCTAAAAGTTTGGTATAGGTGCACATTCAGGCCATGACTGGAGTCAGTTTTCACCTTCTCTTCCAGAAGACCTATTTAACAAAAAACAACAGCCACAGCCTAAAGTTACTTGTAAAACTTCATGAGCAAGTCAAGCTCCCCAAGCACTGCCTAACCAGTGAAGTCCGATATTGCTGAAGACCACTCCATACCAGTTTTATTGACATAATTTTTGTTACTAAAATTTTGTTATATAGAGCTGATTTTTGGTTGGTTTTTAAATTTGCAGCATAAGCTGCCCATCATCTTGGAATCTAGCAGAGAACTACAGTGCAGTTTTGCAGAGAAAAGCAGATTACATTAAAACATAGAGACATGTTTGGGATGAGAAAAAACACATCCCCGCATTTTGAAAAATATATAATAAGCCCTTATTCTAACTCAAATCTAAAGCAGAACACAGCAAGTAACACTTTATCCTTCCAGAAAGGAAAAGAAATATTGCAATAATTAAGGCTGGCAATTTGACAAGAAAAAATTAAATGCACTGCTTTTACAAAGGAAGTTTTCGGAAATAACCAGTATCACAGAATTCTCCCACTGCACTACAAAAAATATCCTTCAAGCTGCAGAGAAAGGGCGAGTACAGGTGTAAGAGCATAGGTCTGTGTAAACTTGGGGGGATATAGACGGGGTGATTGCAGTGACGCCTAAGGTGCCATAAGCAGCACCTCCACCTCATGATGTCTTCCCTTTATATCAAAAAGATGTAAGTGCCCTGTATTCTCACAGCACTTGCACAAAAAGGTGACCCCATGTACAACAAAAGAAAACAAGATAGAATCTCCTCTGAAGAAGGAGACTTAGTTTGCTCCACGCAAATATTAAGCATGCTTTATCCACATGTTTCCAATTCAATACAACATTAAAAGCCCACAAGTCATGTTTGTTCGATGCAGTTAACATAAAACTAAGAGCTTAGTGCAATCAAAATAAAATATTCCTCGCTGGCATTACTTCAATAATTGACCTAGCCCAGGGTCGTTTTAAAACAGTTTAAATGCATCATTAATCCAGGGTATTCCAAAGCAGCTTTACTAATATGCTATAATAAATTAAAACAGAGAAGCAAGGTTGCAGTTAGTATGCATTTAAAAAATAATAATATGATATCAAAATATGCCAGACATGCAGATTAGAACACAAAAGAGAAGGCATAGGAAACATGATATCAACACAACTTAGAAGTTCAAAAAATATATTTGATGGGATATATTTTCCTTGGTGTATATTTTCATTACTTTCATGTTTCCTTCCTATCACTTCCATTCTAACATTCTGGCAGCTTCTCCACTATCATTAAAAGATAGTAGCTGGTCTCTCGAACAACCAGATGAGTAAATTGGAGATTAATCTGTGATATGAAGAAGGTTACTAAATGGAAGAGAAGGTCAGTTGTTTGATTTTAGATCACACATGCCAGGAGACCAGCAGGTTAGCAAAGTGTATTATAAGGATGGCAGACCTCGGCAAGTATTTTTGAACAATGTTGTCTGTGGTTTCCTAAATAAAAAGAATCTGTATGTGAGTCCACTGTCTAAAGAGTAGACACAACTAACAGGAAAGACTATAAATAATCAAGGGCATAAATGAAATGAGACATCACTATTTACTACAGATTTCAAGACTTCTCAAGTAGACAAGGAAAAAACGATCAGTAGATTGTTGAAAGTTATGGCTGTTCAAAAAACTGAACATAAAGTCAGCCCACACACAATCTGTTTTTAAAGAGGGATGAGAGACAAAGACAAAAAACTCCAAATTTATTTTAAAAAAAACCCACTTAAAAATACCAAAGACACTGTAGATTGTACCGAATTTATACTCATTAGCATATGCATATTTGCATGGTGGTGTCCACAAAATTGTTCCGTTCCTCTCAAGATTTCTGGCATGTTATACTAAGAAAAATTAATTTCCTCTCCCTTTAGAACCAAAGATCTCTTCACCTTCTGCCCATAAACAAACATACTCGAGTGCACATATGTACGTGTATACACATAAGTAAAAGGAAAAACTCAAAACCCACACTAACAATTATCTCTGAAGAATCTATTCTACTAACAATTTCTTTAAAATGCATTGAAGAAGAGTTTCAAGTCTCACTGAATTTTAGTTTTAAACTTTTTTCAGGAAGATTTTACTCTTATAAATCACAGAACAAACACTTTCACAACACAAGGAAGAGGCAAGTTTTTCCAAAATCTATGTCTTTGAAGGGGTTATGAAGTGCACAGTTCTGGCCTTGTTCTCTGTCACGGTTTAACCCTTGCCAACAGCCAAGCCCCACGCGGCCACTCGATCACTCCCCCACCAGTGGGATCAGGTAGAGAACTGAAAGGATAAAAAGTAGAGAACTCATGGGTTGAGAAAAGGACAGTTTAGTAGGGAAAGCAAAAATCACACACACAAGCAAAGCAAAACAAGGAATTAATTCAGTACTTTCCATGAGCAGACAGGTGTTCAGCCATCTTCAGGACATGAACTTGTTTCTCCTACATTAGTTTGGGTGGTTGCTGTTATAGTAATTCCTGTAACATAAAACTCAAATCATGGCTTACAACAATTAAAAGGCACACCCATTGCAATGAACTCCTCCCCTTGCCCCCATCCGGGCTAACAACAAGGGGTTCCTGCTAGAGTCCACCATTAATATAGTCCACGTCACATTTCTCCATGGGCTTCTGGGGGACAGCCTGATTCACCATGATCAGCACAGTAATCTTTACTTGCCCTGCTCCAGTCAGGGGTCCCACCCACAAGAGACAGTCCTCCTTGAACTTCTCCAACATGGGTCCTTCCCACAGGCCACAGCTCTTCACAAACTGCTCCAGTGTCGGTCCCCCATGAGGTGACAAGTCCTGCCAGCAAACCTGGTCCATCACAGGCCTCTCACAGGGTCAGATGTCACAGTCTCGTTCAGGCATCCACCTGCCCTGGTGTGGGCTCCTCCATGGGCTGCTGCTCTGTCATGGACTCATTTGCACATCATGGGCCCTTCAACTCAGGTTCACACTGGAGTTCCAGCCTGTCCAGTACAGCAGCACAGAGAACAGCAGCAACAGCCCGGCCACCTTCCAGGCCAGTCACATGGCCATGGCTGTTATTAAAACATTCCCAGAAACAATTCAGTCAGGTGATAAACAGTACAGCTCTACAGCAAGCAGCGAAAGCAAAAAGCAGCCACTAACAAGCACTATGTTCTAATATACAGTCAGTAAAGCAAGCCCACAGCAAGCACAGGAGCCTGCTTGCTACCACTAACTGATATAAATTCCGTCTAATACATTCCAGTCAAATCTGCCACTAACTCAATGGTTCGACTCCTGTCTGGCTTACCAAAAAGGACTGTCGTGGTTTAACCCCAGCCAGCAGCCAAGCCCCACACAGCTGCTCTCTCACTCCCCCAACAGCAGGATCGGGGAGAGAATTGGAAGGGTAAAAGCCAGAGAACTCGTGGGTTAAAATAAAGACAGTTTACAGAGAATGCAAAAGTCACGCGCACAAGCAAAGCAAAACAAGGAGTTAATTCACTGCTTCCCATGGGCAGGCAGGTGTTCAGCCATCTCCAGGAGAGCAGGGCCCCATCACATGTAATGGTTACTTGGGAAGACAAACACCATCACTCCAAATGTTGCTCCCCTTCCTCTTCCCTCCATACATACAGAGCATGACACTACATGGTCTGGAATACCCCTATGGTCAGTTTGGGTCACCTGTCCTGGCTGTGTCTCCTCCCAGCCTCCCTCCTCCTACCTGCCTCCCCAGCACGGCAGAATGAAAGGCAGAAAAGGCCTTGGCTCTGTGTAAGCCCCGCTCAGCAGTAACTAAAACATCTCTATATTATCAACACTCTGTTCAGCACAAATGCAAAATACAGCCCCATACCAGCCACTATGAAGAAAATTACTCTAAATTGTCTCAGCTGAAACCAGAAGAATCTTCCATATTCATTTGTCATCCACATTCATTCCAGATGCAGAAGCAGGTTGCTGCTTAGCATGATGCCATCTCCATTTCCTTGTTCCCAATATAAAATGCATTTTTTCTTCATTGCTTCTGAAGGAGACATCTGTTGTGAGTCTTGAGCATTTGAAGAAAGATGTCCCTCACATGTTCATACTGAAGTTGCTTCAAAGCAAACACCTTTATCTTCAGTGACTGCAGTATTGTGGGGTCTGCACACGCACTACAGCACTTGGAATTTTGCTGAGAAACCACCTCAGTTTTAAAGAAAGTAAATCTCACATTAATAACAACTCTTCGTCAAGTAGTTTCTCTCAACACTTTGTGTATGAACAGTTTAAACAACATCTCAGCATCTTTACTGCTCTTGGTGCATGCTCTCCTCAGGGAGCAAGAAGACAGGGAAGATGGGGAAAGATCACAGAAGGTAATGGACTGTGTTTCTAGTCAAATTTATTTCCCATCCCTCTGCATTTGGTGCTTTCCCTGATGGAATTCCAGAAGCTTCCTGTCCTTCTCTGAGGCTCTTCCTGCTCATATGGCATGTCCATCTACATTGCTAAAAAAGGCAGTTTTCAAAATCCATTAGTACAAGCAGTTGGTGGAGGTGAACTTAACTTCAATTTCATGTTAGCAAAACCCAGGCTAATATCTATGTTCTGGCTGCACTTTCATTGGGCTTGCATTTCTTAAACGGATTACTTTCGGGAAAATAGAGATATAAAAACATACTCCTCTCAGGCTACATAGTTCAAGCAATATCACTCAAAATAAAATCTGACCTCCGTGGAGGAGCATCTCCATGTGCTTGGAGAAATTCCCACTGCTTCACTGTTATTGGGAATTATGTCAAGGATGCCCAAGGATGCTGGAAAAGATTTAAACTGACGTGAAACACAGGTTACATATACTGCAGGAATATTTTGCTGTGAGGCTTTTGTATGTCATCTTTTTAGTTTTCTGCAAATTTTTAGAGCCATCACAAGTATTTTTTGTTCTCATCTATGTTGCATCTTTAATGATTCTGTAACTTTAGCAGAGCATTTTTTGCTCAACATCATAAAAGTTCTGAATTTACATTTTTATACTGGTGTTATAATTGTAAAATTTGATCAGCAATTTGAATGTCACTTTAGTTTATATTGAGCGATTTTGGAAAAACAACATCCATTCAAGCCTGTCATTCATTTTGTACCCATAACAAATGCAGCTTAAAATGTAGTAATTTATTAGAGTCTGAGAAAAATAAAAATATATTGCTTGTTGGATGGCATTAATGTGTTTTTTAAGTGCATTCTCTATGCTAATGTGAAATTACTGCTCTATAGAAAAAGCAATCTAAAAATTTCCACAATGCCATCCAATATAGTAATTTACCCAGGAACTGAGATATCAAAAACATTAAATAATCTGAAATGTGGGGGTTTCCCCCCAAGAAAAAGCAAATAAAAAAGAGAAAAAGAGGCAAGAGATGGAAGTGTACTGTTATGTTGAAAATAAAAGCTGAAAAACCACATTAGGCATTGTGCTCTCATAAAAAAAAAAAATATTAAAAAAGTCAACTACTGCATTGAACCATGCATTAATACTGTTCAAGACAGATGATTCAGAACTGGAGAACCACTGAAGGATGGTGCTTCAGCACTAGATTTGGTGCAATCTACAGTCTCTCCTCAAGCTATCTAGCTCTGGCTAACTACTACTGCATCTGTGCAGGCTTTGCCAGGGACAAGCAACATTTTGCCAAGGGTGAACTTAATCTGTGCAGAAGAGATTTCAGTTGCCAGTATCTGCTGGAGCTATCTCTTGTGGGTGGGAATGTCTCAAACCTCTCTAGTCCATGTGCATGGTTTGACCTTGCCCACTTGGACACAACCACAAAGTTTCAGCAAAGTTACACAAAATTTACCCAGAAGTTACATTACAACTGCAACTTTTAGCCCAGGGACTGGATGACAAAACAGAAAGACAAACTGCTTGTGACAGAAAATGCAAAATTTGGAGATTTTAATCACAGTAAGGCAAAAACATATGGAATAAAATATTTATCTCACAGTAGAGGAGCCAGTAACGCTGCAGGGCCTGTATTTTCCAGGCATTGGCTCAGAAGAACAGAGACACAAAGAGTCCTTCCTCTTCCCCATCTTCATCCATAAATGGAACTTGTTATAGACCACTATAAAATATTCTTATTTGTCCTAAACATTTGTTTGCCTTCTCCTAGTACTTAAATTACAGAAAACTATTTTCAGAGAGCAAAAATAAGTAAACAGGCTAAAATTTTCTAAATAAATGCATCTGTTATTCTAAGTACAAGTATGAAAAATTATGCCTCTTTAAGCAAATGAGCACCTTAAGTTAGTCTGATAAATCTACACTTACACACTTTAGTGAGCAATCCAATTTCTAAAGCACCCTGTACTAAAGCTGGTGTCCTGACAAAATTCTAGTTTAGATAATTACTCTGCCTAGCTAAATCTCTTAGCAGTATCGCATGCTGTCATAAACCACTGCACAGCAAAGGAAACTGCTCACTTGCCATTGCTTCTTAAGCACAGAATCAATGGTTTATCACTGATCAGTGTAACATTTCAGTAGTACAGGCCAGATTTTCTAGTCTACTATTTGCACTTTACATTTAGTATTAAAAAGAAACGAACAAAAAACAACTGGCAACGCACAGAAAACTGCACTGGACATGGCAGCTCTCAGGTGAAACGAACATGACAAGTTTCATCGCACTGCACATCCATGGTACTGCCAGATGGCACCAATCTCCAAACTTCTTGTTGCTGCAGTTCTCAGGGGGGTGACTGTTCACATGACTCTGAAGGCGACACAAAAATATTCTTCAACTTCTTCAGAGAAAAGTCTGGAGACAGGCTTATACTGTTGTGGAGGTGGTTTCAGATGATCCAATGAGCATCTGTCAAATACCATTGTGTCCTGTCATCAGGGATTTGGCTGAAAATTTCTGGCATGGGAAAGTAACCAACAGCTGGAGGTGATAGTGGGGAAAGGGATGCTCTAGTTATCTGTTAAATCCACATGTGACTAGAAAGCCTCATATTTCAGCTAGTGACTGCTTCCTAAGGGCAGAGGTGTTCAATAAACAGGATTTGACCAGAGAAAGAGATAATAAGAAATTCCTTCAATAGGATCTGCCAAGAGATCTTAAAATGACAGCATAAGGAAACATTGTCCCTGTGAAACATGACAGCTCTGACCCTGCGGAGTACAAGCATCCAGGGAAGAGTGGGATATTGTGGCCTACATATTTCTATCTTAGCTGGACATACAATTCATCATTTTTCTTCCTGCAATTCTCTTTGTTACTAGTTTGGTGATTAAATAGTTGACTTGAATCACCAGGTGTTTGCATAGACTTGGAGCCACGTCAGAGAAAAATGCGTGAAAATCACAGAAATTAAGGTAAAGAATTTGAAAAATAAGCATGAACTCCTGTTAAATTCCTGCAATAGATTTTCTTCCTCTTCTTTACCTCTTGAGCAAACCATCACAAGCAGGTCTCTCCCATGCTGTTACTTATGAAGAGGGAAAGGATTTCTCTGTTGAAGACATATTTTGAGTAAGACTACCCAGAGAAGTGTATGACCTAATGAAACCCTTCCAAATGTGACAATTGTCAAAATCAGGTTGAAATCAATGAATTATTACAGAGCTTGACCTTAAAAACCCATTTACATTATGTGCTGATTACGGATGGGATAAAATTAATTTTCTTCACAGTAGCTGGTCGGGGCCTGTATTTTGTATTTGTGCTGGAAACAGTGCTGATAACACAGGAATGTTTTTCTTGTTGCTGAGGAGGGCTTGCACAGGATCAGTGTCTCTTCTGCTTCTTGTACTGCCCTGCCAGTGAGGAGGCTGGGGATGTACAAGAAGCTAGGAGAAGATACAGCTGAGAAACAGCTAACCAATGGGATATGCTTACGATATGGCATGAGAGTCACAGTAAAACTGAAGGCAGAAGGAAGAGGGGACAACAGGAACGATGACATTTGTCTACTCAAGTACCTGTTATGCATGATGGAGCCCGCCTTTCCTGGAGAAGGCTGAACACCTGCCTGCCCAGGGGAAGTGGTGAATTGATTCTGTGATTTTTGCTTGTGTGTGGGGCTTTTGCTTTACCTATTAAACTGTCTTTACACAACCCACGAGTTTTCTCACTTTTACCCTTTGGATTCTCTCCTCCATCCCACTGAGATGGGAGCAAGAACATGGTTGTGTGGTGCTTAGTTGCCTGCCAAGGTTAAAACATGACACACTGGAATTCTCAGAAAGAAGTTTCAGAAGGTTGCCATCTCCTAATGAAGCCTTTTCACATTTTAAAGAAACCATTAAAATAATGGGACTGCTATTTCTTTTGGTCAGTGCAATTTGGTTTTTTGACCATGAGGAACATTTAGAAAATATGTAGAATTTTTAGCTTGGGATTCCTGAGTTGCATTGCATTTAACTTGTTGATCTCTGAATTAATTCTTTTCAGACTAATTTAAAGTAACCAAGATGTCTACTCTTGGCCCAAATCCATCAAAATAGTTAGCACACACACAGTTCTGCTGCAGTCAATTGCTATAAATGTCTGCATCAGCATATGGCTTAACAATGACCATAAGTTACCTGTCTGAGCATTAAAAACATGAGAAAAGCTGAATTGTTCTTTCTTTTATATAGAACAGACACCTGCCTACACACACAGTACATACAGTCCAGTCTGGCTCCTGACCAGGATGTACCTATAGTAGTACCACTGCAATTCTTCACTGCCAAACACAAGAGATATTCCCTGCACAGGGAGATAAGGAAGTTTCGGAAAAAACTGAGCATCATGCCTCAGTGAGGGGACAAAACACAGCTTGGGTATGCCCCCCTAACAACTGAAGAATTTTGCACCCCACTGCTTAAGGGGTGCAAAATAAGGCCATGGAATCCTCTTCATCACAGTAGTCTTTCTACAAGTCCAAGTGGCAGCATGCACTGAGGTTTCTTGATCTTGTGCTTTGATCTGGATTAATCCAAAATGACTATGCACAATAAATTAGCTGAAATGCATTACAAATGCTGAGTTAAATAGAAAGAAAATTAAATAGAGAAACCAGTCTATTTTATCTTGTAAGATATACTCTATTTAGTAACACTCCTGAAAATTGATAGGTATTAAATTAACCACAGGAGGGCTCCCTCTGGTATACTGAATACAACGGAAGCATACTGTTTTAAGATACAATACTATTTTTGGCAATAAAGCAACAAAGGTTTTAGAACTCAAATGATATCTTCCTCAGTAGGCTCCAACACATACAAGAGAATGAAATTATACATTAACAATTTAGGTAAAAGAACTGAGTTACGTAAGGGTTACCTATGTGAGTTAAAACACCTAAAAGGCAAATTCAGGTTGCCAATGCTCTGCATTTTAAGGCACCAAGCTCTGTTTTTTCATGCCACGTACAGGGACTCTTGGACCTGACACACCAGCACAGCAATCAGCACAGCATGAACAGGGCCATAGAATAAAAGAGGATTGAACACACCAGGTCCCAGCTGCTGCTCCAAGGAGAGAAATGAGGACTTGCTTGGAACAGCACGTGCATTGAAACAGAGTAGAGAAAGTGAGGCTTCGTATTATCAGTATTTTTTATGGTCTGACAGGTACTCTCCAAAAATAGTACAAATAAATGTCAGCAACAGTCAAGCAGCTACTTGTGTAGACTTGAATCTCTTTGTCACTCTGTACTTTATTTACTCCTCTGCTAAAGAGAAACAAAACTCTCCTGCCTCATAAGTTCGTGGTGAAAGCAAAGGTTAATAATTGAGACAGTGGAACTAAATGCATAAGTAACTGACAGTGTCCTAACAGTGTAATAAACGAAAATAGGTTCGTATTTGTGTCCTAACCAAACCATATTTTGTACAAGATTTTGCAGCTGTTGAAATCAACCAGAAAAGCAAGGGAAATACAGCTAAAGAGGGAGGCAGGGGAAGAAGATTTTGCTCTCAAGACACTGCTTTTATGTACCAGAAACAGAATTCACCAACCCAAGCTTTGTACTTTGCTGGCATCAATAGTGATTTAACAGCGTTAACTGTCCTGGAAAAATTATGATTACCAGAACCTGTGTGCTTAACAGCAGGAAACATTGCATTCTGGGGTAAATTTAATTTTTCACTTCTTTCACAGACTTCAGAAACTAATGACTGTTAGCAAGACAGAACTGAGGCTGAAGTTGCTTTCTGGATTCAGAAGACAAAGTCAGTACTTTCATAATCACCAGGCTTAGTAAGTCGATTTTGTGCTTGTTTGCCAACTACAATAGAGGCCTAGGATTTGTAAGGACTAAGTTCTCCTTATCCAAAGGAGTTCGTTTAAATCCATACCTCACTATCCCATGAGAAAGGTGTAATCTTGGGGCTAACCAGGTAGAAGTACAGGCTTCACAGGAGAACAGAAAGAGAGTTCCATGACTATCCCATGGAACAACGTTCCCCCCTCACAGAACAGCTTTTGCTCTTTTGTTCTGGACACAGTGCATGCACCAAAGTAAAAAAAGGCCAACACCAACACCAGTTTCTCCAGTACAAGTGCCTCCAGTACAAGCAGGAGGTTAAAGCAGCGCACCTCGCTGCACCAGCATATATGTGAAATGAAGCCAGAAATCCACCTTCTTTCCTTACTTTACACATCAAAAAGCATTTCAGTAATACACCTATAAGTATTACAGAGCATCTGTGACTAAGAGATGCTGCTGTTCAATCCAATTTTAAGTGAGATTTGACACCAGGAAGCAGGGATGTGACAAATGAAAAAAAATACAAAATGAAGTTGAAATATATTAGGGGTTACTTCACTAGACTGCTCTCCTTTCAGTCCCCACCCACACTGGCCTCCCATATGAACAGAAAGAAACATATCACAATACCTACATTATAGACACTGGAAAACTGCTGCAAGAAATTTGGTACTTTTACATGAAGTTATGCTTCATATACTGACAGTGTATAAACAGACAAGGGTAAAGCCTTCCTGTAGCCAAAGTAGCACTAACTTTAGATAGCATGAGATAACCACGTTTGGACCAGAAATACATGCCACTGGTTGCACTAAATTGTTGCGTTTCCTCCAGAGAAAACAAAAGTGAAATTAGAAGCTTTATCAGTATAACTTAATATTCAAACACCCCAGTCTTGGAATTTTATCAAACGATCAGACAAGATACTTAGATCACATACGTAATATCTCAATGACAAAACAAAAACAAACAAACTCCCCTCCAAAGTTAAACTAACTGTAAAAACTGTAACCAAAACTCAAGGATACCATGTGTTAAGGAATTTATAAGACTTTTTTTTTAGAGGCAATAAAAATACCCTATTCAATTTCCCTTAGTCCCACAGGATAGCAAGGAAGGCAGTCTTAGAAAGATTAAACTAGAAACTGAGTATATATATTTTTTCCTTGTGTCTACCACTTATGTCAAACTATATCTTATGGAAATCTTGTTGCACCACATAACTTAGAACCTTTATATATACCTTTACCCTTGAAGTTCCACTTTAAATCATGTGATAAACCAAAAGTAAATAACAACAACCAAAATATAAAAATCAAGTCTATCAATTTCTCAAGAGTAAACATGACAGCTTTAAAAGGTTTATTTTGAAACAAAGGTTCATAGAGATTAATAATGTTTATAGACTAGAAAGTGATCAAAATCATTAATGTTGTCTGAAATCATAGTTGTATAATTTTCTCACTTTTTAATTTTTCCTAAAGAAGAGCTTCGCTGTTCAGAAACAGAACTTGCACAATGAAAAAAAAAATTCTTATGTAACTTATTGCAGTATTATTTTCATGAAAAAAGTAAACTTAGTTTGTCATATTAGAATTTCTAGATAGCAGTAAAGAACACAAGTGCCTCTTCTAGGCACTGGAAATGACACAGTCCCCAGGGGACACTGTTCTACCACTGATAGAAACAGACTATTTTTGCATTGTGAACTGCTTTTGAACAGCTTCCCTGCTTACTGCTGTCAGGATATCAAGACCTCCTCCATCAGACTGCCATCCTTCCTTCACTCCAGTGCTGTGGCAAGCAGCTGAGGTGGTGGGAGAGCCTGACAGAGCCCTCATTCACAGACAAGTTTGGGAACGTTTGTTTCATCAATGAATGGGAAAGCCTAATTTATAAGTAGTCAAAACATCATTTCACAATGGCATCTCTTCAAAACCACCTGATGACATATAACATGAATGTAACTGTTCTTAGAAGAAGATGACACGTTTATAAACATTACTGTCAAGGTCAGAACACCAACTAGACACTCATTTTACCCATGAGGGCAAAACCAGTTCAGCCTGTAACTAAATTATTGAAGTCACAGACAGCTCTGGCTCTCTCCAATGGTCAGGGCACACCACAGCAGTCTGACTGTACATCACTAGCATGATGTGCTGACTCTACACACATACCTTTGCAACCTAACACGATCTTAAAATATATAAGAAAAATCTGCTGCAGTTTCAGTACGACTGACCTCTAAACTTGTATCAAGTCACACTAAGCATCAAGAAATTGAACACCTCAAGGGCAAAGAATAACTGTGCTGAGTGTTTAAATTCTTGCATCTGCTACTAACTTAATAGGGGAAAAAGAAGTTACATTTCTACTCTGATACTATTTCTAAAGCAGTCTTTTCTAGTATGACCTCATTTCTAGGGCAGTAGCAAAGAAGTCTTACAATTTTCTTTATATTTCAGGGAGTTTAACTCAAACTCGTATTTCGATCCCTGTTCCTTGTAAGTATTTTGGGTTATAGTGTGCACATCAAAAGACATAAGTAACCTAATTGCATTACTTGTCTGTTCTTCAACCTTCCATCCTCACTGGGTAATGACATTGCCAACATGATTTCAATACTTACCATGATAACGGAATTACATTAGAGTCAGCTGTAAGGTTCAAAATTTCACTGCTCATTTTTATTGTTTTTCCATTAAACAGTCCCATTACTGCTCAATTAGTATTCAGACTAGGAGAAAAGGGATGGGGGGAAAAAAAAGGGGAGAAAAAAGGAAGCTAGTAAAAAGACCTTTTCAGAAAACTTAGGATGTAAAATTTTCTGGGGTCTCATTAGCAAGCCTTGCTAGTCCTTCACATATGCTTAGCTGTTTATCTCTTATACCACTTTATCCAGACCCCTTTTTTTTAAAAAAAAAAAAAAAAAAAAAAAGTTATCTACTTTTCAGTGTTACCAGATCACGCTCTACTTAGAGTGCACTCTTGAACATTAGAAATTTAATCTTACATCAAGGCATGTGTGTTCTAAAGAGCCATGCAACACACATGGAAATCATTGTTTGCATTGAATACCTTAGTCTTCCTAAGTCACAAAGTAAATTAGAAACTGCAAAGACTGTAGTGTGCACCTTGTAAACTAATGACAGACACTTATGATCATGTATAATTTTCTTTCAGCAGAAATTACTTCCAACTAAATCTTAGCACCTGACACCTACTGCATTTTAAAACCCATGGAAACATAAAGTAAGCTTCAAATTAAGACACTACCCTTAACTTCCTCCTCTAGTAATAATCAGCATATTTCGTTAACCAAAGTTATGATACTTTGGAAGACTAACTTCTGTAATGGATACCGTTATTAACAAAGAATCAAGTATGTTATTGCTCAATTGAAGCCATAGACTTAAACACATTTAGTATGTGGAAAGTGCATTACATACATGGGTGATGACCCTTGAAATGAAGGCTACTAATAGACTAAAATGATAAATGATGCCATCTAATACACTCTAACGTTAAGGCTATGTAAGTGGTAAACAAGCTAAAAGATCATACAATCCCATAATTTCTTACCAATGATCTATGAAACATTCAAGTTATATTTAAATTACACTGACAATTACAGTGTAGGAGCATCGTACTGTTGAACAGAACAAACATAAGCTTTGGTAAATTACAGGAAGGGTTATAAAGAAGTGCATTACAACAACTCCCTAAAACTAAACTTCACTTAATGCAGGTCATACTGTGATTTATGAGCCATACATAAACCCAGCAAGCTGAAGAATAACTCAAGCGAAAACCAGCTTATGTCAACTGCTCTTATTAATAATAGTGATCGAGAAAACTGTAAAACTGAAATATTTGAAAGTTCTTTGTGACATCAGTCTGACAAGCAGTTACATACAGCGTCGCTGCATCAAGTCACAATAGTAATACAGAAGAGAAAAAAACCACTGCCAGTCACTTCTGTCGAATTTACAACAGAAGAGGAAACAAAAAATCTCGGTGGTAAGACACCTACATGGATCCCATGCAATTTCAGCGGACCTACAGCCACACACCAGTTCGAGAAGTATTCCAGACAGGCAGACAAACAAAAGTTGCGGTAAAACCTCCACTTCTGGTAATGCTAATTGGAGCTCAGCATCACCCTCAGCTCACCAACGCAGCACACAAAACCGCACGTCCTCCTAATTTCAGAGGCAGCCTCTGTGCCTGCTCATCCCTTGCCCTTCCCGGGGAAGCCCAGTCCGGCAGACTCAGATGCTCTCACAACTTTCCGGCGCGGTGGTAGGACAAGCACACGTGCTGCCGCTCCCGCTCCGCGCCCCGGCCAGCGCGGGGCCCCGCGCNAGGGCCGGGCCGGGCGGTGCCGCCGTGCCCCCTCAGTGCCGGGCGGTACCGCCGTGTCCCCTCAGGGCCGGGCCGGGCGGTGCCGCCGTGCCCCCTCAGTGCCGGGCGGTACCGCCGTGTCCCCTCAGGGCCGGGCCGGGCGGTGCCGCCGTGCCCCCTCAGTGCCGGGCGGTACCGCCGTGTCCCCTCAGGGCCGGGCCGGGCGGTGCCGCCGTGCCCCCTCAGTGCCGGGCGGTACCGCCGTGTCCCCTCAGGGCCGGGCCGGGCGGTGCCGCCGTGCCCCCTCAGTGCCGGGCGGTACCGCCGTGTCCCCTCAGGGCCGGGCCGGGCGGTGCCGCCGTGCCCCCTCAGTGCCGGGCGGTACCGCCGTGTCCCCTCAGGGCCGGGCCGGGCGGTGCCGCCGTGCCCCCTCAGTGCCGGGCGGTACCGCCGTGTCCCCTCAGGGCCGGGCCGGGCGGTGCCGCCGTGCCCCCTCAGTGCCGGGCGGTACCGCCGTGTCCCCTCAGGGCCGGGCCGGGCGGTGCCGCCGTGCCCCCTCAGTGCCGGGCGGTACCGCCGTGTCCCCTCAGGGCCGGGCCGGGCGGTGCCGCCGTGCCCCCTCAGTGCCGGGCGGTACCGCCGTGTCCCCTCAGGGCCGGGCCGGGCGGTGCCGCCGTGCCCCCTCAGTGCCGGGCGGTGCCGCCGTGCCCCCTCCGGGCCGGGCCGGGGCGGGCGGTACCGGGCCCGCCCCACCGCGCCCCCTCATCCCGGCCGCCTCATCCCGTCCCCTGGCTCCGCGCCGTTCCCCCTGGCGGGCGAGGCGGTGAGGGACAGCCCCGTGCGGGGCCCGCGGGCCGGAGCCGGGCGACGCTGCTGCTGCTGGTTCTGCCGCCGCCGCGCATCGGGGACGGGGCTTGCAATTCCCGTTCCGGTCCGTCCTCCTCGGCGCTACGTGGAATGCGGGGGGAACCGCGCGGAGAGCCCGCGGGCGGCTCCCTGCCCGGCGGCACGGCCCGCTGCGCCAGGCGGTGCTGGGGCGCTCACCTGCCGGGGTGTCCCCGGACTCCCCCCGCAGCGCCGCCCTTCCCGAGCCCGCCCGGCCGCAACCTGAGCAGCTCCAGTCTTCCCGGAACCGCGGGAGCTCAGGTCACCCCCCACTTTGGTAGCAGCACCGAGGGAAGGAGACGTTCAAAGCGATGTCGATTTGTACCCAGCATGTTGCAGTCGGACCCGTTTGGACTTCTGGTCTGAGTTCAGCTGCTCGTTCTTTCTACGCAGTGCAATTACCTTGTCTTCTCAAACTAACTCCTCTCAGCAAAACAGGAGGATGCTCAGGTTAAGCTTACTAGGACCTAGTGCCCTTTCAGCTTTGTCACATCAAACTGGGAAAATGTGTACCAGACTCATAATGTTGATGTGTCCAGAATAAATATTGAAAAATAAAGCTACCTCTAACTTCCTTTTTTTCTGCCCTGCATATAGAAAGCTGTCGCTTCAGCCACAGTTCCTGTTTCTGTTGGTGGCTAAAATATTTCTGAAGGTCTAGGTCTTAATCTTGCAGTAAGAATTTTCTTTCTGTAACCACAGTACATAGCTACAAATGGTGAGAAATACTCCCGTCCTTTTCCATGGATGAGATCAGTCTTGTCCATCCACAGAACTGTCTTGTTCAAAAAGCATTTTCTACATATACATTAAATAGTAAAAGAGGTAGTAGAAAGGTTATTTTTAGGGGAGTAGCTGGCGATAAAGGAAAGCTTGAAGGCAGAACAGGAAAACTCTGAACAAGGAAGGTGGGATGAGAGGAAACAGCACAGTGCTCTTTACATAAAGGTAGGACTGGAAGGGACCTGGTGAGGTCAGCTCCTCCATGGCTCTGCCCCAAGGCACAATCAACTACATGTGTGTCATTCTTGACAAGTGTTTGTCTAACCTATTCTGAAGTCCTCCAGCGACAGCATCACTCCAGCCTCCTCAGGCAATCTGTTTTGACTTGCCGTTGTAAACTGTTCCTTAATGTGCAACCTGAACCTTCCTAGCTGTGATTCCAGAGTCATTCCATTAGCCACCAAAGGGACAGCAAGCGGAGTATTGCCCTCAGTCTCTACATAAGTAAAGCCCGCTTCCAGAAACTGTTCTTTAGGCACTCCAGGCCATCCCAAGAGCTGATATATCCTCCTGCTCTCATCAGGACTGTCTTCAACTGATTTGTATCTTACTTGAAGTCTAAAGCTGGAGCTAATAAGCTACTTGGGATCTTGATTGTTTATAAGAAAAGAAGGATAATCATGCACATATCACAGTGTGTATTCTTTTTCCATGCTTCCATATGGAATGCAATCTTTGGTTGTAACAGCAGTACTGCTTTGTGATAAAATTTAAACTCTGGTTGGTTTTGTTCCCCTCAAGATCACCTAAGGCATTGTTCATATTTCTATGGCTGAGTATTTCTCCCTTTTGTATTGTCTCTATTGAATATAACTTTTTTTTTCCAAAATATTTATCCAGTTGGGCAAAACCACTTTGAATTTAAGCTTATCTTCCACTGCCATATAAAAATGCAATAAATTTGTTCAATTCTGCAATCCAGACTGTTAGCAAGAAATTTAGTTCCTCACAGAGCTCAGTAAAATGTATGTTCCTACATATAAGAGAATGTCATTGATCTTTACTCTCACTGTAGTCTCCAGACAACTTGAAATACTTAAGTAAACTGATCTTGCTTAGATGATTGTCGTGTGCAAGGCTTGTTCTATTGTCTTGGTGATAGAGGATTCATTGGTTCCTTTTCACCCCTGCCAGGCTGTAAGGGTGTCACAGAAGATCACCAAAAAGGCTTGCAAGCATTTACACCTTTTTTTTGTTGCAGCTAGCCAAGAAGTTATTCAGTTCAACTGAATTTTAAAAATTTGGGTTTATATTCAAGAGATTAATCCATCCAAAGATTAAAGTACTCAGAAAACCAAAGGGCATTGATCTTGTCGGAAATTCCACTTACTTTTTCAGTTCATCATCCAGAGTTAGGAAATTTACCAAGCATATTGGAAATTTTGATTCAGCTGCCTTTTTGTCTGAAGACATTCAGCCCTGATGTTCTTCCACTCAGTGCAAAAATCATAATAGCTAAAACCATCCTAAGTATAGAAATGATTGCTATGAGATCATATAATACTTGTGTAGAAAAAGTAGGACTACTGGCAGGAAAGATTTAGGAGATGTTGCATCTGGAATTCCACAGCTTGCCAGTTATGTCTGCCTCTGGAGGTTGAAGTGAATGCAGACATTGACTCTCGAGAGATGAAATTCAGTTTAATTTCCTGAATCCTGAGAACAATTTTGTAGTAAGGGTCATAGGCCACAACTGGAAAATCCATGTCTGCTTTGTAAAAATTAAAGGTATATTTTACAGCAAATATTTTTTTCACATAGTCTTAAGACACCTAGCCCTATTAGGCAGTGCTGAATTTTTAAAGCACTAAGCTAGTTTAAAGGAAGGAAGGAAAAAGAAAACATCACCGTTGAGTGAATTAAAAGCTGCAAATACACAACAAGACATGCAGCAATAACTTATGCTTGCCCTAGAAGAACTTGCAGTGGAGCTGCAGAATATACTGTTTCTTCAGTGGAAATATGTTCAAACTTTCCAGTATCTGATGCTTGAAATCTCAAGCCATAAGTGATAAATAATGAAAGAGGGGCATCCTGAAACCATGCGCATGTTGGCACCACAATTTAGTGTACTGGGGACATATTTTCATTTCCCCTTTTCCATGTTCTCCTAAGACAAAACTTCCGCCAATATTTCTGATATAACCTAGGGTAGAAAATAAGAGTGTAAAACAACCTAGCAGGGATGAGAACTGCAAAGCAAGATGACAATGAGAAGCTGTTCAGCCATGCATTTCCAACTGAGAAGCTGAAGTCCTCCAAGGTAAATTTTCTGAGATCACAGCTTTATGTATAGAATTACTCAAAAGGGACTCCAGCTCAGGGCTAATCAATTCTCCTCATGCAGGAAATCCACTATTCAGTGCATTTATTGCAGAAGCAAAACTCTGCCTTCAAATGAAAGACAAAGTACCCACCTTCACATTCCCTGTTACAAACATCAGAGGTTGATGTGCTCTAAGCAGAGGATGAATCTAGTAAAATGATGATTAACCATCTGTAATATTGGCATATAAAAGAGTGTGTAAAGGTAATGGAATGGGAGTTTGCTTTGATTATAGTATTTAGCTCCGGGTAACTCAGGATGTAAAATGATCAGGTCTGTTCCCATGATTTTTTCAATCTGCTTTGTGGAAGAGAGCGTTGCAAACCACTCTCAAAGGCAGGAAGAAGGGCAAAGGGATCTGTCCTTTTGCTAGTACAGCCCTGATCTGAAACAGAGTTGCAAACAATTGGTGATTCTGGTATTTAGGGGACTGACATGCTTTACCACACCTGCTTTTCATCCTCAGGCATCCAAGCATCTCTCAGAGCACCTCACATCCTCTCTCTCTATCACTTGTCTTAAGATCGCTTAAGCCTCAAGAGAAAGGCATGATGCTGGTAGCATAGTAGAAATGGAAATTCGATGTGAAAAAAAAATACTCTTTTACAAAAGTTCAAAATTCAAGATCCTCCAGACTCCCACAGAGAACCTTTATTTTCAATATATTCTGCAGAGAAAATTTTCAACATATTCACCTCAAAAATGAAATTTTTTTTTATATGTAGACTCTGGCTATAAGTAACAATACATATAATATTTTTTTACATTGACTTTCCCTTTCTAAGTCATTTGGTTCTCCTCTGTCTCCAGTTTTGTCATCAAGTTTCAAAATCATCTTCACATGTTTGTGCTGCTGCTAACTGTGGGAATATGTTTTGTAAATCTCATTTGTTGTGGTTTTCTTGGAATCAAACTCTTGTTCTCAAAGTTAACTGAGAATTTCAGCTGAAAGGGAAAGCTAGGAGCCCTGCTAGGCATATAGGAAATAAAGAAATTCAGTTCCGAGAGCAAACTGAAGAGAAGTTCCTTTTATCGAGATTTTTGGATTTTGGCTTGTGTTTTTCAATTTACTAGGTTTGTCAGTATTGCATAGAGCCTGAAAATTTATTTGAGAAGTATACTAAAAACGTTTATTAAAATTGAAGCTTTTGTAAATCTGAAGAATGCCTCTTTTTAGCTGGTGGAAATTTTCTAGTCATAGTACTCTTAAAGAAGGTCCATTAACTTTAAAAAGAAAAAAAGCTTAATAAAAATTAAAAAACCTAAATTATATGAAAATATTATTGGGGAAATTTTGTGTCCCATCCCACATCCCATCCCCAAACTTTTGGCATTTAGAAAATAGCAGCATTCTTATTCCAAAATTATAAATTTTGGTTAAAATTCTGAAGAAAGACTCCAGTAAAAGTCACATAGAATTTAAATGAGTAATGATAACACCATGAATTATTTCCACTTTCAGAACTTTGTTCTGTTTGACTAGCTGGATGATGGATGATTGCTTCTTCATTGTTGCTGTGCCACTACAAACTCAAGAAAGCAAACAAAAATGCTGATGGATCAGACTTTTTGCCAGTTACCTCACAAGCTGCAGATTCACTCCTTCACAAAAGAAATCACTGAAATGTAAGGGTAATCAGAAAAGTTTATTTTGAGAGAGAAAATCAGTACAATGTCAAATATTTCTAAATAGCTCAGTAATCATAAAATACTGATGTCAGGCAAAATAGTTGCTCATTCTTCCTTTCACACAAATCCACAGTAATTTGGACCTAAATATGGTACAGGAACATGGCATTTGCAGAAATTTGGATGAGAAAATGTTATCTTCTTTTAGAACATTTTTTCAACAAACAGAAACATTAGCTTTACAAGAACAGAAAAAACTCAGCTCTGTGATAGTTAGGAAAAGCATTTTGGTTTTCTCAAGATCAGCCCTCCTTTTCAGTCTTCTTGCTGTCCCATATCAGAATCATTGCTATACATTTTCCAAGTATCTAATAAGGCCTCACATCAACTTTACTGTTTTCACATGCAAGAGTCTCCTTTGTCTGATAACACACAGAGCCTTCACACTTTTATCACACAATCTGATCCAGGTTGGATCTAAAATAACATCATATTACTGGAAATAAAACAGTACATTCTGCAAAGCTTCCTTAACAAGATTGAAAGTCTCATCTCACCAAACTTGTAAAATGTGCAGAATATATAAAAAGGTATCAGATGTCACCTTCAGTTGCAATTTTTCACTAGAGGCATCACCAACAAACTTCAGAGATGTCTAGACTGATAAATAGGAGAGCAGAATGGGCTAGAGGGAGGTCCGTATTTCTCAGTTTCTCATTTGCCTTCTGTTTTGTTTTGGGCTGATGCTGGGCTGGACTAAGCCTGAGTCCTGCACTGGGAATCATTTATTTCAGTTAAAAATATAAAAGGATGAATGGGTGAGATGGCGCCAGGTCGTTCATACCTCTGTCATCCTCATGCACTCCCAGTCTGCTGAGCACCACGTACCCCAAACCCTTGTCCTGTTCCTGCCGTTCCCCAGGGTACATTACACATCTTTGAGGTCTGAAAAAAATCGCTTTAGTGGCTCTCACAGAGACCTCGTGTCACCTCAAACACTGTAAGGGCCTGCATCTTGTTCTCGCCCTGTTGTGTCAGTGCTGAAGACAGAGCTCAACAGCTTGAGAAGTGGGCACACTAAAATGTTGGTTTGCTACTTAGAGTTCAAGATAACATGTAGCATTTCCCTAGCTTACCGATGGTTGACAATTTCTGTGAATTATACCTAGGACAATGAATGCTGAATAAATACTTTCTGTATTTGTAGAAGAAGAAACTGTCAAAGAGAATTTAAATTAAGATCATAATGCTGACAGCTCCACTTCCATCACTGCAAATTTCTACTATACATGTATATAAAAACATGAAGCAAAAAAGAAGCAGCACATTCCTACAACATTAGTTCATTGAATTCCATCGTGTTCTGCAGAAAGGCATAATAGATGGCACAGAAAGCAAGATTATGGTCTTTTATTTTGGGTGCAACCCAGCAATTACATAACCTGTGTTCTAATGACTGCATAGTGCTCCCTCATTAAGGAGAAAATTTCATTTTATTTAAAATTATAATCACCAAATCCAGTGATTTCTGATGAGCTGTGTGAATGTGATTTGCAATATTGATTCCACCATATTCAAGTAAGAAAATAAATGCTGAAAGAAACAAGGCTCAAGATAAGTATATTAGAAAGTATTTTTGTAAGGAATATTAGTAAGATTTTTCTGCTTTTTTATGATTAACATCTTTGACATTTTACATGCAAATGCTGAAGAGCAGAGATAAGCCAAGGCAGAACATAAAGGACTAGAATGCCACTCAGAAAAAATGCTTACTAGTATCTTTATTACCAATAGCTGCTGTCAGGTTGATCTACAGTCTTACTAACCACATATTTTGTATTTCCCATGGAAGTTGTTATTCATATTTTAAAATAGCCATCATAAGAACTGGAAGACTTTTTCAGCTATTGCAATTCAGATATCACAAGCTGTCTTTTCAGCCTCAGACTCCATTCAGGCTCATAGGATATTCCACTGTAGTAGGACTCAGAATATATTAAAGGATCAAACAGAAGACATACAGACATCACCGAATATTATGAAGGAAATAAAGATGAAACTAACCTAAGAGTTTCATCAAAAGCTGATAGAAAATTTTTAACTAAAATGTTTCATTTCAATGAGTTTCACATTGACACAAAGGTGAGAAAAAAAATATTGATGACTATCAGATGTAAAAAAATGTTACATGTATCTAAGTGGTCCTAAATTTAAAGAATCTGACGGGGGCTAATTTTTTATGGGTTTTTTTTTTGGTGGGGGGAGTGTTCTCCTCATACTCAGAATAAAAGACTAGCTAATAACTATAAAGAAACTGAGGGCAGAGAAAATTTTTGACTCCAAAAGATCAGAAGCAGCACCAGCTGCTGAAACTGCAGTAACTACTTGAGAGCTGATAGTGCTTAGACAACACTGAAATGTACATGGGGAAAGCCAAAAACATCCTCTGCTGCTGCAATGTAAATCAATAAGCATTTTGTCCTGTCCTATCACTTCGGAGATAGAGCTCTTGAACACATTCATATGGCTTGAGGTTTTTACTAAGAGAGACAACAAGAACACCTTCATTTTAGCCACAGCAATCAAGAGTAAATGAGAGGTGAATCAGGCTAAAGGTAATAAACCAGTACGTGTTTGTGTGGCTTGGAAAACGTTTGTTTTAAAAGCTAACATTCTGAAAGAGAAACATTTTTCCATGGTATTGTCCAATCCTAATAAATGTAGTTCAGAAATTTCCCCACCTCATTATTTAGAGGAAACATTATTTTATAACTAGGATACTGAAGACCCTCCATGCCTTGGGGAGCTAATTTTAGTCTTTTAGTACAATATCAAAACAATCATTACATGTTCAAGGATAAAAAGTAGCTAAGAATAGAGCCAAATGGATTTTCAAAAAACGTTCATCCTGAAGTTAATGACAAATTTAAGAATAGCTAATGTTAAGAGCTCTTTATGAAGTGATTAATGAAGTCTGTCAAGTAGTAAATCCCAAAATCTCTAGAACTTCTTCCAAGTACATGCATCTGCAATTTCATATATACTAGAGGAGAAAGGAAAAAGAAATAGGAAGAACTTTCCACTGTAATTATAAGTTCTACTCAATGGGGAAACAATTTTGAATTTGAGTTGATGTGGAAGGAATTATTTTTATTAGGAAAAGCCAAAACATGAACATTGTAAAGGAACTTTCAAAATTTGAAATAGGAAAAAAAAACTTAAGACCTTTTTAAACAAAGTTCAAAGAAACTGCACCATTTCAACATAAAGTATTCCATGTTGATGTATATGAGGGCTTTTGCTTAGCCCAAAATGAATTTTCCTTTTCAGTGTTTCCTTTCAGCCATCAGCCTCCTTCTCCTGCCCACCTGTGTTCCCACACACACATGCTTAGTTGAGGAGTTTTCACTCGTGCTTCCCATGCTTTGAATGACCTTGCATTGAGGACCTCAGCACATGATGAATGTGCATGTGTAATATTGGAGTGTATTACCCTGGTTCATGTTTCTGACCTGGAGAGCATACAATGAGCACGGGAAAACATATCATACTAAGCAAGACAAAGAGTCACTACACTTTGAACACCTCAGCAATAGGTAGGACTTTTGAAGTTTCGTATAAAATCTTTAGGCTCATCTTCTCAAGGTTTCACGCTTGAGTTAAATGCTTCCCAGCCTTTGGGAAGCCACTAAAGCAGCTTGCATTAGTGGTATTACACCTAATATAAATGTTTCAAGCTTTTAAAACCATTTGGCATCTAAGGATAAGACTGAAGACAGCATCAGCCTATATACACGGGAGTTAATATGACAAATCAGGCTACTTCACAATGAAATGCCTCTCTTCAGACGACTTTTATGTATAAGAACAAGTTAAATTGTCATCTCTCTTTCAGGACTCATACTATGGCATTCTGCTAGCAGAGAACTTCCTTGCCAAGAGAGCGGGCCCCATCTGTCATTCACTCTTCTTGTTTCTCAGCAGAGTTAAAAAGCCTGACAGTTTCCATGAATAACAATGACACATACTCGTATGTCTTGCAGAGAGGCACAAATTTTATTGATGATAAAGGGGGAGAAAAATCCCTCAGTGTCTAAAGAGTTTTCTGAGCACTGCTTATGCCTGGTTTTGAGTGAAGATGGAGCTGCCATTGCGTGTGAGTCAATGAAGCTGCTTATTGCTGTTACCTTGCAATTGCTGACCTAGGGCACTGCAACTCAGCACCTGTCTTCACAGAAGTCTGTTTTGTAACCAACACCTCCTGCTTTCACAAAAAAGATTCTTCTGTATCTGGGTTCCAACAGCTTTTAATTCATAGTCTTTACCAATCTTGATTCATCTGCAAATCAAAAGCTACTTAAACACAGTTTTTGAACACCTTGAAAAGTATCAAAAAATCATAGCAGAGAGGTATGTTTTGGGGAAGATGCTCACAGACAGCATGTAGAAAAAGTGCTTTTGCTGCTATGAGTGACTTTCTTCTTAGGTTTAACAAACACAATTGCATAAATATCGTTATAGAGGCACATCTATACTACCCAATTTTCAGAAAGACTACACCTACCTGTTTGGTAATAGGGTTTTTTTGTTTTTTTTTTTTTTGTCAGCACAGAAGACAAGGGGAAAAAAAATCCAGAAAAAGGAAAGCTTACCCCAAGCTTACCTAGCTTTTGTTATTAATAATACAAATCTATGTCTGTCATTTGTCAGTCTGGTGTTGGTTTATTCAATAGTTTATTGAAAAAAAAGTTCACCCATATCCCATATGAAATGTTTTTATCATAGAAAAGGGGAGCCATCTGCATATAGGCCTCTATTTAGAAGCACCTTTTATTATTGGCATGAGTTAATTGGCATTTTGTTTTTCCTTCATCTCTATTCTTGAACCTCTGACTATATTCTATCAAGTTAACTGAGAAATATACTTACATCTTTAGGGGTTATGCCCTATTTCAGATTATAATTTATATATAAATTTCTTTTTTTTTCATAAATCTATCTTCACTGTGTAAAATTCAGCTCTTGTAGAGGCTGATCAAGCATCAGTCTTTGTTAAAAATGCTGCTGAATATTATGTTAAATCTTGGTACAAAAAGAGTTATATGCAAATGACATTTTGAGAGTCATCAGCAATAAAGGAGAAGTTTAGGAATGTAAGAACAGATAGAATACCTTGAGGACTAGAATAATAAAAGTGAAACTGAATTAAGTACAGTTTGAGACAATATCCCATATAAAATGTCCAGAAAAAAAAAAAAAAGAAAATCAGGAATGAAATTTTGGCTAGTAGACTAAAATTTCATCAAGAATTAGAGGAAAGCAACTTCGTTTTTTTAAAAAACTTGTTGCATCTGTTTGATTGATGCTACTCTGACCTCTGTCTGAAACTCTCCAAATTCTGTATTGCCCTTCTAGTCAAGAGCCAGGGCCACTTTCTTACCTGGTTTTCCAATTGTTCTTTTAATAATTAGGATTTCTAAACTGGATCCTTTTGAAAATGCTTACGATTCAAAGTTCTGATGGCTTAGTCCCTTTGACAAATCAGCTGCTAAATGAAAAGAAGGGGAAGCAGGTGTAGCACAGAAAGAAGTTGGGTTTTTTTGCCCAACTGAAACCCTATTGAAACCAAGGGTAAAGTGCCTTTTAAGGGAAGCAGTAATGCTGCTTCTTCCTATTGGGTCACTCACTATGAACTGAGTCACACAAGTCTACTATTTTGTCTCTAGCTGATTCAGATCAAAGGTCCAGAATCAGAAGACAAAATAGCTTTTCAGATGCTTGTTTGTTTGCTTATTTTGGAAACAGGAAACCTGAGTAGTTTTGGTCAGTGTCACTGTAGAAGGACACTGATGATAAGTTGAAAAGTGTCAAAGTTCCTGAGTGTATATCATGATAAATTCAAACATGAAAATTCTGCTTTTGGTGGGAATCCATCTCATAAAGTTCCCAGTTTAACAAAGTCTCAAATACTGGGGGTTTTTTTCCATGGCTGGAATGTCAGATATTTTGCATGGCCAAAACTCCACTGAAATTCAGTAAAACATTGCTTGCCAGTAAGTTTCAGAAAATGATCTCTCAGAGAGCCTACTTTAGAAAGAGGGTGACTGAATTAACGTGAAACTAGACTTTACATACTTCTATTTTATTCATATGACATAGTCACAAAATGCTTAAAGTTCTGAAAAATTGAATTTCATAAAGTGACTCATGGCTAAGTTGCCAATATTTTGGAGCAGAAGAATCTGTTTTGAAATATGGTGGTCACAGGCAGGCTTGGTTAGTAATCCTCCTTTGATAGTCCACACCCAGATCTGTATCAGGTAGAACAACTGATGAATCCTTCCCACATACACAAAGCATGTCCTAAAGCTAGTAACTGCTGTCTCAGTTGCCTCTGTCTAAAATACAGTGAGTCTAACAATTTGAACTGTGCTATATCCTTGTTTGAGGGAATACTAGGAGATGAGTAATATGCAACATGTCATGTGCGATCATTTTCTGGTACTTAAAACTGCATTAAAAGTTATTTTCTAAAGGTATTTTTCTCAAAGGCATAGGAGGAAGGAATTAACCCCTTTGTGGAAGACAGCAATAGAATTTAATAGCTGAGGCTAATGTGGAAATGACACAGTATGAAACATGAAATAAATGGTATATAAAAGCTTTCAAGAGGGAAACAACAAAAATCTTCACCAAAGAAGACCAGAATTCTTCAGTTTTGGTATACATACTGAGATAGATCAGTAAGAAAGTATATTTTTGTGACTAGCAAAAGTTCATGAGCATAGCAAAGTGATGATGAGATTAAAGAACTTTAGAAAGTTAGAGTTGTTTGATGAACAGGAATGTACTAAACCAGCTTCTTCAGTGACAATTTAAAAGATTTTTTTTGGTCATGTTTGTATTTGTAAATAATGTCTTGAAAATGCATTAACTTGCAAACTTTACTTTTGATAGTTTAGCAGCCTTTCTACTCTTAGTAAGTATTTCTCAATAAAACATCATGTGCTTTTAAAATCTCGTGACTCTGAAGTTATACTACACATAGGTAGGGTAGAGATAGTAGTACAAAGACATTTAAGTTTCAAGTGGTATGATGTCAACAGCATAGTTGCAGTTACAATTGGTAGCTTCATGGTGGAGCCAAAAGCATGAGCTTTACACTTACTGCTGAGAGAGAATCAGAAACATAATGTAAGTGTGAGAGCATCCAGCTTCGTACAAGGTAACTTAGTTCCAGCATACCCTACAGAAAAGTGATTTCTTAAACTAAGCTGCAACTCAAGTGTGTCAGGAAGTCTGTTTCTGTAGCTAGTTGTTTTTGTAGAGTGCCAGTCATCAAGTTTCATTGCTGCTGAGAGTAGATTATATCATAAGTATGTCACAGCAAGGGGGAAATTTCCATTTCAGAAAGGAAATCATACAAACAAAGCCATTCCACAAAGATTTCAGACTATAATCAAGTGTCCTGGGGACAATCAGCATCTTTGATTTTAGATAAATACTTTTGTATGCCAAAGAAAATTTTCATTCAGTATAAAGCATCTTAATTGAGATGAAGTGCATAAGTCATTCATTTACTAAAGTATCATTCCAAAATTATCTTCATAAAGCAAAGGGTATTTTTTCCTATTCACAAGCATATTTTAAAATACAAAGAACCATATACATCAGTTTTTAATGAAGCATTAATCTCATTTTCAAAACTGAAAGCTGCATTGTTCTTTGAAATTATTACTTAATTGTTATAAACTTTAATGTTCAGATACACATTAAAATAATATGAACAAAAAATAATTATGAAATTAAAACAATTCTAGGTTATTTTTGTATTAGCAATGTACAGTTCTTTAAAGAAAAATAAAAAATCATCAAAACTAAGGTCATGAGTGAAACTTGAATCTTCTCCCCATGTCCAGTTCAGGATAGATCATCCTTAGAAGGAGAACAGGTAATTCCTACTGCATTTCTTCTTGTCACATTGGGAATACCCAAAAGAAAATGCACTACCAGTTTACTACATTGCTTGTGAATTTGTGAGAACAGAGTTCAGATGCCAAGTTATTAATCTGGATGAACCACTGAGTGCCACAGACAGTTCAGCCTATTCGTTGCAGGTGTAGGAGAACAGTCTCTTAAACCAATTAAAAGCATTTGAAAGAGAGGGCTTCTTCTTGTTGCACAAGGCAGTACAGTTTTACAGCTTTGTGAACCTTCACTTTGAAAATTTATAAAAGTTATGTTATCAGAAGATCTCACTTTTGTCTGGGTTCAGTGGGTTACTGCTTTTTCTTAAGCAAGCAAAACTCACTCTCAGTTGAGGAGCCCAGGTTTCAATTCCTAGTCACATCTGGAGAAGATTCCTTTGACAAGTTTTGCCTGGCTGATGTAAAGAATTAACAGTATCCTCCCATGTTTCTCTGACACTGTCCTCACTGATAATTAACACTCTAGCAATGACATTTATTTCTCATTTAGGAGTGGTAACAGCATGTCACTTCTGCAACTTTCTGGAGACAGAATTTTCAGCGCTATGACCTTTAAAAATACTTATAAAAGCAAATGAGCTATGAAAACGGGGTTGTGTTTGTTTGTATGTGTGATAGTCATTCAGTATACCAGCAATTAGGGAGAATATCCAGTTTTAGGTAGCATATGCAATGAGCATGCACATCCTGTACTCGTTTTGGAAGGGGTACTTTCTATTCAGAGGCAGATACAGAATGTTAGCAGAGTACATTTTCATGCACAGCTATTGGTCTATCACACCCAGTCCATCTCCATTCACTGAAAACTTTCATTTAATTTTAAGGGAACACTAGCTACTGAAACATACATTGCAAGTTCGTAGTGAATTTCCATTTGTCTTAGTGTTAGAGGTTAAATAAACTCTGAAGTAAGATCAATCTGGAGAAGTACTCTTTGAACTAAAATATACCTTTCTAATTTGTAAGCTCTTCAGTTAAGAGATGTATCTACTTACGCAGTATTTCAGAGACGGGAGATAAAGAGCTGGAGGCATTACTACAGCTCAGGAGAGAGTGAAGGCTTGCGGAGTAAGTAAAATATACTGTACTAATTGCCTATAATAAAAGTAAAAATGCAACGCTAAATTGCATGAAATTCTAAAATTGTATGCTGCCTCTATGACATACTTTTGCCAGAGTCCACTTCAATAGCAGAAGATTTCAGGGTATTAGCAAAGTTTTTATTGCACGATTTGTTTTGTGAGTGCTACAGACATGCTACTATTTGCATAGCTGGTGCAAAGTGTAAGATTTGTTTTTGCAAAAGAGTGTACCACATCCCCATAAGGGAAGAGGCTAGCCAATGAGATCAGGCTGCATTTCCACTGATTATGATAATGAACTAGTGATCTCAGAGACTAGCTGGGTGCCAAGGAGGCTGTTGTATCAGAAACAGGGAGAAAAGGGTGCTGAGATGATAACTGCCGTGCAGACATCTACTCGGCATATTGCAAACAAGTTCAGCTGAGCCGACAAGGAATATAAAACTGCCTGTGTATCCAATGCCAGTTGTTTTGCTAAGGAAAATAATTGTTATGGCTCATAAGAAGAGCAAAGGAGTTGCCTGAAATCTGCGAGAACAAGTCAGATTAGTGAGATGTTAAAAAGTCACCAATATGCTGCTAACCAAGATAAAGAAGGTGGTAAAAAAAATAAAAGAGGGAGTCCCTCTCTATGTGAAAAATCTGTACCTAAATCAAGTACTGGTAGTGCAAAACCTTAACGCATATGAATCACTGAAGATACAGAGTTGTAAAAAACATATATAGGAAACTGTGGTAATTAAGAAAAATGCTAAAAATAAATGAAAATAGGTATTTAATAAAACCACTACCAGGTTAAAGTAGTTCTTAACTGTTTTTCTGACATGCATTAAGTAAAATTGGATTTTGGGAAATACTGTTTGATTAAAGCATATAGGATACCAAACAGGAGAATTATAGCAGTGCTAAATAAAAAAAGATAACATTCGAGCTCAAAAGACATTGTTTTAATTGCAAATCTATTTTAATCATTATGTTGACTAAAGATTAATAATAACAGAAGTGGATATTGTTTCAAACTCTACAGACCAATAGCAATAACGTAGCTGCCCACCTATTTCTGCACAAGGAAAAAGAATATAGTCCCAGACACTACGAATTGTATTAATACACAGATTTCCAAAGGAGTGATTTCCCCCAAAATAAGGTCATGATAAGTCAAATGGGTTAGAGAATAATATTTAAAGAAAAAGATTTCAAAAGAAATTTGGAAACTGTTTTAAAATAAGATGGCTTCTAGACAGCAAGAATCATGCTGTAACAATATCAAGGTGAGAATGACATCCAAAGTGTGTCCTGGTCCAGCTCAATGTGAGGACAGTACTTAACAATATAAGAAAACAGTGAGAAGGAAACAGATAATAAATCAATATAAACTTAGTATATACAGGATATAGATATCTGATAAAGGAATTTAAAGGCATTATGAAAAATGCATGGTAGAATTGGCTTAACTAATGTTATTAAGAAGATTTAAACATCACCACAACAAATGTATTGGTGAGTAATTAGGTGTATTTTCTAGTGGACATGGCAAACTAACACCTTGCAGTGAGAGACCTTGCAACTGCTGTTCTTTTCCTGTTTGCCCCCACCACCAGTAGTGGTAATTCAAGTAGTGCCTAAGTGTCTTCACAGGGAGAAAACACTGCATGACACTTAAAAAGGACAAGATTAAGAAATATGCACTGGAAATCTAAAATCACAGAAACTCATATAAGAAAATGCATGCATTTGCAACAATGAGTGGGATTAAGCATTGCCATGCTTTAATTAATAGGATGGGTGGACCCACCTGCTGTTTCTCTGGAAGACACGCTTTATTCAGGAATACTTTTTGGATTCAGTACATCTTCAGGGCATCTTGGCAAAAGAGAAGGACCGGTTACTATAAAGGTCAGGCCAAATGTTCCAGTAATACCTGCATTCAGTGAAACTTTCAATAATATATTACAATAGCCCCTTCCCATGTCTTACTTATTAGAGGAGATAAATCCCTGGCTGTATGCCCTGGGTCTGCTTCACGTTCCTAATCACTTTGTAATTTCCCTTAGAGAATATATTGACTAAATTGCCTCAGTCTCAGAATATTACTTAGAATATTACAAAAACAGCAAATGTAATCATAACTCTTCCTTATTATAAATTTATGTTTAAAGACCAAAATCTGGACTCTTAGAAACTGTTACCACTAAGGATGCTCCCAAGAAAGAACACTTCACATCACAGTGCATCCGAAGTGCCTCCTTCTACTGCCAGGGTGGTGAAAAAAAGCTGTGGTGTCAGGCTTGCCTGCATTCCCTAAGTCAGCTAAGCAGAAGACTAACCTATAAAATTAAGTAAAGCATATACAAATCTATGTTAGTTACTACTTTATGCAATATATAAAATTTCTTTCTATCTAGTGCTTCAAGGCACAAAACATTTGTTTGACTTTTCTTTGGACTTAACTCAAATTTAAACTCTCCTTCAGGGCTATCAGATGAGGTGCCCAGAAGAAGCTCAATGGAGCTTGAACCATGGCAGGTGCTGAATGGATGTGCTCCCTCGCCAGCAGCTATAGCATGTAGCAAACTTGCCTTTATTGGCTTCTAAGGCAGTGAATCTGCCCTAGTTTTTCACCACAACCCCAGGCATGCTGCTGATCATTTAGATTTAAGCTTATTGGAGGTTCTAAATGCCTCTCACTGCAGGTACCTGTAGGTTTTCAAAAAGATGCAGTTGGCAAGTTGACTCAGAAACCTGCCTCAAACTTAATCTTGATAAATTGCATTGAATCTGCCTACTGCTAGATACAAAAGATCTTCTTAGTTAAAAATACATTCACTGGCTTTGAAGCAGAATGTGGATGAACAATTGATGAGTGTAAGCAGCAGCTTGTAAAAAATATTGATTTCCTGTAGATAATAAAGCATCTAAATATTTAGAATATATTGCTATTTTATATAACCTTAGGAAATAAGATACTACAGATTTATCATTCAAGCCAAGAAATTTAGTCCCAGGATGTTAAGGTATTCCTATCAAAGTAATTTGGGTTTTGTCCTTTCTCATAGTACTCTGGAGATCAGTAATTATATTTCTTTGTGAGTGAGACAAATGGAATAGATACTGCAAAATGCATCCAGTTACTCTATTCCTGTTTTACATACATGGAACTTTTAAAATTTATATAGACAGTAATATTTTCTAAGGGCTGTTTCAGTTTGTCCTATATATATGGAGTCTACCTCAAGTGTGAAGCGAAAACTCTAAAATTACCTTAAAGATGACTGTCTGCTTTTTCAGTGGAAAACCAAGCAAATTCAAACACTCCCAGCAACTAATTTTTAAAACATACTTATTAATTTACACGTATCTGAAATAATAATCCAAAGGGTGACCAAGATAAATAGCTGCAATTTAAAAACTTTTGACCTGACCTAAGTTGCTTTGTAATTTGCTCTTGAAAGTCATGATTTCAGAAATAGTTGGTGTAAAGGTGAACAACTTAAGATATGACAATACATTTATTTAAATTTCAGGACTGATAGTGTTATTCCTAAGACTAAACTTTAATTATAACTAAATATAATAAAATTTACCCATACACTGGAACTATTCTTCCAGAGCATTGGGAAATAAAGAAAAGCAAAAGGAAGATACCAAATCCTCAAAATAAGAGATCAAATTAGTCTAAATCTGAAAGATTCTTGCGGAGTCCCATCCAACATTTAGGAAAGAGTCTTTAGTATTCGGAAGTCATTGGCTCAACAAATTTTGATCAAGTTTGAACTTTTTAACTTATTTTACTTCTAGGAATACTTTTACTGGTGGAATTTACATTCCTTTAATTCTGTAACTTTATGTGCCAGTGCACAGATGGGCCTAGGGGAACAACTGTAATATAAAACTGGTAAAGACCAGATAGGCTTCAGAAGCAAGCCTAGTCTGTCTTACTGACAGGGGTCATTTCCATTAATATCATATCGTAATAACTATGCCCTCACACTGGCACAGAGCCCTGCACATTAGCTTTTCTCATGAACCTTAGGAGTGAAAATTGTTTATAAAAAGGATAAAAGCATGACACATGGTTATAAAAAGGCATGCTTCATCTATTAAGATGGATCTTTCACTTCAGTACACATACTTCTGAAACGTCCCTATTCCTTTAGGCTGAAGGTGAGGAAGAGTTATACCTTGAAACCAAAATTCACAATTAAACTACTTTTCAATTATTTCTAGAGCAGCTCCCTCTCATGGGTAATGATTATCAAGAAGAGTATATTAAAAAGTAGACACCATCAACTCTCACTGTTCTACTCTTTTGTTGCAATGACCGTAGTAAATAGAAATATGCATGTCTGAACAATCCTGCTGCTCCACAGCTATTTGGCCCTAAAGTAATGCTTACCACCTTACAAGTACTAGAATCCTAAACAGCCTCTGAGCAGGGAACTTGTGTTTTGCTTCCATGATTGTTAGAAATTATATAACAATCACAATTCACTTTAGTTATTTCTACTGACTGTGAGAAACAGTTAAGTACAATTAGCTATTTGTCCAGAAAATACCTACATGTTTAACTTGCATAAATAATCCAAATTAGTTTGTCTGGTTCCTGCTGCAGGATGGAATACCAAATGGGCTCATCAGACGTGATTAAAGGTGTCCATTTGGCTTTCAGACCCGCCACAGGAACAAAATCAAGTAATTTGGATTATCAATGTAAATTAAGTATTACACTGTAGTGACACTGCTAAGGTGAGTAAAGATTTATAAACTGCTTTTAAAACCAGGAGGGGAATAAGTTTTAAAACTTAAGCTTTATCTTAGCTTTAACAGGAAATAAGTTTTTGAAAGGAAAGGGAAATAAAACAATGAATCATGCTGAGCACCAAAAGCAGAGATTTCTATGTGAAGATTGACACATCTGTTTTATTTTGCTTACGGAAGAGTGATGGAAATGGCAGAGAAAAACATTAAGATGGTGGAGAATGAATGATGAGTAAGAGCACGGAATGCTGGTGCTAAGAGAAATGTTTCATTCTATCTAGCATTATAGCTGGAAGTCCTCCTTTTTCTATATTTTTGTTGCTATTTCAAGAATTATTGAGATGCTTTGCTTTAGCTCTGACCCTGCAAAATAGGTCAAGCCACCTTGGATTCTCAAATCCTTTTATCTGTCAAAACCTAGAATAGACCCATCTGTTCCAGTTTTAATCTGTTTAATTTCTTCTAGTGCTCTTCACTCTTATTACAATGTCTTGTAAAACTCATGCGGGTAAAACAATGGTAAAATATACTCTGAGTATGTCCAGGTTGTTTGATCTTGAATCTGGTTGCTAGAGCAATTATTTCACTAGACTGTGAGACATCCATGTGAGAAACATTTCTCATACCTTGTAATTGTGTGGTAAGGATGTTAAGCATAAAAATCTTCCTACTGTTTTCCAAATACATTTCTCTCCTGAACTCTGAAACAATTTTTGAGTAAGGAAATGGTGACTTGTTTGTCCCCTGAAAATGATAATACTGTTCAAAGGGCAACTTTTGCATCAAGGACTTCTATAATAGAGTATTTTCTATAAATCACCTTTAATACCAATACTTCCAATAATGGATGTTTTCAAACTATACAATTTCACCCATAAACAAGGAAAAACACCAACTACTTTTGCTGTCATGTAAAATTAATGGAATATGATTCCTTTAAAGCAGTTACTCATTTATTCTACTTTGCAGCAAATCACTTGGAAATGTTTGCTGCTCCTAATTTGCCGGAGTTTTCTCTTCTACAAATCAAATTAGTAACCGAGTCTCTTGTTAGGCAGATTTGTAATGAAACTGGAGTTCATGGGCAGTTAGGCAGAGCTGCCCTAAGCCTTTGTTTCTGCTGGGATCTGCTGCTTGCTAACAAGATGCCATCATAGGACAGGAGTGCCTAAGGCTTGTGATACGACACAAGTGAGAATTACTGGGGCTACAAAGCTCACTGAGCATCCAAACTCTGTGCTTTATGAGCATATTTGAATCTCAGCCATCTCGTTTTATTCTTTTGACTGTTTCTTGTTATGCAGCTGTACTAAAATATCAGCAATGCTGAAATCTTCCTCTGATATGGATCATAAAGCGCCCATACTTGTCTTTCTCTATTATGACACTGTCAGCATTTCTGAAGACAAATCTTGGTTTTTTCTCTCTCACAAGGATCCTGTAAATTTTTTGTAATTCACTTTAAACACTTGAGTAGCCCTCAATGACTAAAGCTGACTAGTATATAGAGCAGGTCTGAGGTCTGACACCAGCTTTGCAGGAGACCCCTTTTCTAATGAACCAGCCTGGTTGTGTTCTTTGGAGGGGCAGGATTATGGCACGTGTATGTTCCACAGTAACACTGCCTTGAACATGGCATCAAGAGAGTTCTGAGTACAAGTACATCAAATTGAAAGAAAGGTCTCAAAGTAACCATTTCACTGTGCAGTTTTTTCATATGAAACATGCATTTATGCTATGTAGTAAATCAGAATGACATGATACACTTTCCATTTCTTCCCTCTTCAGTATTGCCATGCTATTCCCCAGACTTCCACTATTCCTTCTAGGATTGTCTGTCAAAGAGGGAGACTATTTTATCTGAACAGCTACAGGAAGATCTTTTTCTCTGAGTCTTGGAGATCTGGACTACAAGAATAAGATGCTGAAGAGCTTTCTTCACCTAAAGCATTACGAAATTTTCCCAGAGTGAATAAATGCAACTGCAGAGCTGCACTCGTTGAGACACAGCAAAAACCTTTAACACAGCTTCGTCTGTTTCTTTTTATGGATTATTGAAAGTAATTTACAGATTACATGGATAGGCAATTCACAGTGAGTACTTTAGTTTAGAATTTTATTTTCAATGGCATTTTGTATGGAGTACCATGGTTATGTTTGCCATTCCAAAGAAGGACTACTAGAGTCTAGTCTAGTAGAAATCTAACATGTAGCAAATGCACAACAGAGACATACCTTAGTAACCTGGGAAAATGCTTATTTCTTCTATTTATCTTGAAACCCTGTCACATGAAATTACAAAATACAACACATGCAAAAAGTCTAAACTAAAGCACAATTTCTAGCTTGTATTTCTCCCCATAAAAGCAATTTTCTATCCTGAAGTTTGGGGAGGAAGAGGAGCTTTTGAGGCTTGTGTAACCTAGTAAGCTTTAAAATATTCACCATTATTCTCTGTAGGCAACTTTATTTCACTCTTGCAGAACTCTACAGTTCCCCTGTGGGCTATCCCTATGTCTGCTCTTTGGTGAAATTTGCTTCAAACATCTCTTAGAACTACAGAATCACAGAATATGCTGAGTTGGAGAGGACCCATAAGGATGACTGAGTCATCCTGGCCGTTCCGCTCCTGGCCCTGCACGGAACATCCCAAGAATCACACCATGGGCCTGAGAGCGTTGTCTTGATATCAGATTCTTCAGCTTATGGAATTAATTTCTTCCTTCCCTGTTTAAAAACCAGTTTCTTTTCATTCCTTATCTGTGGACTAGATTTCCCATGGCCCTTTTGATATTAAGGTTCCCAAGGGTGGGATTTGGTTCAATATACTGTTATCAAATAGTGACTTTGTGACAGTCACCTATATCTTTATAGAAATACGAGAAACAGTATCAACTATTCATAGTTGCTTGCCTTCAATTAGCAGTGGTATATAAAAATGTGAAGCTTGGAAAAAAAAAGAAATTAAAAAGAGCAGCTCACAGAGTAAAATACATCATGGAAAATAGATAAAGGCATCACACTAGCCAACCAGAATAAAAATAACATTACATCAAAAGCCCATCTAAAAGGCCCCATCTTTGAAAAAAAAGGGGCCATTTATAATGAAAGAGGAGGACCTTACAGCAAAAATAAATCAGAGGTAAGAAAGTTACGAGTAAATCAGACTAGGAAAAGCATTACCTTTCATAACATAAATATGAAACCATTAACAATAAGAGAAAAAAAAAAAAAGGTTTGAGAAATGTCTTAGTAAATAGTCCAAGGCTATGAATAATTTTAGACTTTTCATAAGCATAGAATTTTCCCAATAGCTGTATGGCCTTGCAGTCCTGTGCCAAAGATCTGTGATTTAAGGGTGAATGGATCTGTAGCTACAGAAAGGAATGCTATGGGAAGAAAAAGCCATCACAGAAAATGTGAGCATTTCAATACAGAGAAGCTGAGGGAAGCTCATACACAGACCATTCTTTACAGGAGATAAGTCTGAGGAATTGTCTCAGTCAGACATGCTAATAAATAATTTTCAATAAGAGATCAATAAATTAGATAGTAATAAATCACACAGATCATGTGATATTTGCTCAATATTTCAATGTGGAATTTCCATCATGTTAAGTAGATTACTTATACTTTCAATTAGCTTTACTGCCAGAGGAAAGGGAGATGACTGCTGGAATTTCAGCTTCCTAGAGGAATTTAGGTTATTCTGCAACAATGCACAAAGAAAATTGATAAATTCTGTCACACACACTTCAATTAGTAATTAAAAATAACGCCTAGACATCAAACAAAGGGTGATGAGGCAAACCATTGAGTGGCTTCTATATAAAAATATATAGGCAGCCATATATTATCTACTTCGAAAAAGGGATGGCTTGGAGAGAATCTGATAGAGTACTATGGGCTTATGATGGCTCTGAATTAAGTGGAAAAAAAATCTACTTTTTCATGCTGAAACACCTGAACTATCTGATGCCCTTAAACTATCAAGCAACAGATTTAAAGCAAGTCAAAGAAAATAACAATTGTAAATTATATAACTTTGTCATGGCATTTATCAGTAGCCAAAATGGGTTAAGAAATTATTAAAGAAATAATAAAAGAAAAATCTAGTCTATATGAGATGGGAGAAAAAATTATAATAAAATAAAAATTATTGACTTTTGGAGGAAATACTGAAGGATCATGCATCTACTCTAGATATATGCTTTCACTGTGCACCTGTGGCTGGCCCCTGTCAAAGATGGGATTCAGCAGTGAAGGACTGTTGCTCTGACAAGTAGGACCATCAGGAACTGTATTGCCACATTTCAAAGGCTGCAGCACTTTGGCAGAAGAGGATGCTAAGGCAAATCATGGTCAGATAAACCAGGACAGTTAAGAGCTTATATCCTAGACTTGCAGTTGAATTTTGAATTTGGAATGTATTTGTCAATAACTGGAATAATTCAGTTTATATTTAATATATCTAGTCATGGTAATATTTTTATTATGTGGGAGGTGGGTTTTTATTTTGTGGGGGAGAGAGTGTTAGCTTTTTCTTTAAATGGGGCACCTAGTATGCACATCATTTAAATTTAGATATTTATGTTCATTCTATCATGTTACAGTTAAAGCCCAGAGTAATGCAAACAATTTTGGCTAAATCTGAGGGCAAGATTATATAACATTCAGACAAGATACAGGGTTCATGGCACAGTTACTCAATAGCATAATTCAGATATGAATTTGAACATGATAATCATTATGAGTTTTGACATTTGCCAGTGCCATGCCTGTTACTTACTTAGAAGGCTAGTTTTATGTAATTTTTATCCTCATAATGTATTTCTTCTGACACTCCTTTGCCTTCAGTCTTGCTGTTATACGTTCAAGTATGATAATCATAGAATATTCAAACATTTTATAAAAGCACACTGAAATATTATATGACAGTATGTGTGTAACTATCAAAATTTAGTTTTAAGTAAGTTTTATGAATTCTTTCTTTAAAAATATTTTTCCTGACATTTACATGTAAGAGCCTAGTGGTCCCTTCAGAAATATACTCTGAAATAAATGAGACTGGAAAGAAATATTTTCTATAATGTGCTGTTACCACTTCTGCGCTATACAACATCTATAGTTAGAGTTCCAGCCAATACTTTTAATACTTATCTGTGTCCTTTCCTTTAAAGGGGAAAGAAATATTCTTTGTTTGGGTGAGAAAGCTGCAGAACTTCTCTTTAAACTGCTCAAGTTCTTCATAGTGGCAGACACACTTTCAGGCAGGTTTTAAAAACATACAATAGGTTATAAAAACCTCTTTTTCTGTGTGGCATTTTTTCTGAATGCCATGACACCACACTGAAAATCACATACCTTCTAAAAGTGTTGCAATGCAAATATATTACCTCTGCAATAGAGACTGCTGCCCTTTAAGAAAACAGTTTTCCTTTGATAATATTTTGAGATATATCCTGCTGCTGTTCTTTTCAGAGTGCTGCTTTATCTTACTTTCTCAATGCCCTCCTGTAGAGGTAGGCTTCCTTCCCATCAAATCATGCAGTGTGGAGCACATCAGACTCTGCAGAGTTCCTTAAATATTTGGTTGAAGGTCAGTCCTGTCATCCTGGAAAGAACAAAGACATAGTTTTATGCTTTGCTACACTTGAAGAAACTTGGAATAATAATAAAAAAAGAACACAGGAACCACTTTCCCAGCATGATGGTGTTAATTTGTAACCCTGCACCTCTATAACTTGTGCAGGTGGAGGCTTGCCAACAGTAACAGCTGGATGCTCAGGTGTGCATATTTCACGTATTTTACAAAGCAGTAGAAAGCAAAGATGCAGACAAGTTGTATGTGAAAAAAAGGCTGTGGTTTTTCTGCTGCTGCTACTGTGCTATTGAATTATGGGCAGTGGTTTGGTGAGAGACCTTGATCCCGTTGAACAATGGCAAAACTCCTGTTGTTATCACTTCATCTGGGTAAATTAATGTGGAGTATTTTGGAATAAATCATGGAAACCAAGAGTCTCAGAGAAGCAAATCCTTTCCTTCACTTTGGTTCTCTTACTCTTTATGCCAAAAGCCTGAGTGTGGATAGAAAACATTGGTTTAGGAAGATTATTTTGAATTCCAGAAGGAAACAGAGCAGGACTTCAGTGCCACTATTTACCTAGAAATAACATTCATACATATGCACACAACAGATACATCATTTACTTAGACACACACTTTAGGAAGTTTTATAGAAAAATTTGACGAAGCTCAGGTATAAACTTTGAATAGCTTCAAGCAACTCTAGTGTTTGAAAGAAAGTGCTTTGCTTTCACACATGGAATTTTCTCTCCAAGAAACAATCTTAAACTAGCAACATTAGAGGAATATTTGGCACATGATACTTCACTGAGCCTCCAATAATTGGAATCCAAGAAGTCTAAGTTCCCAAAAGCACAAAAAGCCTCTCTTTTATAACCTATAAAGAGGTAGTGAAACTTTGGATTATGGCAGTAAAACTGAAGCTTTTCATAGAATCATCATAGAGTCATTGAATGGCCCGGGTTAGGAGGGTGATGATCTTAAAGATCATCTAGTTCCAATGCCCCTGCCATGGGGAGGGACATCTTTCACCTCAATTTCAGAGATTTCTAAGGTACATTTACTATATATTTTGCCTCACATACTGAGCATTCAGTCTTTATGACTGAGAATAAATATCAATAATTACAAAAAGTGGTGGTAAAAAAATTGCATTGCCAAAGTATGGCAAGTTGTTTTTTGACCACAGTGGGAAGGCTTTATATAATTCCTGCTTTTAAGCTGATTCTGGAAGTCACTGTTTTTTGATTATCTGTACAAGTCTTGATTGCATGTCACCACAACAGCATTTCACTTAGATGCTATGCTTGTCTTTGCTTTGTGCCCATCATCCTTCCAGGCTTTTTCTGCCTTCTTTTATTTTTTTTTTTTCTCTACAAGCAAGTACATTTTTCATTTTATTCAAATGATAAAGTGATTTTTAGTGACTCTTCAGGCTCATAAATCACTGTTATCATAGCATCTTCTTTATGATCTTTATGATCTTACACAGGTGAAGACCAACGTAATAATAAGGTGTCAAAAAGTTCTTATTTTCTACATGGAAAACAGAGAAACCACTCTGCTAAAGCATGAAAGAAAGAAGCAGTGGGCTGGCTTTTCCACTTATAAAACTTCCTTTCTGTGATGAGTTTTTTAGTGATATAGAATCATTAAGGTTGGAAAAGACTTCTAAGACCATTGAGTACAACCATTAACTTAGCATTGCTTAACCTAAACCTTTATTTTCCCTTCTGCATTAAGGTGCATAGGTTGAGCTTATAGTTGCTTGTCTAAGCAAGTAGAAGTATTATTAGAAGCTTATTATATATAAAAATACATTTTAATTCGGTTTAGGTTAGTTTCTACCTCAATCCTAATTATATATGCATTACATTTACTATTTTAATAAGTATTCTTTGCTTGTAATTTCAATGTTAACGAAAGACAACTTAACTGCTTTTAGAAATTTACTGTTACTGTATTTTCTGTGAATTATCAAGTGAATATTATATACATCAATCATTGTTTTAGTGTTGAAAAAAATTTCAGTTACAAGAATAACTCACATTTTAATAACACTAAATGGTGTTTCACTATGTAAGAGTCCATTTTGAAGACACATAATATTCAGATTTCCTTTCATTTAATAACAGAACCAATGAAGAGAAAAAAAAAAGAGATATAACTTTAGTACCTTCATGTTTTCATTTCTGTTAAATATCACACTGGGTATGGTTCACATTTATCAATTTGAGTATGCAGCAGTTATGGGCTGCTTTCGCGTATGTAATTTCTTTTATTAATTTTCACACAAATCAAATACTATGAGAAGAAAAAGGGGAAATAAAGATAATAGTTTCATAAATATCTTAAGGGCAAATCAAAAATTGTGTCATGAATCAGTGGCATATTATTCTTCTTCTCTTTCAGCTGGAGAGTGAGGAATCAGAAATTCTCACATAACTTTGCCTTTTTTCTCAAAAGAAATCAAACAATGTTTTAAATGGTTTCCAGCCTTCTTTTTGTATGCTTCCTTGCTGCATTATGTAAGAAATAAAAATTAAGGTGTCGGTTTTGGAGTTTTGTTACTTTTCTTTTTGTGAAAAGAGGTGCATATATTTCAAAAGAACATGTAATCACAAAAACATTCACAAAACTAGACTCTTATATTTAAGAAGTAGTCATCCTTCCTTTGACAACTACAATATTAATTTAGATTTGTGAATGCTTTTTCTTTTCCTCCTCTACTTTCCAAGCTGCCTCTGACCTGGTTCCCTTTTCCTTTCAAAATACCATGTCTTTTTACCGACATAGGTCAGAGAATATTACAAAACATAGCAGGCTTTGCCCCCTGAATGAGAAGGTGCTGTTCAGGGATGTAGGCACCACCATGGCTGGGGGGGGAGCGAGGTGAAAGACTGTTCCATGAAATGCTGGTGTATCAACCTGAACCGTAGTGCTGGTGACAAGTGGCCAGGCACAGCAACATTTTAGTCCCAGAAGCTGTGTTCCAAGTTTTTGTCTGACCAAGATGTACATCCCATCCCTTGGAGAGCCTGGGAGAAGCAGCTGTGCATTCTCCCAGGAAAAAGCTTCACATCACCACAGAGGTTTCCCTCAGCAATTTCCCGCTCCCTCACTGCTCAGTGAAGTCAGCTTGCACAGTTCCTTCTGATTTACTTCCTCCCATATTCAGGGATCTGGATTACCTTTGTACAACCCAACCCCACGTTCCAGTGGCGACCTAACCCCAATGAGACCCAAACTGTGAATTGCTCAGGTGCCGAATATCAGCATCTTCTCTACCTGTGTGTTTATATATCACATATGTATGTAAAGATCTAATAACCGTATCAGCAGCTGTGCTATGTGCATATTCAGCTAGGAAGTATCCAGTGAGATCTTAAACCTGATTACATAAAGCGGCTGAGAAAAATGAGCTTACCAGATGTCATGTTCCATACCTTTTTAAATGTAGGTAGCTGAAGCCTGATTTCAGAAAGCAGGACTGTGGTACACCTCTGAGCAGCATTACCCAATGTCTTTTTGCTTCAAACTGTGCCAAGAAACTACTGGTACAAGATATATTAATTTCATCTTTGACTGCTTTGTCAATCAGCAGAAGAAGATATTAAATCACAATAGAAAATACATTGTTATACAGTGATTATTCTCCTGGGATATCCTAAAACAAGAAGAGCAGTCAACTGTTTCATATAGCACAGGACAGTAATTATCTCATGGCAATATGTTCCCTGGAGATGACTTTAGAGCTATTTTAAAAGTATTGTAGAGACTAGTGTGTATGTATGTTGTACTAGAAGATGACAGAGATGGCACTTTAGAGTCACAAAAATGAATTCTAGCTGGCTGTGAGGTACACACTGATTAATTTAAAGTGTTAACAGCCAATTGAACACTTCTTCAGTTGAAGCATATTTATTACAGAGTGTAACAACTAGTTAATCACACTTATAAGCTGTGGCATAAGAAAGAAGTTGGAAAGCATCAACCTTCTCTTTTTCCAGTCATTTATTTAGCTTGATATAAAGCACTTTCTTTCTGATTTTGCCTCTTAAAACTACTTTAAAAATGTAAGGTCATTTTTCCTTTTTTAAAAAAAACTAAACAATACACCATATTTGAGACAAATGCAGAATATTGCTAAAGAAGGATTGTTGAAGCTATGGTTTGAGTTCTGGGGAATGTCAACAACTGACCTAAATTAAAATCAGTTTACAACTCCTGCAATAAGATATTCAACCACTTTGCCATATGCCTTATTCCTGTCTTGCAATTCACATTTGTTTACACAGTTCTAATACTAGGCTATTTTAATATCCTGGAAACCTACATATGGTTACTGTTTCTCCTCTTAATACAAGGACAACAACTAAAGTATTTTTTCTTTAGCCTAAAAATTTCCCTTTCACTCAGTATACTTGATTTCTGTTTCTATCAGAATAAACTATGTCATACATATAACATTTGTGCTTGAGCGTGAGTGTATGTGCAGGAATTTTTTTCCTGAACTATATCCTCTCTCTCCTTGAAAATGTGACCTCCACAAAGCAAACAGAAAATTCAATATGCGTAAATACTTGCATACACACTTTTTGTGTGAAAAAAAATTTTTAAAATTACCATCATAATTGAAAAAAACAGCAAATTAATTAAATTATAATACACAAGTTTTGATAGGTCAGTGCTAAGCAGACTAAAAGTGAATTCTGTAATTTGATGTTTAGAAAATGATTACTATAAAATACATCCCTGTTTGCAGATTTAAGACAGGATATTATTCTTACATTTATCAAGAATCATATGAAGACAAGCTTAGTAAACACCTGCGGATGCAATGGGCATTCTCCATGCATAATAAAGTCAGGGGATCAAAGAACTACAGCACTGCAATATTGATTACTCTTTTGCATACCATGGAAATAAAAAAAGTGGTCATAAGATATTTACATTTTTTGTAAGGTCCCCTGGGGCATATGCTGATTTTAAAATGGGACAGGGGAAAAAAAACCCCAAGGAATGTGATTTTGAGGATATTATTTACAAATAAAATATATGAAGCACCAGTGAATTTGTATTGCCTTCTTTTTTCTTTTCTGCAACTACTCTCACTGAAATGAAAGTATAGAAAAGCAAAACTTGTTTCCAGTATTCTTGTCACATTTTTAATAAAGGACTAAAATATGTATTAATTTTTAAGGAGCATAAGGACATCTTAAGCGAAATAGAGGAACTTTCACAAAGGAAGAAATCAGAAATTCATGCCAAAAAAGGTAAAAATTAATCCTTGGAAAATGGCCAACACATTGTCCACATCCCAATAAATTATAATATGACAACTTCATTGAGTCTCATGTAATGTTGTGCCCAATGTCTGCTCCCAGGATGAATTTCACACAGGATAATGGAATATAGAACAAAGGCCAAAGAAAGCATTAAGAGCTGTAGTGTTTACAGGGCATATATAAAGAATATTCTGCCTGGACATAAATAAAGTCTGAAGCAGCATCAGCAGGTGCAGCTGCAGGTTAAGGTTCCAAATGAACCAACAGTAGTTTTTTTCATGTCCTAAGCTTATCTGAAGAGGAGGCACTTGCTGTGCCCATGCCAATCTCCTAACACTCATGATTCAGTCTTTAGTTTTCTCTTCTTCAGGTCTCCAATACAACACATCAGGCATTATAACCCACCTCCCCTACAACACATCCCCCGTGTCCTTGCAAGATAAATCCCTGCTTACAAAAGGCATCTCCAACAGACAAGTCGGGATCACCTGAGTTTCAACTACTACACAGTTTAACCTTTAGCTAGACCAATCTGTGAGAAGAGTATTACTTTTTTCCCCCAAATCCCATGGGTAGTTTCTGAAGACAAATTCCACTGTTCATGTGTAAGTAGAAAACAAGAACCAGAAAATGCTAGTTTTAAGAAACAGAATATTTTCTATATTTTCTAACAGAATTGAAGCTATTTAAAAAGCAGCATAAAAAAAAAAAGTTTTGTGTTAATAAAACAGATATGTTCACAATCCATATATTTTAATTTAAATTAATTTTTTTGTAGCTGTGTGGGATGAAACTTTTAAAAGCCTCTCAGCTTTACCAGTGGTGGTGTTTCATTTTACCACGGTTTATAATTATCTATTTACACTAACATAACAAATGTGGTGTCTCCAGCAAAAAGCTAAAGGTTGATGAGAAACAGAATGAAAAAGCACCTAAATGTTAGACTAGTCAGCAAGATTTTCAAGTTTGTTAAAATTAATACAAGCTATCATTAGAGTATTCTACAGTTCAGTGCTTCATAAATAGGAAAAACAAAGCAGTAATGTTTTTTGTAGCTTTCAGCTTGACTGTTATGTGGTTTCATCTTCCTCTAACAAATCAGGATGCAGAAGAGCTCATAAAGCTTCCAGTACAGGCCAGCAGTATAATAATTCACTGTGTGCATCCTGAGCCACTTACAACTTGAATGCATCCGGAATGATTGAAAAAATATATCATAATTACATAAAATACAACAACCAAGAAAAAAGAATTATCTCTCTCTGTTCTAGTGTGAAGGTGGATACCTCTTCAATACTTTGCCTTCTTCATTGACTGACCCAGTCTCGGCAGAGCAAAATAAAATAGTTTCTTCACTTCTGTCTGCTGAGTCCCACATGTACTGAAGAACAGTAGGGTTCCTTCCAGCTGGTGGTTGATATTTTCTAAAATAAAATAAAACATCAAAGTACAACTTTATAATTTATGCAGCTAAAAGCATGGCAAAGTGCTTCAGACTGAGTACTGAGGCTGCTTCAGAAAATGACTTTGTGGGAGAATCAGTGCCAACTAACTTCAAATTTTGGAAGCTTATTCAAAATGAATGAGTGCATTACTTACCATATGATTTTATCAGGATAGAAGGTAATTCCCACAATGTTTTAAGTAATTCACAACCTTGATCACTTGCGGTGAAGCTTTCTGGGTGTGCTAAGCAATTAAAAGACTTGGAAATATCAAAGTGGGTGAAAGAATTCTTTGGTAAAATACCGAGTTACTCAAATATTATTTTAAAAACATTTGAAATTCTGAATTATTCATTTATTCAGAGAATCACAGAGCATTTCTTAATGAAAGTTCTATGCAGGAAGATATACACGACTTACTCAGCTGCCTATATTACAATCATATCTTATTGCACTAATAAATATTTTACTGACCTGATTCACAAAAATATGTAAAAAATCATGGAAAATTAAGCAAAAATAAACATCTGGCTACAAGTTCAGGGGCAAAAATAAACTATGTCTTTTTATATAATCAATTATCAGGAGCTATTGAAAACCCCTGGTCCAAGTAAGGACTGTTGAACAAAGAAGGAAAATATTTGGCCTACATAGATCTGAAGGTATTTTAGAATCTTTGGTGATGCAAAGGTTTGACAAAGAAACATATATGTAGAAAACTGAAAGCATATAGTTGTAAAAATGGACATAATAGTTTTGACATCTATGTTACATCTATGTTAGTTTAACATCTATTACAATGTTTTTAATATGTACTGTCCGGATATCAGGACTTCTTATTTTTAATGAAAGGTGCCAGATTCTAAAACTAAGCAAGAAAGATGGCTGTGGGTTCTTCTGAAGGGCTAGAAATAGCTAGAAAAACGAGTGTCATCACCTTTTTTATACATAGAATGAAACATTTAGAAGGAGAAAAAGCATCAGATCAATGCAAAATTAAAATTTTCAGTGGCAATTTGAGAACTCCCATGCAACTCAGCAGCACTTCTCTACTCTGGAACTGCGAAACCAGATCATTAATTTTTCCATGTGCAAAGCCACTGTTTCTAAAAAGCATAAATGAAAATAAATATTCTTTCTTTTCTTTCAGGTGCGAAAGGTATGTTAGAGGACCTGCAAATATGAATTGAAAAGTCAGCTTACTTTTACTGGCATTTTACAAGGTTGCAACAGATAAAATAGGATCTAATCTTTCTCTTTTTGGAGAGAAACATCAATAGTTTTCATTACCCAGAGCTTTTCCAAGTGGGATCTTTTTCTTCTTTTCCATTACTTGAAGAGGAATTTTCCCACATGCTTTATGCAGGTATTTTTATCCCTACAAATATTCAGAGGCCATCTGGAAACAGAATCAATCTCAGAAGAACAGAGGCATCACAGTAACCAAAGTCCAGATAAGTGTTCCTTACTGGTAAATGTTTCATCCTGAATCAGTCAGTGACTCAAAAGTTGTGCCACCTTCTGCTCAGCTGTGTGTTATGATGTAACCATTCATCAAGGAGAAAATCCATAAATTCATGAAATACCCAAATACTAAAATGGAATTTTAGTAACAGATTATAAGAACTGTGAGGGATTCTGCCAGCATATTTCTGTAAAGATTTATACTTCTCTGACAACAAGTATGACTGCGACTCAAGGGTGCAACCTGTAAGAAAAAGTCCTGTCTCCCTGGTTGAGGATGACGGTAGGGCTAGTGAGTTTAACTTGTTACTCAATTTGGACTTATTGGTATGGAATTCCTTCTTCTATAGCCTGTAGAACAAAGATAAGTGGCAGACAGAAGGCTATGAGGAGCAAAGTTTAACAGTGAAACAAAAAAATAATAATGAAGTATAAAGTATGCCATTTCCACTATAATGAAGTCCATTTGGATTCAGCTTTAGAAGCAAGCTATTTTAGGCTCTCTAGTGATGCAAGGATTTAACAGACAATGAAATATATATTAAAAAACTGAAAGCAAATATGTGTAAAAATGTCCATAGTATTTCACTCACCGATGTGCTTTAATCCTGGCAAGGATTATGGAAAGGATTTACAATTTAAAATTTAATATCACATTGGCTTATAAAAACCCTGATTTTTGCTTTAGTATATATAAGTAATTCTAAAAAACCTCACAACACCAATCTCTCCTAAGTTTTCTGATTTTATATGAAAATGAAACTGGAAGCTTCTGCTTGACCTCAAACTGTCTCATCAATGGTTTCTCAGGGTCTGCTCTCTGCACTGCTGCTCCCTGCTGACAGCCTGCCAGGACTCAGGTGGCCTCCTGCCACCAAAGTCACACCTGAACCAGGAGTGTCCATCTCCTCCACAAGCAGAGAAAGGGGAAAACCTTGTCTAGACCCCAATCCTGGGCCGATCCCTTTGACCACTTTTTGGTCACAGTCCCTGAAAAGCTGCTCTTGTTTTGACAGGGTGCTGAAATAGATATGAAAACATGCCCTGGTTATGGTTTGAAGGTTAAAGAAGCTGGAGCGTTTCTTCCAGCACAGAAATACCAAGTGCCTCATGAGGTGAAGGCAATAGGTGACAGGAGTTTTTGTGGAGTGCCATCTTCTTGAACTGTCAGGCACTGGCTTTATCCACAAATCTGTGAATCTCTACGAATGCTACAGGAAAAAATCCTTCCCCTGCGGTGCATCTCCGACATCCTCTTCTCAGGAGTTTTAAAATCTAGGCTTTACTGTCTTTTCTCATTAATTTTGAATAGTAGAGCACACAGGGAGAATTCAGTCTACCTTATAACTGACCAATAAATGAAATTCACAGAGAAAACACCACACACCCCAAAGTCCCCAAACAACAAAGTGTTGCAATCTGACTTTTCTTTCATTTGGGAAGATGTGGTTATCTGTGATTAAAGACCTCATACCCCCAGCAGTGATCAGTTCCACAAGATTTTTGTGTCAGTTTTGCTGATTTTGAGTATGTTGTAAACTTAGGACAAAATGCTGCCTCAACTTCGTCTGACATCAATACAGCTTTTATGACTCTGACCCTCTAATTCTCAGCTCTCAAAGCCACCAGCTCTGGTGCAATGAACTGACACATTGTTTAGCATATATTTTTTAAATCTCATTTAATTTTATAGTAGATTTTTTGTCTTAAAACCTTACACTTTTATTGAGCAATTAAGCTGCGTTCTCAGTCAGGGGGAAGAAATTGTCATAAAATAGAAATAAGCTAAGCAGTAATTTCTAGACAGAAGTTGCATTTTTATTTCCTCCATCATAATAGGAACAAGTATTTGCTTTGTAAAATAAGATGCAGAGTCTTCTAAAGAGCTGAAAATGACAATTTATTTGTTTAATTTTTTTTCCTAAAGTGGGATGAAGGTTAGAGTTCTTGGAATAACAAACTGCTTCTGGTATACTGGCCTTACCAGATCAGTCAAATAAAGTGAACAAGAGTTGTTGGAATCTTTTCTACGACCATTTTGCTGACTGACAGCTGTTTTCAATGCATCACATACTGATTTTTTTTCCAGAAAACACATTTGTTTTAGCGCAAATATTTTAAGGGTAACCTTGTTGCTGCCATCAAAGTAGTAAAATCCTGTATCTGTTGTAAACAGTTCTGATTTTAAAGCAAGATTACTGGACACCTCTTTGTGATGGTTCAGCAACTACCAGTGAATTTTTTAGATGAGGTTTAAAAGCATAAAACATTATGTACAGTACCTAAGTATGTCTTTAACTATAATAATCACAAAATTAGGTTTTGACAAATGTGAATTTGAAGGAGATTGCTATTTGTGAGACAGTATCAGTGGTTTTTATTTCACTTTTCACCTCCATTCTCATTAAGTTGCTCTTGTAGCTTGTAAAGTATGTTTCTATCCACCATGAGTATAAAGAAGAAAATATACACTTAAAATAATCACACAGAACTGCCTAAAATATTAAAAACCCCACCAATATGGAATTCATTTGAAGAAAATATTAAACCACAAAACTATATACTGCTAATCTCTGGAGAAATTATTACTTTTTTCACTTTTAATTAAATGTCACTGAACAAATAAAACAATTCAATAATATATCTTCTAGAAAATATATTGCTAAAATATTGTTAAAAAATCCCTATATCTATATTATGGGTACCTATCTACTTAAGTTACATGTTCAATGAATGCAAAAACGTTAAAAATAATTCAGGTAGAGAAGACAACCATGCAGAAGCAGAGTAGGCAGAAGTACATGACAAGCTGTTCTAAGATGCAATAACGAACAGCTTTATGAATATACATACAGTTCTGGTGTCCCCAGCATGAGAAGGACATGGAACAGTTGGAGCAAGTCCAGAAGAGGCAATGAAGTTGATAGGAGGATTAGAGCAGCGTTGCTACGAAAACAGGCTGAGAGAGTTGGGCTTGTTCTGCCTGGAGAAGAGACGGTTGGGTGGATATCGCCGTCCACCAGATTAGCCCGCACCGCAGCGTGAGGGACCAGCCCCCTTCCGACAACCCTCTCAGGGTCCGGACCGGCAGGGCCTCCGGACTGGGCAGTGGCAGCTGCGTCAGCCGGGGAAGTCCTCAGCTTTGAGGGTGGCAGAGGTGCGGAGGGAGGAAGCGTAGGCCGATGGAGAGGCAGGAGACCGAGTGTGGCTCTCAGAGGTGTTTATTCTCTTCAAGTCAGGGACCCGATCCCCCGAACTGAGGGATGCAGGGCTTTTTAAAGGGGGGAGGTACAGGGGGTGGAAATATTTGAGGGCCAATAAGGGTACAGCACGTAGTGGTCCATCAAACAGGGATCCAATAGTGGAAGATACAACAGGTGGGGTAGGTACGAAAATCCAATGGGTAACTGAACTGGGGAGAATATTCTGGAACAGGGAAGGCTCAGGGGAAGATTGACACATTGACTGACAACAAAGAGGTGGGGAACTCAGGGAGAAAAGGCGGGAGATCAAACCACTTAACAGAACAGGGGAAACAGGACCAAACCATACATGAAATATTAACATAAAACTGATCAATGCACCGCAACAGGTGGAGACCTCACAGCAACCTTCCAGCGTCTGAAGGAAGCCAGAGAGGGACTCTTCACAAGGAACTGTTGTGATGTCAAACTGAAAGACAGGAAACTTAGGTTAGATATACAGAAGAAATTCTTTACTGTGAGGGCAGTGAGACACTGGAACAGGTTGCCCAGGGAGGTTGCGGTGATAGCAAAATCAGCTGGATAGAAAGTTTCTAACACAGTTTTGAGTATTAGAAAGCAGGCCTTCTTTATTACAGCGTCCTGGCCACTTGGGGGATCGTTCCTCCATTCATGTGTGGCAACTGTTGAAACAGGTTTTTATCATACACATTGATTACATATTCACTAGCTACCCCACTTCCTTGACTTTATTTCACATAGTCACACCCTTAAGACAGAAGTCTGGCCCATAAGTCAGAAGTCCTTATGTAGTTCTTTGGGGGCCGTTCCTCGACCCCTGCTTTTGAGTGAGCTTAATATTGTCATTCTGCATAACTTCTGCTTTGTCAGCCTTGCAGAGCTGCGCTGGCATCCTGCTGGCATTTTGCATGATTTCCGTTTGGCTAAGTTGCATCCTTTATTTATTTCTCCAAAGCTGTGCTGTTTTGTTCTACTGTCCTTGATAAGAGTAGAGGTTGCTCTGTTCTACTATACTTACCAAGTGAGTAAAATGCTGTCGTGTTCTACTGTCCTTATCACTGGATGCTCCATCCCTGGAAGTGTTCAAGGTCAGGCTGGATGGGGTTCTGAGCAACCTGGTATAGTGGGAGGTGTCCCTACCCCAGGCAATGAGGTTGGAATTTGATTATCTTCAAGGTCCCTTCCAACACAAACTGCTCTTTGATTCTATCCTTAAAAATTGGTTGAGGCCTGAGTGCCAGCAGAGATGTGGTTTGGTAACCAAAAGAATCCTGGCACCAATAGCATAACAATAATAGTACGTCATGCTCTTTAATCTTTATGTACCTGTTATGCAAATGAATTATTATTTCAATAATGCAACTTTCTCTGGGATTATAATAATAGTCATTTCTAAAGAAAGAATCCTACTGATTTCAGTCCCTATCTGAAAAACTAGGCCACGAGAAGCTGCAGCACCGCTTGAAAGACATTGTTACATTAATTCTTCTGAAGCATGATGAGTGAAAGTCATAAGAAGGTGCTTTTATTCATTGTTATGCTCTAGTTTACAGCAGATTGAAAATTTTCTGACTATCTAAACACTTTTTAACAATAGATATTGATTTTATTAAATCAAAATATATCAGCAAAATCTATTGATTTCACTGACATATAGGAAAAAAGTTTTCAAGAACTTTCTTTGAAATATAATGATATCCTTTCTTTTGAATATTACATTAAATCATGAAATTGAAATATTTTACTATGCCATACTAACTAGGAGTGCAATGTAGTTTCAACAATGCTATTGTTTGAAGTGTTCTAGTAACATCAAAACTAAGCACTTAAACCTCAAGAACAGGTTTTTTCCCAGTATATACTAAATATTCTGCACTAATCATTTTGGAAGGATAATTTTGAATATCTTCCCAAAGGAATTTTGGCTGCATGTTCCAACTTAGGAAGAAAAATCAAAATCACTGTACTTATTTCTGATGAAATAAACATTCCAAATTTTGACCAGTCTCAACTAGACTCATGCTCTGGTTCATGCTTCATCCCTTTTACAGAGCACTGTATTGCACTGTGTGGAAAACTGAAGACTTACAACACTGAACTCTAATGACTCTTAGATCAATAAAGCACTGTGACATGCTGTACTCCCAGGTGAAAGGAAAATTGAGCTGGCAATTGGCATCTTGGATCTGCCAGTTCCTTACATTCACAGAGACATTATTATTTAGTCTGGTTGAAAGCAATATTCTAATATAACCAAAGGTCAGGGTTGAGTAATAAATCTGAAGCTAGAGTCAGTTTATCATAATACTGTCATGTAAAAGTCACAATGTGTAAGTAAAGGTCAATTTTAGCAAGTAATATTCAAGTGTTTTTCCTGTGGGGTATGGTAAAAAAATCCTCTTCTGTGTTATGTGATAAGTAAATACTGAAACGTATAACAATCACTAAATAACATACTAAAATTATCTAGTTTTAACCCTGTTGCATATCAGATTTTTAGATTGCACCACCATTCCAGTCTATTCTTTCAGTTTTCCAGCACATCCCTAAGTTAACCTTACCAAACATTCTCCTCAACTGATAACCAGAAATGTTTTTAGCTCATTCTCCAGGTGTTTCTGTGGGCTTCCAAGTTTTCCTTGCTTTTTTGGTTCACTGCAGGTATTGAGAGATTGTCATACTATTTAGGAAGAGCTTAACTCAGTCAGCAAGCTGAAGAAACACTATGTGCCTTGCCGTGATTCTCTTTTGTAAACTTTTTAACTGATGTAAAGGTACTGCTGTACCTTTCTGTCGGCAAAGTCTAATGATTTGAAAGCAGCACTCTAATCAAGCAGCTGAAAATATAAAAGAATTTACACACCATTTCTCCTTAGGACAGCACATTTCAGCTGGAAACCTCTTCTGTGCATCAAGAATTGCTATGCAAACCTACGGTCTTGAGAAAATAACATAAATGTGGGAGCTGTTTTACACTTAAAAATAGTGTGAGTGTTACTGTTTGAATATTACATCTTGACAAGAACTAAAAATAAGCCATAACAAGCAGCAATACAATGTAGCCTCATGCTCTGTAATAGAATGCAATTGAATCATTGCAGTGGCTGGATCAAGAAATACACAAGACCTGTGAGTAATTAGTGTGTAAAGTACTAATGTAAGCATGGTTGGTTTAAAAGAAAAAAAAAGGAAACAAAACACTTGTAGGACACAGATTATAGTTAGTGTCCATTCTGGACTTGTTACAAATTATATTTATTATCAGAGGTCGACTGAACCCTTCCACTGCTGTAGATATTTGTATCATAATTGCCATTATCAAACCTTTTATGAAGGTTTGCCAAACATCATTACTATTCACCAGCTTTTTTCCTTCCCTTTTCCTATGCCTTACCAGAATATTTACTATAGAGATGGTGGACATCAATAAAAATTCAATGTATGAAGACTATGTCCACTCCAATCTGTTATTTGTGGAGCAGAAGAAGTGCAATTTTTTTTTTTTAAATCATGGCACATTTTCTTACACAGAAGAAATTTCAAGAAGTCTGCCTTTTCAATTTCACTAATCTAATCATAGCAACATTTTCTTCCTAATCATATATAACTTTTACACTATTTGTAATTATTGAATTATTTAAATTGAGCTGCATACATCTACCAAGACTCTTAACATTTTCATGCAACATCCATTAGGGGTACTCATAAAAACAAGCAATAGTAAGTACCATCTGTTGTCTTTGCTTCCCTCCCCATCTAACCATCAGGTATTTGTACACATGGATAAGCCTGAACCTTTTTTTCTCCAGGCTGAACAGTCCCAGCTCTCTCAGTGTTTCCTCATATGAAAGGTGCTGCAAGCCCTTAATCATCTTCATGTGCTTTGCTAGGCTGGCTTTAATTTGTTCTAGTGAGGAGCCGAGACCTAGAAAGAGCACTCCAGACAAGTCTCACCAGTTGAGGGGAGAGGAATCATCTATATTTTCAAAATCATTATTTTACCCATAAAAACTAAGAAAACCTTCTTCAAAGGGAATTTTCTTTTGATATCTTTCCAACAGCTTTATATTGTGCACAACATACTGTTTTGCGCTTCTTGGCAATGTACTCAAGACACATTATTAAAGAACTATTACTTAGAAAGATGCTAGCTCCCCTTGGAATTTCTAGAACTAGCTAAGAATTTTGTCTGCATGTTCTTTAACCCCAAATTTCTTGTCCCTACAATCTGCTAGATACTTTACTTCCCATTATATCTGTATTTTACTTACTACATCCTGGTTTTGCACAGGATGCTTTCCCCATTCTTTTTCCTCACATACATGATCTACTCTGAAATCTTTACATGAGCTAAATATCTTTCACACTGTTAGAATTACTTTTAAATCATTAAAGTAGCCACAGGGGTGAATCGTAGTAAAAGAAAAAAGTTTAACATAACGTTTTATAACAAGTTGTTATAATCTATATTTCAACCATAACTCTTGGATGAAATATGTTAAACTTCTGCATACCATATCATATTTGTATTCCTTTACAACTCCTGGTTTCAGACATAATCAGGACCAATTTAAATATAAACATAGTCTTAGTGGGGAAAAATAAAACATTCATGGGGAAACAAAAGCCATCACACTAATCAAAGAAAATATAAATATGAAGAAAAGTTATAGTTACACTTGATGCTCTCTGGTGTGCTTGTGTTCTGTATTTCTTATGGTTAAACAAGAAACACTTATTCAGACAGCTGTAAATATTCTGTGCAGTAATCTTAGAATTTATGGGTACCTCCAGGTTAGTTACATAGTATTTTGAATATAATGGCTTGGCTTTAGCTTATTGCCAGGCTAACCACTGCAGGCTCCATTAATTTTCAAGCACCTATCATAAAGGCTGCCATTAGCCATAGCCTTCCTTATGTGATGCTGTTCCTAATTTTTCTAGATTCAACAATTCTATCACTGTTCTTCATAATTTCACCTGCCTTACCTGATGAAAAGGTGCCTTTGATTCTAACTAGATAAAGCTAATTTTGGTCTTGCTTTCATTCTACTTTCTTTTATAACTAAAATGGTTTTGGTTCATATTTTGACAGAACACAACTAGAATGCCAAATTCTACATCTCTTTAAAGTTAAGGGCATTGAATCAGGTTAAATGTGGGAACACAAGCTTCGTAATTATGTTTGTTACCACTGTGCAGAGCCAATAATCTTTTAAAAATAACACACCTGTGCTTCAGAAGGCACTGAAGGGGTTGTTGGCTCTCAACAGAAAACATGAACAGTAATGCAAATGCACAATCACTGTTGCAGGGGGAACTTTGGAATGATTTGGGCTTCAAGCTTTCTTACTTGTGAGCAAGACCCAGCTACTACTGCTGAAGAGCATGAAATTGAGCTGTCATTACTTACTCATTATATTTTATAGAGCTAGGAATCATTAGAAATCAAGGATGTGAGAAATGAAAAATTGAGAGTTTATTTGTGTCAAATTCTTACTGTTAAACCTCTCTTTCCAATTTAGAATTATTCAAATTTGTTCAAAATTATTCAAGTGTATTTTATTTTTATGAACTCTTCCTTGTATGTCAATATCACAAAGGTAACTTTCATCCTATTCCCTTCTCACAATGATCTACTTCTAAGACATTCCTTAAAATATAATTTATCTCTGATTCTTAACAAGTATTTTAAGACTATTCACCCTTTCCAAATATCCTCTGCCTTTAGAAATCAATGGCAAGCTTATGCTGTTTGGGATTAGCCCCTTAAAGGGTTGTGTGGATGGCTGAAGGTCTTCTATATAACTGTAAAGGATTTAGGATTTAACAGTTCTCCTCCATCATTTTAGCTTCAGATAATCTTTAGTTAGTCACCTATGGGCACTATTACGTGGGAAACTGAATTTCTTAAATTCAGCAAGGTTGTTCTAGAAGTGTTATTTTAAGTTGCCTAAACCTGGATAGACATATTCTTAAAAAAAATAATAAAATTTAGTAAGGTAATAAAATACCACATAACATAGACTTGTAGATACACTTCTTAATTGTCAGAAGGGATAAACTTAGCCATATTGTGCACTAGTTAATATTGGCATAAGAAAGAGTAGATAAGAGACTTAACAATTTTTAAAAAAATTTTATTGGAAAATACACAAAAGTAGAATTGGAGTGTAATCTAGTCAAGCATTCAAGGATGTTATTTTTAAGCACAGGAGAAAAGGAGGGATGGAATACCTCCAATATTTTGAAGTTGAGAGAACTGGGGTTGTTCAGGCTGGAGAAGAAAGATGGAGAGGGATTTTTGACACGGGCAGATACTGATAGGACAAGGAGGAATGGCCTTAAACTGACAGAGGGCAGGCTTAGATTTGATGTTAGGAAGAAATTCTTTACTGTGGGGTGGTGAGGTTCTAGAACCACTAGCAGAGAGAAGTTGTGGATGCCCCATCCCTGGAAATGTTGAAGGCCAGGTTGGATGGGGTTTTGAGCAACCTGGCCTAGTGAAAGGTGTCCCTGTCCACGTTGGGGGCATTGGAACAAGATGATCTTTAAGGTCCCTTCCAATCCAAACTATTCCATGAAAGGATGACTCTCACAGTAATGGATTCATTTTTGGATAATGAATTGTATAATGTGATCATTCTAATTTTAATGCAACAAGGTAAAAATAAATCCAAAACAGAGTAGCATACCAACTACTAGAAAGAAAATTAACTCTCCTGGATCAAACTAGGACACGTGGTTTTGACACCAGTACCCCAAGACCCTCACAATTGTAATATTTGTAATGTTATGGGGCATTTTCTTCTCTTCCACAGACCACCTGGACAAGTGGTAGGTCTTTCTGAGGAGTGTGGAATCACCTACTGCCTTCACGTTACTGATCCTGATATCAAGGTTTGAATAGTAATGCACTGTATTTTTAAATTCAGAAGTGGGATTTTATGATACTAAATTTAGTGCTCTGGGTCTCTTGTTCCACTAGCACTGCAAGTTAAAACATTATTTTTAGAACTTGAAATTTGGTTCTCATTTCAGTTGACCATTTAGTTCTATTTATAGAAAAATCCTATGATTACCTATAAAGCCTTACATATTTGCATATTTTTCCCTTGACACGTAAAAGAATGCAGTGAATTAATTGTACAGCCTTGCTTATAAGTAGGATTGTCATTGAAGCCTGTGAATAGGCATGGTAAGAGAGCAAAACGAGACCCAAAAAATTACTTGACTGTATTTAGGAAGTTCATAACATAAAGAAAAAAAGTATTTCCAAACTAACCCTGAAAATACAAGCTAATTCTTAATGCACCTATCTGACAAGTACAGCATGACTGTTCTGGCAGGCTTACAGAATGCTCACAAATGAAGAGGAAGGTGGGACTGGAAAACAAGCGCATTAATTAGTGTTTTTAGTATTTCAGATGCAAAGGACAGCATAAACTTGTAAGCAGCATTACTACACTATCCCTAGTGCAAAACAAGATGTGGAAGAATATGAGGGAATCTAGAAGATTCCTTCCTCACAAACATTGTTAAGGGAATAAGTAGATGACAGTACACAAAAATCAAGCCAATCTACTTTCTCTTATGAATGTTCACTCCACTCATTAAACATGAAAATTTAGGGGTTATGTATGTTAAAAACCAGGTTAGAGCATAGCATTTACCTTAAGCTCTGCTCCAGGCCCCTATGTTAGTAGCAGAATGACATCTAGTTTCACCCAGAGCAGCCACACGGTTCCACCTGAGCACAGGCTGGCTTAAGCATCTTACTACCCTTTGCAAACCCAGTACTGGAACCCCCCCAGCGTTTGAGATTTTCTGCATGACACTGATCATTTGATGTTGCTGCAGGGACAGAAGAAATACACAGTGGCAAGTTTGGGCTAGTTATACCTCTGCCTGGCTTCTACAAGCTGGAGTGCTTTTTGGCTCCTGCACACAAATTTTCCCCTACAGTATCGTAAGCACAATTTCTTATTCCAACCGATTGGGCACAAGACAAAATTGGGAGTAAAACACAGTTCTGTACGGACTTTACACTAGTATCAGAGTTTAATATTATAGAGGTGACTTGATTTTTCCTTTAATTTATTAAGTCAATTAATTTTTGTTGTTGTAAGAACTCCTTCATTGTTTCCAGTAACAAAAATGAATTATTCCCGAATATGAGTAATTGACACTGAATATGATCCAGGCCCTTTCAAGGCATAAAAACATTTTACAGATATACACTACCTAAACCCTTGTTGAATGTAGCATACCCCCTAATGTAAACATTAAAATTAAAGACTTAATAGCTCTCTTACAACAATGTATCAGAAAAGGTAGTAGAGTAGCTACTGTTGAACTTTTGCTTTCAACATGTAAAAGATTAATTTTCACATTACTAAAACTAAGACCTATCAGCATAACTGCTTCAGAGTGTCTATGTTGTGACCATAAATTTGTAGCTGCAGGAGTTTGTCTACGATGTTATATAGGTATAGAACACTAAATAGACACTGGGTGTTACGTCCACTATGAATTTCTACGTATTTAACTAATAATGTGTAATGCACACATACTGCCAGTGTCTATATAGCAGATATACTCTTATAGAGAGAAATACTATGAATAAAATTGGTCTCATACCCGCTTGAAAGCTCCCACTTTGTCCTAAAACCTATAACATAGTGTCAGACTAGACAGCAATGAGAAATAAGATAATAATGGCAAGATGAAAATGAAAAATAGCAAAACACAGTACTGGAGAACCTTTCGGTGCTTTATAAGTGTAATTACTGAAAGTGTGAATATTTTTTTAAAAGACTGTACAATATGAAAAAAAAGAAGCTAAATGTTTGAACAGAAAATAACTGAATGTAATTTGGAAACCCTTCATGACATGTATAACTTATAGGCCTTCTTTCTAGAAAATGAACACTCGTAGATTTTGCAATTACGGCATTAAAATACATTCAAAAATGACCTCCAGCATTCTTCATATTGTTACATATGCACAGGTCAATACATTCATAATAAGAAATTTGCTCAGATAAAGAGTGATGAATGACAGTAGTCTTCCACACAAAATCCAAGCAAAGAGTTGCATATGAACAAGAGGTAAATGAACAAGCTTAGTGGCTTCATTACGGAGGGTGCAGCTTTGGCTATGCTGAAGCAGTAAATGTCATGTAAATGTTCAGTACCGGAAAAATTCGATATTGAGATAGCACACTTGTTAAACACTCTTTACATCAGAACAAAGATATCCTACAGTCTCTACATGATGTCACAGAAAAGTTACCAACACTTTTAACCTTTCACCAGCTGTAATCACTAGGAAGGAAAATATCTGAATCAGGACTTGGCTGAGTTTCCCAGCAGTTCAAGTACAAAATTCCAAGCATCAAGCATCAAATTGTCTCAAGTTCCATCCTACAACAGTTTAATTACACTGCCTTCTAAAGAAGTTTTTGATCTTAAAAAGATTAAAAAAAAAAAAAATCTGGTCCTCACCAGAAGACCGTGCATGATCCCAATGTTGTAACAGATCTGTTGTGAGAGACAGCATAGAACTCTCGCTTTGGGGAGGTTACTTGGACATTCCCACCTAAACCTGAACTTATATTAACCACTGAACTCCATGCTTTGTGGGCTTTCCCCACCCCTGAAGGATCAGGATGGTGACCAGCACTTTGAGGAACAGACACCAATATTGCAACAATCAAGTCTTGTCACTGGATCTCCAGGTGGTGATATTTTTCTATTCTTATGCTTTCTTTCTTTCTTTTTCTTATGCATTTTCTTAAGTGTTATTTTTAGACTTTCATATTGCTGTATTTCTATAGATAATAACCAAAATAGCTACATACCTCATTTACATTGCAACCAAATTGTTCTAAAATGAAACTATATATATATATTTATAAACACTGATCATTCAGGGTTATTTCACTCTATTCTGTCCTAGAGGATCTATTAACAAGACTTGAGTTACCCTTGCCTTCAGGGGCAGTTCATAAGACGGGGAAACACGTGCAGTCCTCCACTTCTCTCACCTCTGAGGACAGCGTCTTCAAAATAAGTGGCCCTCAGGCAGGGCATGCCTCTAAGGAAAAGGTGAGTCTAGAAATAGGCATCAGAAATACAATCAGACCTGATGAAGTGAAAATAATCTAATTCGTGTTGTCGACCTCCTGATCCAATTTTCTTTTTAACAAACACTAGAATTCTGATGGAGTTTATATATAAATTTTTTAAAATACCTTGCTTAAAAATAGCATCTCTTTGAAAACTTCAGTTGTATTGTTTCAAGTGCGTTTTTTTATGTTTCTGTCTGTTTTTTTTTAAAACACAGCTTGCTATATAGAACCTAATTTTTAACTGCTTTGATTTCTTTGTCAAGGATGTCTTTAGAATACAGTCTTCTATCCTTGGAGACCTAGTGTGAGAGCTGGGAACCAGCTTCTTATTATACAGAAGAAGCAAGACAAAATTTCACAAAGGGAAAAAAATTAGGAAATTGAAATGGGAGAAGTAAATAGAAGTTGGTAGAAAAACATACTTACAATACATTGCTTGGATCCAGAAAATTTAGACTTTCCTCTCAGAACCTACAGAAGCTGCATAAGAAAGGGAATATTGTTAATATTTACAGATTTCATATGATATGAAATAAGGTATATTCTATTATTTACATGAATTAAATTAATATATTACTATTTTACTATTGTGTTGGTTTGTTTTTTAAACTGAAGGTTTTTTAAACACTTTTTTTTAATCCTTAAGTTCTTGCATATAAAAGAAATGATCAGCTTTTAATTAACACTTACCACTCTTATAAAAGTGAGAAGAGAAACATGTGAGAAGGAAAACTAAGCTTTTAAAAATATCTTTACATTTTCTGTTTTTCACAAGCCAACAAATTAAGGGGGTAGAAAAATAAATTTGTAGGGAGATAGTAAAGACCTCACAATATAAGTATGTAAAATTTCATTTAATTCTTAGGAGAAGCTTTTTGGTTTTTCCTAATAGAAATCAAACTACCTTTTTTCAAAACTATCCCTTGCATATACTGTCCTATGAAACTGTGAAATACATTCCAGAAAATGTTTTAAATAATTTTAATTTTGGAGGTCTAGATACTTATGAAAATACCTTGCATATAAAAAAAAAAATACCGTGTATCATAATAAAAGAATATTACTATAGTGACAGTTCAAGTTGTTATGGTAACAGGGTCTGTGAAAAGGGTAAATGAGCTTACAAAATGTTAAGGTATTTTTCTCTGTAGAATTTTTTACATTCAGTTTTCCCATTAAAATCTTTTGAACTGATTCTGAGGATAAAGTATGGAACAAAAGAACTACAAAGAGATAGAGTGATCATTAATGTTCTGAAATATAAATACCTACTTTTTACACTCTCTATATGTTAAAAAATGTGTAAAATTTGCATACTCTGAAAGAAAAGGGAGAACAAGCTCAGTAAGACATCCTATTATCCAGATTCCCATTTCATTCCAGTTTTTAAATTTTCCTAAAAAAAAAAAAAAAAAAAAAAAAAAAAAAAAAAAAAAAAAAAAAAAAAAAAGCCATNAAAAAAAAAAAAAAAAAAAAAAAAAAAAAAAAAAAAGATCAGTCACAGGCAGTTGAAATAGTGCTTTGACTAACAGTAGTTTCTAGGCTCATCAGAATTGAATCAGATTGTCCTGCAAGCTCTATGCAGTACAGTGTAGCCACAGGAGACGACGCCCAGCACAAAGGGGTTCCCACCATCCCGGTGCGGTCCCTCTCTCACAGACTGGCTGCCCGTGCTTGCCCACACCCAGCCTGGGTGCAACCACACCTGCAGTGCCACCAGGATGGTGTGGAAGCAGGCACTGGCAGGATGAGAACGGGGAAGTCCTGGGCTTCTGGACCACACGGGTGTGAGGTTCAGAGCAGTCTGAGTGTTGTCTTCTGTCACTGTTTCAACAAAGAGAAGCTGGAAGACAAGGCATTGATGCTTTTGATTCACTGACTGCTTTGTGGTCCTAACCTGATCTTCTGTGTTGCTGACCAATGTGAAACAGGCCTTATTAATGTTGAATATATAGTGCTCTGCCAAAAAGAGCAACTCTATTCCTTACTTTGTTGGTTCTCAGCAATGGTTCAATTGACTTTTTGAGCTTCCCAGGAAATAATTTCCATGCTGAGAGTCAATCTGCCAGACACCAAGTGGAAATAAATCAGAGTTATGATCCTGAAGCAATAAAACTTCCCGTGAGTGTCCAAAAATGCATGCAAAAAGAGAAATGGTAGAAATAATCTGGCTTACACACCGCGGATTTTGAATTGATGGTCACATATTTAGACCTAAGATCATAACTTATTCTGACCAACATTATGGTGTAACCCATCTGGGGCACTTTCAGAGTGGGGAATTTGGTCAAAACATGGGAGAGCAATAGAATATTTTGCTGAAGATATGTATTAAATTTTCCCTCTATTATTTCAACATTCTATAGATTTTTAAAAAATAATTTTATCATTTAGTTTCTAATTCAAATTTGGAGAAAAAAATTTTGGAGAAACAAGTAATTATTTCTAATTATTGGGCTACTAGTGAGATCTAGGATATTTTTATACAGCTAATTTATATTGAAAAAACCAGCCACTCCAAAATACAGAGTTTTTGATCATTAAGAGTCCAAAAACTGGGTCTGAGCTCTATATGCAAATCTGGAGAAAGCTATAAATATATATTCTGGCACCTCATCCGAAGTTAAAGAAATTGTGGATTAAACACACTCCTTATGAAAACCCAGAACCTTAGCTCCATGAAGTAACTTCATTTGGGACTAGAAAGTACTTTGAGAAGACAGAGCTTTTTAAATACTTCTCTTTAATTAGTGCAGTATTTGAAGTATCACCTAGTAAAGTCTCAAACTGCTCCAGACACCTCCACTAGCAGGTCATTAGTACACTGTAAAACCTCCTTTAATTTGGGGATGCTACCAGAATAACAGACACCGAACATAATTTCTGGATGCACAAAGAGGGAATTTGTTGGACTCATGCATCCAGTATTGATGCACCTACAACGGGTATTGCCACTAAAGAGTAACCTGAATTCCATCACTTGAAATACTAGTCATCTGAAACAAAAAAAACCCAACCAACTTATTTCTTAAAAAAACAATTTGTATGAACAAAAGATAAATAAATAAATAAATTAAAAATCCAGCACATTGTCTTTTCCATCTCTATTATTCACGAAGTGTTTAAAAAGTAAACTCTATTTAAATATTCAAAAGTAAAAGATTTATTCTGTGTGTATAACTCCTTTTATAGACTAGCAGAAAGTTTCATTATATAATCTCAGCTATTGTGTGTTTCACTGTATGTGGCAAGAAATGCTGCTATTTATAAAACCTGCAATAATACTTCATAATTAATACTACAAATAATTAATTTTACTTTTCTGTTTGTAAAGCATATACAGGTATGAGTGTCTGCAGAGACAGAGGCTTTAAAGACCATTTATAGCTTTCTATAAACAGAACAGTCTCAGCCTGTTATTGCTGAATTAATTTTTTAAAAGTGGGATATTTGGAGAGCAGTAGGTATATCCCTAATGCATGGAAAAATAAGTACATTCAGTTATAGATCAGAATAGGCAGCAGCTATTGATCTAAATTTTTCTGGTTTAATACCAGAATATTCCTGCAGATGAATTTGCTGTATACATAGAATTTAACAAAAAACGTTTCAGAGATGAAACAGTTTTCAACTGGCCCAGAACTGCATGGCCAAAGCCCTTACTTAATTCACTTCTTCAAGACGGCTGTATTGATTATTCCTTTCCTGGAGTAAAGCTGCTCCAGTGCAGAGAATGGTCTTAAGACCGTTTGTCATAATCCAAGGCTCATTCACCCCTGTGGAAAATATTTCAGTATTTTTAGAGAGACTTAAAATTAGAAAGGTAAGTTTTGGGAGTATGATGCTGTGGGACAGTGTAAATTCTCTTGCATGATACAAAAACATCAAGCATTTTGTCTAGGAAGAATTGTGGCAATATTCATTGGAGTACCAATTTCTACATAAGCAGAAACATGAAATTAAATGCAGGAGTTTTCTTGGACACGTTCTTTTTTTGCTTGTTTTTGTTATTTATTGACCTAATTCTATAAAAATTCTACCAAAAAATAGTCATATAGAATCAGATCATAAAATACCAATTCAGGAACTAACATTATTTTTCTATTAGCAAAAATGGTAAATTATACCTCTTTTTAAATTTTTTTATTCATTACTTTCTGAAAATGTTCTTCATATTGTATATTTTATTCTTCCATATGATAGTCTATTGCAATCTGTTCTGTAAATTGCATACTCCACTGATTAATGTTCAGTATATTTGAACCAAATCACAGTTATGATATAGCTCTCCTTATAAAATTATATATATGCATAAATAAGGCAAACACCCCATCTACATGAGAATCAACGGCTTTCTATGTAAGGAAGGTAGATATAAGTAAGATTATATTTAATTTTTCTCAGCTCGTGAGATAATCTATGAACTAGTCTGCTATGTAGTGTGCAGCTAAATATTCAGATTATTTAGGAACTCTATTATTCCTTTCCTGGTCTATTTTTGTGTATACACAGAGTACTTTGTCTCAAAAGTGCAAATATATGCAGTGCTATTTTACTGCTCTGAAACCTCTGTTTATATATTCCAAGCTAGCTGGAACTTTTTCAAGGACCTTCGTCATCTTAGACATTTTGAGAATATTTTGAAAGCTTGAATAAATTGCCTAACCACCAAATGCCTAGGGCAGCTAGGCAGTGTCTGAAGACTTAGTGAATTGAGTGACTCTTAAATTAGACATTTGCATGGATATTTTTAATTAATCGCCATATAAAATGTAATTAGCATGCACCACTTATCATTTGAATAGCAGTCGGCAATTTTTTTATTTTGTAAATTCTTCATAGAGCACAGAGTTCAGGAGAAAAAAGGGAATCCCAGAGGCTGATGTCAGGAATAATCAGGGGTGATTTAGTTGGCTGTTTCCCAGCATATAACATGCAGTTTATTTCACTCTTTATTGGTCAGAATTTTTTAACTTAGACATACATCACTTTCCATGCTTGTCATATCTTCCCTTTATCTTGGAACAGTACTGTTCTTGATAAAAAAAAAAAAAAATAACTGTAAGACTTGCAGAGAACCTCATTCTCAAGTGCTGCAGGGTTGGATGCTGACTCTAAAGGCAGCAGGTAGTACAGATGAAGGGCCCCTGCTGTCTTCAATGAGCATTTGTTTGTGCTGATGTGAATGGAAATTCCTAGTGGTGCTTTAAGGTGGATTGAAGAACACACAAGAAGAGCTGTCAGGCAGGGAGCATCCGTAGACGAACACTGGGAAGCCAATTTCTTCCTGTCTGGAAGCAGCCAGCCCTTAGCTAGGATTCAAAGGTACAGATCCTTCCTAACAAACGAGTCGATATCAAAAGCTGGTGCACAACCCCAGCATCTCCTAAGACAACAGCTCTCACTGCCATGGTGCCCAGAGCTGGTAAGAACCTTCAGAATCACACAGATGCACTTTCAAAGGCCAGACAGAGAACATTATCTGTGCATGCTTGAACAAGCTCATCCCCTGCAGTTACAAGGGATGGTCATCTGGTCCTGGAGCACACTGATTGTCTGGGTTTATTAACATCCGTTCCTGATGACACGTCTCAAAAAGGCGCTTTGTATTTGTTCTGGAACTGGTAAAGTTTGGAATAATGCAAAGTGATTTCTGACAAATGCAAAGTGATTTCTGAGAGACTGTGTTCCCGTTCTAACTACCTCTGTAGACATACTGATAAGGCCACACTTAACATCTACATGCTCAGTTTTATACTCTGGCCACGACAGATTATTGCAACAGAACAAAGTGAAAAACGTCTTGGGATTTTGCTTTCCTTCAGCTAAGTACACAAATCTGTTAAAGGCGACTTGAGCACTAATTTTAAGTTGATCATGTTTTCAGAAGAGCAGCTAGAGCAAATGAGCTCAAATTAAAAAATCAGGATGAGCTGACAGCATTCCCTTGCACTAAGGACCTCTTTCCCTGTGAGTTATACAGCAACATACGGACTGCATCCTTCATGCCATGTGTTGCACTGCACACAAGAGGGTGCTCCTAAAATTTCATTTCCAATAGAAAGAATTTTTTCTTTAGAAAAGATCTGAAGAATCACCTAATTTGAGGGTGAGTTAATTATTACACTGCATTTGAACACTGTCCAAGTTCTAGAGATAAGCTGAAAAAGATTTCTGAAAGCCTTTTTAAACCCAACTCAGTCTATTCTTCACTGCACCCAAGCAATACAGAATTATTACTCTTTTGAGTTTATACCACTCCTACCTAAGTTTTAGAATCTTGATTTAAATAAAACTTCAGCATCTGAAGCACAACTTAGACAGAAGATAGACTTATTTCAGAATTTATAGCTCTAGAAGTCCCTGTTTATCTACCTCAACACACTTAGAACACTTCAAATTGTCACTGCTGCCTCCACTTCTTTATCCCAATAGGTTCTCAAGAGCTGAAAGTTTTTCTTCAGTGTATTTCCACAAAAACCTCAGTCCTGACAGTGCTGTGCAGACAGATCATACAACCTCCCTCCTAAACCATATGAAACCATATGAAAAATGGTTGGGTTTTTTTACATGCACCTGTAATTCTTACCACTTGAAAGTGTTCAGAGAATGCATTCAGAATAAAGCTACCCATAAAGTCAAGTTACTAGAGGTGTCTTAATTCTTCTAAAAATTGCTGGGAAAAATACTATCAAGAACTTTCACATAGCGATGTTAGAGCATCTAAATATAGAACAAAAAAAAACCCCAAACAAAACTGTAAAACTAAGGAAGAAAAAAAAACAAAAACTCACCTGTAAAGGGAAGCAGTAGGTGGCAAGACTATTTATATGTTTTCATGAAACATTAACCGGGTGAGATATGTAAAATACTACACACTAGACTTCTCACAGCAATCAGCTACAATTGATATCATAGAATTGCAACTGCTAGGTTGTTTGGTTCATCCCTCCCCCTTTCCCTGTGTTTAATGATTCTTTTTAAAGGAGGAATGTCAACAAAATGCTCCACATCAAAGTTCCAAACTAGAGAAAATTAAAACTTTGAGCTTGCTCTGGAAGTAGGTCTGATAGGTATGCACTGGAGAGGGAATGGATATAATATACATCTCTATACTGAAAAGTTCCTCTCAGGTTTTGGTTTCCACTCAGGAGATCAATGACTTACAAGCAAGGCACTAGCAGCATTTTGTAACAATGCATAACTCTCTTTTTTGATTTAGCCCTAGTTGTTATAAAGTTTGTTATATTCACAACCATAAAAATTAAAAATAAAATCCCTCCGTAATAATATCTAGCTAAATCAAACAGAATAAATCAAACAGTCTAACCATGAAAACTGCTTGCTCCTAATCACCCCTTCCCCCAGGAGACTCACCTACACAAAGCATCGTGCTCCAAGCAGGAGAGAATGACTAATGCCTCACCCAAAGCTTGCTGTCAGGAAATGTTTTCCCTGAACCTGCACCCTTGCAGCAGGGAAATGCTTCAGACTAACCTTTTCCATTTACCTATTTCTGCCCAGTGGGAGTATTTCCCAATTTTTTTCCCAGCAAACTCTCCTGTTGCCCTGTCTTTTGCAGTGTTCTATGTGTGATTCTTAGATAAAGTTTCTCACACACTTTCTGTAAACATAGCAATGTTTTAGTAACTGTAACTTTAGTTTACATTCTTTTCTCCTGGGTGGAGAATGTTTGATGGACTATTCTGTGAACCTGTAAGGATGGAGGAGGTGGTAACACTGACCTCCAATCCACGGTTATTCCTAGAAACATATAAATATGTAAAGAATAAACAACCAGGCCCTCTTTTCCTTCTGGCCTGCGACCTGTAAAGAACTCGGTTTTCAGAGTGCTTCTTTGTGGCCTACACCCGACAAGTGGAGGTCACACTCTCCTCAGCTTTTCATCAGCTGGGCATTTGAAAGTACAACATAGACGTTATCCTAAGGAAAATGCCATTTTTTGCTACTTTAGTAGGTGCTAATAAAACTTCCTTTTTCCCTATTGAGACCCTTTTAACATACCATTTGTTTTAAGCCGTCTATATGCTTGTAAACAGCTTAGTTTTCTGTAAATTGATCCACCTGACATCATTCTTTATGGTGTGGGTAGCCAGGATAAAGAGAAGGCCAGGTTAATTATAAAGAAGATGTGTTAATTAGGTAATTAACACATCACAGTTCTCTGTATCAGGTAGAAAGGAAGAGAAGGACTGGGGAATTGTGTGAAGTCTTAGTAGAGATTGGTTTATGCAGCACAGAGAGCAGGGACTGGCTTTGATCAGACACCATAGCTGTGTGTAATGCACTCTGTCAAAACCTAAATCTCTAGTAGAATGCATTTATTAGCCCATTCATCTTCTTGAGAATGCAAGGAGTAGAAGCCAGACTAACTTAGCCAGGAGTTGGCCTCAGTTTCTACAAGCCTGGATGAGTCTGGCCCTTTCCTGAACTGCAGAGCAGAAGACCTCACTGGGGTCTACACAGAAGAAAGTTCTACTTTAATTCCTCCCTTTCTACACCTTGCAGTGGGCAGGAATATAGGAAGGAATAACCTTAAAGAAATTTAATTAATCCCCCCCGAGAGATGAATGCTTTGCTGCTATCAAAGACCTCTATCATATGGGGTTTTTGCTTTTATTATGGTTTAGTAAGGTCTTGGACCTCATATATTATGACATTTGTCTCTGAGTAGAAAATCAGTTTGGATCCAACATACTTGTAAGAAATGTACCTTTTAACTGATGATTGGTTTGACCCACAGCCTCCAAACTATTCATGAGTTTCTGAGGCTTCATGCTCACATTCCCTAAACAAACCAAGGTACCAGAAAAAATCTAACCAGCAAAATAAAGAGGTTTGAATGGACTTAAGGCACTTAGGGCACTTGTTGAGCACATGAGTTTTAATTTCATGTCACTCTTTTCCAGGAAAAGAAGACAATAATTTACAGAACTCTGTAATTTGAAATCTACCCACTGACTGAATTTATTAATGCTATTTAACCTCTAAAATACATAATGCTGTCTGTCACTGATACTGCTGTGAAGAGATGCACAATCACTTTCAGGCAATGAGGGTGAGGGACTTAGCTGTCTTACAAGGCATGTTCAGGAACATTGACCTTTTCTGAAATAGGGAGGGGAAATAAAACTGCATATTAAAATCCCCCATTCTAAAATGATAACTTACCTTTTCCGTAATTCATCGACTCTCTTCTTGCCAGTCTTCTAACTAAATGAATTGCTATTCAACATGTTGTTTTCTCCCCTGTTTTAGGAATTACTCTACTTATGAATTTCAAATTGACTACTTTGTGTCCTACCCCTACCAAAACAAATTCTATCATTAATAGGCTTGTCACCAAGCAAAAGTGATTTCAGGTATTTTTTTCTTCTCCAGTCTTACTCTGAGTATTAATGCATCTATAATTTCTCAGTTTCTCTAACACCAGCATCTATTACAGGCATTGAAATTCCCGATTTGGCATAAAAATTTCTGTAAGCATTGAAACACCCATTTGTTTACTGTTGCCCTATAAATTAGCAATGTCAAATTCAGGTCACTCTGATAATACAACTGTGTCCAATCATTCTTTTATTACCTTGAGTCTTTTTTCACTGTTAGGTTGGGACAGTAGAAAAACCACACTTGTCTGCAAACATAATTTCATGCCCCCCAAACAACGTTCTATATTATGAGCTTTACTTTATGACACCAGAAGTAGGGAAGAAATTGTAAGGTCTCAGCACAAGGTTGACTCTGTCAGAATGATTAAAATTTCTCAAATGTAAAAAAATTGTATTTATATGTGCAGTGCCATACTTCTCAAACTTTTGCAGCATATGTTTATACTTGGTCTCTTTTATGAGACTTAAAAATGTTAAGTACACAGAGTATCAAAACCCACTTGGTTTCTTCTAAATAACACACTCTTCACCTGTGCATATTGAAGATACACTGTAATTTATGGGGTTTTTTCTTCCATATTTCTTTAATTTTGTCTCTAATCAATGCTTTTCCCTATTATCTTCTTTTATTCAAGTTACTTACTTAGTATTTTCATACAGCTGTCTCTTTGTCAAGCTCAGGACTCATGGTTTATCTTCCTCATTAAAGCAAAGTATAGTTCCAGTGCCTCTGTAAAACTTAGCATGGATTTATACAGAGCTCTTTTTCAGAGCAAACCTTTGAAGCTAAAACTATTAGATATTTGAATTCCACAACCCTAAGCAAGGTCATAGTTCTAGACCTGTATAAAACAAAAAGAACATTATTTTTGCTGCTGGATAGATAAGGTGTAAATCTGTGGTCATGATTTAAAAGATGTAAATTTGCACCCTAACTTGCCTACACAAACATATTAAATGATGAACTGAGCAACATGAATAATTATCCTTCCATGTTGGCCTTTGAGAGTATTACTTTCACTTAGCTGTTTAAAATTTATGCCAACTTTTCTAGTTTTATGTCTAGTTTATTTCTAGTTTTCATGATCATACCTTTTCCATGACAAAATCTATGGCTCTCCTTCAAGACTGTTTAGCAGCTCCAGGAATAATTAAATCCACAGATTTTCACAGCTCTATTACTATCTGGATTCCTACTTAGTTAAAGAAACAGCAAGGTACTACCTACTGTTTTGCCTTACAGTTTTTAGGTTTAACTATCTAACTACATGATCTTGTTTGTTAGTTTGTCTTCATTATTGACAATATGAATAACATGCAGTTTTGGAAGTATAGCCTCCAAGCCCTGTCAATTAATAACAGTTTGTTAAGCACATTAGATAAAGGATTGTCTGACATAAATTATGCCAAAAAGTCCCAGCACTGTAAATGCATCATGATCTATTAATATTTCAAATATTAACTAATCTATGTCCATGGTAAGTATTCATACAGCAAGATACAGTGTAGCAGTTGTTAATCCAAAAGATTATGAACACCAAATATTTCAACAGAAACACAGCAAAAAAACAACAGTAGAAAGCTGAAAGGAGGTGAGAAGCAGCAGCAAAAAGGAAGGACTGAGGATAGAAAAAAAGTCACATGAGAGCAGATGTAAGTGGAAGCAATCAAGGATCAGCATTTTATAAAAGATTTTACAAAAGGTGAAACGAAATTGGTCCAAATTGTCATATCTAACTGATATTCTTTTCTCTCTACAAAGGTAATGTAGCAAATTTTTTTGCTACATTTACTGATTAGTAGAGGCTCAAAATTCTTTCAAAGAATAGATGAGTTTTAAAAATGAGATATAGCCTTAATTGTAGGCTTTATGAAGTAGATGGGAATAGTTGAATACATATCCAACCTCAGGAGACACATTAGCTACAGCAAATATGGGAAATGTTATCTGGAATGGAGAAGTTTGCAAGAACAGACAGCAGGTGAATGAAACTACAGAAAACTGGTATCTGTGTTGTTCAGTGCTTTTAAGAATTGACTTTCAAAATCAGGTTTTCAGTCTCCTTTAGAGACAAAATAAATAATAGTGAACCAGTTTCTTACTTTTCACTAAAGCAGCATTGTCATCATGAAATCATATAATCACAGTTGGAAGGGACTCTCAAGGATCATTGAGTCCAACTCCCAGTTCTGCACAGGACCACCCTAAGAGTCACACCATGTGCCCAAGGGCATTGTCCAAACAAACTCTGTCAGGCTGGTGCTGCGACCACTTCCCTGGGGAGCCTGTTCCAGTGCCCAACAACCCTCTGGCTGAAGAACCTTTTCCTAATATCCAAACTAAACCTCCCCCAACTCAGCACCACACCATTCCCTCGGGTCCTGTCACTGGTCACCACAGAAGTTGGAACTGCAGTGAGGTCTCCACTCGGTCTCCTCTTCTCCAGGCTGAACAGACCAAGTGACCTCAGCTGCTCCTTATACAGCTTCCCCTTTAAACCCTTCACCATCCTCATTGTTCCCTCTGAACTCTAATAGCTTTATATGTTTTTTATATTGTGGCACCCAGAACTGCACACAGGACTCGAGGTGAGGCTGCACCATCACAAAGCACGGCAGGACAATCACCTCCTTCAACCAGCTAGCAGTCCTGTGCCAGATGAATACTAAATTTCACAGTGGTTTGCTGGTATTTTCAGTATTTACACAGAGACTCAGATTCTTTTGGAAAATTATTTTGCAACCATTTTTACAGATATTGACTTCCCTTTGCAAGAAAAGTATTTCACATTTCTTGAAGGTCATTTGTGTGACAGGTGTTCAATCAGAAAAGCTAGAACCATATAATCTCACTGTATACATGTTTCACTTGTATTTTCCATAAGGAAAACAAAGAATGAAATCAAGAAAATAATAACATTCTCATTTCAGGGGGAAAACCTCAGAAGAACAATCTAGGTTCAAACTCTCCAAATAATTATCCTTTATTAGCAAAAGTTTTTTCCAGTAAATGAACACCAAAGTACGTTCATGGTAATGGAGAGAGTTATAGCACCTTGCTGTGGGAACTGTCCCAGTGAATCAATTAAAAAGAACCTTGTTTCTACAAACAATCCTGTGTTTTGGTTTGTATTTCTAAACACACTTTTAATATAAGCTATTAGGTTCATTGACAACAATCAGAAGCCCAATGAATAGATCTTGAAGTGTATGTATGCAGTGAAATTTAATTACTGACACTTTGATAGTACTGTGTGTTATTTGCTGCAGCATGTTTTAAGCAGGGAATTATAAACTGTAGTGTCTGTTAACTGATATTGTCTGCAGTTAAAAAAAACTACTTTTGAAGTGACGGGCACAATCCTGCTTTCCCTGAATTTAGAGGTGGTTCCTCTCCTGTGCCATCTCTCCACCATATACTGCTCTGAAACATGATGAAAACCTTTGGAGACATTGAGCCACGAACATGCTGTGAAAGATGTCCTTTAAGCTGTGGTGCCAGAAACATTTTTGGCCCACATCTTGAGTGTGTCTCTATTAGGCAAAACTGGTGATCCTGTGCAAAAATTTGCCTTCTGTTCTTCAAACTCAACACTGGCAAGAAGGTCTGCTTTTTGACAGTTCAGTGATGCTAATGTTTCTGCTTTCTCTAGCCTCATTGAACAGTGATGACATAATGGATTTCATTCAGGCTTATACAAAGGGTAGTGCACACATGGAGAGTGAATGCCATGTCCTAGATTTTGAGAAGTTTACTTAGCTTGTCTCATCTTGTTTGTGATGCACATTTTCTGCAATAAAACAGCATTGGTTAGATACCATAAAATAGTGAAAAAAAAAGCTCTTGTCAAAGCTTCTGTGGAAAAGCATGTAATTTGATAGGTATTTGAAATTTAGATTTATAGATGTCTTTGATGTGACATGTAATTGCCAACTAAGGATACCAAATCCCCAACTTAACTGCTGGTGTAATCTGTATTGACTTCTTAACAGGTAGATTTATAGACACATTCCATTTCCATCCAGTCAAAAGCTGTAATAGTGCACCAATCATCAGCTGACATTTCAGTTCTGCCTGAGGACAGGGGATTTACAGAAATGGACATAGGTCACGTCTAATATCTTGTATATGAACTCAGATTAAACAAAAAATTTCAACATACAAGCACTTTTCACTTAAATATGCATGCTCTTCTCTGGTAACTTCTATAGTTTTTCTCAGTGTATTACTTACGTGTATGTAAAAAACTCAAACAAAAAAAAAGAAAATGAATATTCAACAAGTATGCTTGTAGGGTGATAAACACATCTCAAACAAAACTTTGAAAACCTTCAGGGAGATGGTAGCTCAAAACAATCATTCCCAGTAAAATGATTCCTGTATATACATCATATGAAACCACTGGGAAAAAAAATAAAAATCAGTATATAAATGATAACTATTCTATTGATGAATTACTGTTTTGTATACAGTATTACACCAATCTTTTCTTGTCAAATAGAAAATATTTGTGAAGAATTCCAGGGTTTTTAATTATAATAAGTATCTGTTTTTGACTGAATGCCTAAAGCCTTTCTGACAGTTATGTCACTGGCTGTCACACAGACACCTGTTTTTGTATGGGATGCTAGAATTAGGAACTCTGCTTTTTAATTTTTAGAATTTTCATTTTTGACTGTTCAAAGAACTCCAAGCTTGAGATTTTAAAAAAACAAATATAGATAAATCAAGCCATTCCTCCTTCCCTTCAGAGAGTGTATAAAAACTTGCTTATCTCTTGGGAAGAGTATAAAAGCGTATGCAAAGCTAGAGAAAACCCCATGTGATTAGTTATTTTCCAGAGGTTTCCAACAGTATTTTGCAAACCTGTGGAGAATCTTTCCTTCAGGACTTTTTTCTGTCCAAGTCAGTTAGGTTTAATTCTCCAAAGCTGAGCTAATTTTAATTCCTTCAACAGATACTGAAATGTGTGTTTCCAGAGACTGTGAAAAGCAATTTGGAAGTATTAATGGCTAGGCAGTAGGTTATTCAGCTCTTTCAGTATTTACAGATATGGATGTTTTAAAAAATTGTGCAGAATAGTTGTGATAATGTAAATGTATTTGTATTTGGTATTATTATGCTAATAGATAAGAAGCAATTTTCACTCTATTAACAGAATTTGCAGTAACAGTTAGGGCCTCTCAGTTTTGCCTCTCTTCTGGAATGATCGATTGTCTAAAAGTAAACTAAATGTCTGTATTAGAGGACTAGCTGAATTAACACAGCTGAATTTAGAGTTCACAACAGATTTTAGTGCTTTGTGATTGTCATTTTCTCCTCAAGGCTGGCATGGCATCTGTGTGCTATTGAACAAACACTAAGCACTTGATTAACACATGAAATTTTTCAAAGCCATCTCTAAATTTTGCTTTCAAAATGAGGTTTTCCTAATTGGATTTCTGATCTGAGTGTAAGTTACCAGTCTTTCCAAGAAGACTAATGAAGAATTTTGACCTTGGTGATTCAATACCTTAACTACGTGAAAGTGAAATATAGAAGGCAAGGTCAAACCTGGACATCATCGAAACTATCCACACTAGACAAGTGGGATGTGTAGTGGTTCATTTCAGGCTCCTGGTCCCCTGGATGCTCCCACTGACAGTTGGGTCACACTTTGGGATTCCTTTCTCCCAGCAAGCAGAATATCATAGGGCAGGAGTGGAGTCATGTGCCATGACTTGGAGGAGTGGAATGCAGCTGAGAGGTCACATGCACCAGAGAATGTCCTTAGCCTAGGAAATTTTCATCTTGCTCACAAGGGTTAACCTGGGCTGAGAGAGGTTCTTCCTCTGCTCAAAACCCTGAAATAGGATGCTTGAGTCAGGTTTCACTGTAGAGATAAGGAACTTAGAAAAATCGCCAGTCTTCCATGTATATACATCCATATTCAGTTATGGAGTTTGAGTTCAGGCCCCAGCTTGGTATTAGCTATGTGCTAACAAGATGGACCTGGATTTATGTAAAGAAGAGTTGCTTTTAGTTGACATATTCAGTGCTTACATCCGTAAAAGAAATACAGCCACAATCCTGTGCAAGATATACCTAATTAGCCATTTTATAGCAGATGATGACAAGACTTGGTTCAATTGCAATACTAAACACGAGTGAAAGAGAAATTTGAGAGATGAGCGTGACCACATAAACGACAATTTTTGGAAGACACTTTTCCTTAATGTAATAATTTTGAACCAAGAAAAAGCACAAGGCAATAAAAGGCAATGTTCAGAACAAAATTTCTCAAAAACCTCCCATGTACTCATCACATGCTGTTATGCTAAATTTACCTATATTTTTTCATGGCCTATATGATATTAAGAAAAAGAATGTCTTTATTTTAATGTTGCACTGAAAAATGGAGTTTGAAATTATGTAAGTAGGTATATGTTATTAGGGGGCATTCTAAAGATTTTAAGAATTGTGGTGTGATCTACGAAGAGTTATAGAATAATATTTTATTCCATAATTCCTTCTCTATCTTAAAATGATCACAAATGGCTGTGAAGGAGCTGGTGATAAAACACATTTGTGCTAACACTGCTTCTCACATGATGGTTTACTGAGGCTTAGAAATCGACAGAGATTCATGAATTTGTGGTGTAAAAAGGAATAGCCATATATTTTTACTCAATGGAATTCAAGTTTTAAATCCAAACTACAAGAAGCACTTAATTAAGTTATCAGCCCACAGTCCATGAATCCTCTACAAGAACGTAAGAGCAACTGACACCTGTTCAGAAAGATCTCAGATAGGAAAACCACATGCAGCATTTTCTAGGGGAGAAACTAGCTGGGTAAGAGATTCCATTGCCTTTCTAAGATTTGCAAAGACTGTACTGGAGTTTGGGATTCAGCCCCCAAATATTTGCCTGTATATGCCAAACCTTTAACACTGCAGTATAAAAAACCTGAAATTAATTTTATATTGTTATAACAGCAAATGACCCCATGCCAGGTCAGTGCAAATAAGGAAAAGCTTGGCTGTCCTTAGCCTAGGAAAATATAAAGTAAGTCAAATGGATGTCTCTCAAGTGTGTGATAAAAACGCATCTTTGCTGCCTGCAGCAGTATGGTATCTGACCTAAGAGCATTAGAGAAGAGAGACCGTATTGAATGCTTTTATTTCCCCATAAAATGCTGATCGTGATAGTTCAGACATGCCAGATGGAAGCAGTAGTGACAAATGGTGTTGATGCCTCAGAAGAAATGAGCTAGTAAAGTTATATTCTGTTCAGTTGGGATTTTAAACATGCAATATAGTTAAAACTGTTATTCTTCTGCAAAATCATACTCCTCATATTTCAGCGCCGTATCATACATGGGAGAAGAAATTCCCGCCACCATTCATTACTTTGAAGAGCAGATTTTCCACATCACAACAAAACATCTCTACACACAGTACACATAATACTTTTTAATATATATGAATGTATGTATGAAATGATGAACGACAGGTACAGGAAAATCCAACAGTGTTATTCCTCCTTTACTTCTTATGTATAGCAATATATATCTGAGAACAGTGAGATAACACAATTCTAAATTAGATAAGACTAACCTCACATTTCTAACAGGTCTTTTGTTCTTTTCTAGAATTAATTAGGAATTCTGTATTAAATTCTGTCACATGTGATAGGGGGTACAAAGCTGGTTTTAATTCCCAGTTTGACCTGGATAGCAGTTTAACTCCAACTAGAAGATGTTTTAAGAAATTTTCCTTATCTAGACATAATTTATGTCTTCTCCAGAGGCAGCTCTATGGAATTTTCTCTTGCAGTGTCAGAGGATTTTAGAGGGAGAAGGTAGGTGTTCTGTACCCTGTAAGTCAGCGTGTTTCCACAAAACCGAAGAGCTCAGAAGGCTGGAGGTAATTTGCCAAAGCATCCCATACCCTAGTTGCATTCCAAGAACTTAGATACTAGTGATATGTGTGCATTTATTCCTTTTTACTGAATTTTCTTCCACAAGTGACATTCTCTTAATATTCCATCACAGAGAGTTGAAACATCAGAGAAAAGAAAGGAAGTTAAAACCACCAGAGTTGTTAAAAGAGGTATTGTTCAGTTGTTCATTTTAGACTAACAGTCAGAAACAGCTTTTCCTAAATATCGCCTTTTCCTTTTGTTAATATCTGGAGCTATAATTTCTTTTCATGTGCCTGGGTTAAGAATGTGGTGCAAAAGCACATGACAAATTTGTTCTTGGAGAGGAGGCAGGGTGCTTAGAGGGAGACTGTTATATCCAATTCAGTGAGGAGCAACTGCACCTTTCTACAAATTAGAGTGTTGCTGATGGAAAGGAGAAAACACATCCAGCCAATACATACTTAATAATACTGTGCATACTCACTATTCATTCTAAAGCAGAAAAAAATTAACAGATTTTATAACCTATATTATCTGTAAATACTTGAAGAACAGAGATGCAACAAGAACTCTGATTTGCCATGCTTTTTGCGTATATTGCTCAAACTTTTTGTCCTTTGGCAACTCGAAATTTAATTTCCTTTGTCTAACTCTTCTTATTTAATTTTATTAATTAAAAGGCAGTCAAATTTAGAAGAAGAAATATTTCAGAGGTATATAAGAAATAAGACAGTGGAAAAGTCTATCACATAAAGATTAATTCATCCAATTTCAAAATGTATATTGCAATATTTTATAGCTGACAAGTGATCATGGGCAGATAGTCATTACAATTTATCACATCAGGAAGTAGTTAAAATGACAATATGGGCAGGTATAAAATTACATGAAGGAGAAGTAATAGAAGACAATTTCGAAACCCTAGCAACTTGTCCTTTTAAAGTTTCAATCACCAAAAGAGCATAATCCAAAATCTAATAACAACTTTAAAAGAGAGAGTTGGAATCAGAATTTCCTGTTGAGGGGGAAAAAAAATTTATGCAGGAAAATTTCCATTGTTACTTCCTCCTATTAATCAAAATTTATGATTTGTTCCACAGGAATTGTGTAAAAGTTTTTTGCTTCTCCTTGTTTTGAATTTATTGTCTGCTCTTCCAAGAAAGAGAGAATGGGTGTCCAACCCCACTTTATGCCTTTGCAAATTTCTCTCTGTCTCCACTTTTGCAACCCTATCATTTATCAACAGCAGCCACATATTATATTTGAGTGGAAAAGGAATGTTCTTTGGCACTGATCAGCCTTGAGTGAAGTTTTATAGCAGTCTTATAAATTTCTCAAAAGCAGGGTTTATAATGAAATGGCATGAAGTACTCTGACCTAGTCTGCTAGTTGGCACACCAGACACTGCTGAATGGGGTCCTTGTTATGAACTAACAAAAGGAGCTTGACGTTTTTCTTCCCTATTTCTGCTGGCACTGCTTATTGCTTTCACAATTCTGCAATCAAAGGTCCATGAGTTTGGATATTATGGGCTTTTCTTTAGGCTTTTCTGTGCTCCATTTGGCTACTGGGATCCATTGGAAGAGTCGGACCTTAGATGATAAGATCATAAGCTGTTGGAGGAAGGATTATATTGTACGATGGGGTACAATGTCTAGTACAGAGGAATCACTGATCAGATACTCTCGAGAGATGCTGTTGCAGTAGAAACAGTAACAGATGGTTAAAGTGAAGTATCAATTTTACACTTTATGATATGCAGAGTTAGCAGGGTTATTAAGATCTTTCTGAGAGCTTCTGATTATTTTAAATTTTTTTTTTCTCTGACTTCCAAGACTGAAAAGGTCTGTCCTAAAGCAGGCATATACATAGAAACCTAATGGAAAAGCTGCTTTTGTCAGGAGCACTTTAATAATGAAATACTGAAAGGAGGGGGGAAGTGCAACAAATATTCTAACCTTTCCTTTATTTTATTGCCAGAATTTTAAAATCATCTCCGTGATCTGCAACTTTGAATATAAACCAACCATTTAGGCAGGTGATGCTGGGTTTCAGACCACCAATATGTAATAAACAAATGCTCATTTTAATAATTTGTTTATATTTTAGCATTCCCATAAAATCCATACAATCACTACAGAAGCCCTTCCAATCCTCAGTTAAATTAAAATGAGATAAACTGAACCATGACTACTGACTATGTTATAAAGCATCTCCTTAAGTTCAAGTATACCTTATTCTCTATCTCTGGATAAGGAAAGGACTACTCTCACAGCCAAGCACAGTTCGCTATTAAGAAAGATACAATCTGATTGTATTTAGCTAAGCTTTCAAATTAGGCTGTTAGAGGAGATTGTTGGGTGCTATGTATGCAGAAACACAAAATATAACCTTTTCAATTGTAAAACAATATGCCTCAAGAGCACACAGTCTTCAGTTAAAAAGTATTACTAATTTACATGCACCTTAAATGAAATCTGTTGTGACACGTATGTTAGTGTTTCTTAACATTTCTACTCAGGTGCCAGCTGGAGAGTACTGAGATTCACACTAAGTAACACCACTGACATAAAAATCTTATGAGAGACAAGACAGGGATTCCTGTGAAACCCTGTGGAAATTTCCAGATAGGTGGGACCACTCAGCTTAGTAAGGGGAGTTGGGCTAAATCTGAAAAGAGAATTGAGTCCATCTGTGTTTGAAATGGATTCCAAAGCACAGTCACAGCATTTTAAAATTCCTGTTACTTGAATATATTCACTCAATCCTACTTAAAGCAGAATTTAGTTCCTGGAACCCAGAATGTCATTATGATATTTAATACTGATGGGGTGAAATTTATTTGACTACAGATCTGGAGAAAATTCTCTAATACCTTATAATAAGCACCCTATTGGGAAAATAAATGAAATATCTAAAATACTCTGCACTTCATGGGGAAAAATTCTGGTTTCTGCTAGAGCCAATGGCAAACCTTTCTTCTTTCAATAAAGAAGTGTCTCACCAGTGAGATAAAATGGAGTGAATTTGCAAACCCTTAAGCAAGGATTAAGTAAATGTAGAGTCCTTTATAATCTTTGCACAACGAATGGATTTTGTATTTTTTCCTACATTTGCTGAAACCCGACATTTCACTCCCTGATAATGACATATAGTAGGAGTACAAATATTTTTTAAAAGTTTTTAAACATTACTATAATTATGTGGTTTTTAAAATTGAGCATTTTGTCATTCATTGTATCATCTGCATACTAACAAAGTCTAATTATAAATATGCAATGAAATATAAAATGCCATGTGAAATAAGCAAGAGAAATTTATTTCATGTATTTTTAGCTATCTCACTCACCACTTTTCTAAAGAATATAAAAAGGAAAGCATTTTCAACCTTATTTGTCCAATTATAACACATTACAAAAGCATAATTACTGTTCAGAAACTTCCAATTTTGTCTACACAAAATCAAAAGTTTCATCCAACAATATAGACTTGTATCCATGTAGGAGGTCTTGGTTTATTCATCTTTTGTTGTGAATAATAAGGTTTTAATTGACTACTCAGGACTACAGTCATGCTATGCAGGCATTGAAAATCATGGATGTCTAGTCCAGAGGCAGAAGTTACTTGGATGAATATTCATGAACTTAACTAAAATTCCTGTGAAAATTCAATTCTATTGCTTTATTAATACTATCTGCTTATATTTAAAGTACTTCTGAGAACAACATCAAACATTATTATCTGAGAAAGATTATTAAGTAGCTTTTTATGTTCAAAATGTTCATGCATGACTGTAACATCCATATGTATAAGTTTAATACATTTCATTCTGTCACTTTCATACATTATTTAACTGAACAAAGTGCAATGAAACACAGACTCCATAGCTCACTTGTCAATATCAACTACAGTTTGCACAGGCTTTTCCAGCTAATCCATCTGAATGTAGTCCTTCTTTGCATTTCTTGAGTCAACTTATTGCATCTCAGTTTATCTGAATAGGCCAAAGATTCTAAACATGAAAAACATGAATTTCACATATATTTGCAGATTTAGTGTCTAAGACCTAATAGCCTGAATGAATTCTATAAAATCTCATCTGGTCAGTGCAGTGCTGTCTTTCCTTTTGACCTCTCCAAGCCCGAAGAGAAAATATTTTCTATTCTTATTGCCTTAAATAAGAAAGGAAAACAAGGGATGGTGGAGTATAAAACTAAGTTACTGAGTAAACTGAAAGTAAAGAATTCCCCCCAAAGTCTTCTGTTTGTTCTTTTAGAAGGGACACAGTGGCCTCAAGTTGAATAATCTTTCTTTGTGCAGTACTACTATCAGAAAACCTGAGCAAACCTCAAAAGTCATAGTCAGGCTACAAGGACTGAAACACACAAAACATATCAAGGACTGCAAATGTTTACGGACTGCACACTTATTTCCAAAAATCTGGGTTTGTGACACTGAATAATTCTGATGTTTGAATAAATATGGCATCAAGGAAAAATACCAAGAAGCAAATTCTGAGTGCCAAAAGGATTTTTTCCATGTAGTCGATTAGAAGATGAGTATATTTACATAATATCATTTTTTGGAGTTCAGAGAAGATAAAAACAATCTAGCTGTGCTGTCCCCCAAAGTACTTTGCAATGATCAGCCTCTCCTTTGAAGATATGGTATATCTTGCAAAATTATGTGATGTGCAGAAATGAGAAGGGAAAATGCCTATTTACCCTTATTTCCTAGGCCTTTATACCTTTTGAAAATTAAAAACCACAAACTGTAATAGCAAGGTATAAAAATAGAAATCAACATATATTTTAAATGAACTGTAAAAATCCACAATATATAGGCCTTGGTGCTTTTTTCTCCCCTTTTTTTTTTTTTCCCCTTGGTAGCTTTACTAGTCTGCCAATTTTCCCCTATGTCCTTTTCTGCAGAACAGATATGCCTGCCCTGATTGCTTGGGGGTTTAATGTTTCCAGCTTAGCAAGGAGAAATGTGATCGTGAGTCCTGATGCAGGTATTTTAATGTCTGATCAAAACATTCAACAATAGATGTAATTAAGTAGGCTCTTAATAGTTCTACTAATAATAATTCTAATAATTCTACTTATGTGATTCAACATAAAGGAAGGAGCTCCATTACTTAGTGTTTTTGACATTACTTGGAGAAATGACCTTAATTTATTGTAATTTCCAACTGGAAGATTACCAAATTGGTTTTGAACATAAGTAGCCCTGTGGGTGCAGAGACATTTACTGCCAGATTACATGAAACACACTGATCACTACCAATTATAAAAAACTTATTTTTATTAATAAAGAAGTCTAAAGTTATTACTAAATATGTTTAACTTTTCTGTTAAAATCATCTTGCTTTTGGTCAGTTCCACGAAGTCTTAATCTTCCACCAAGTAGCTAATCAAAGTATCTTTACAAAAGGAAATATAAGTTATGTAGTGTATACATAAAGGTATAATTTTGTGTACCACACGAACTTAGCCAAAAGAAAGTAGGGGTTTGTGTGACTGGGCTGAATTTTGCACAGGATAATCAGGTTTGTGCAACTAATCTTAAGAGAAATTTTGCAAAGTCTCTAATGACAATATATTTAAAAAAAAAATTAGGTTTTATAACTCATCTTACCATAAAGAAGACACAGTCCAGCTCACACTCAAAGCCATCAGCCAGTGTATCACAGTTCAAATTTGCATTAAAATTTCCCAAATTCAGGAGAACCTTCTGGTTACAGAATCTATTTTATACAAAAAAGCTATTATACACAAGGAAAATGATAATGTTTAAAATAACAGTGAACAAGCAACAGTGGATCAAAATAAGAGCTCTACCTCAGACTCAAGCCACAGAATAATTTTACAGAATATGAAAATGTAAAAACAAATTACAAATGGAAAATCTCAGCAAGGTAGGTATGCATATTAAAAAAATAACAAGCATGCTCAGATTAAGGTAATTTTGAGGCCATAATCACTAATCATAGGTCTCAGCAATACCTTATGATGCCGTATTTGAGAATTTTAACAAGTCCTTTAATGTCATATATATTGCCTCACAAATAAACTTAATCAAAATGCAAAATGTATTTCTATTTTCTTTATGTTACCTCCTCTTCTCATATCTCTGTAAAGGTTTATGAGTGATCACCATTCTTGAGCTGGAAGAAGATTAGGTTATATACATTCAAGACATGATGAAAAACTATCAATTTTTCAACTGCATATCATGTGAAAAAAATTTTGCTTTCAGAAAATTTCACTGCATTTCACCATGTTACACTGAACACAACTTTTCAGACTAGATCTGCTTGATCTACAGCGATGGTACAGTAAATACTTAGATGAGCGCCTGACAAAACACAATATTGGTCAGGGCCCTCCATGAAGACTTCTTACTGGAGAGGGGCCCAAAGCAGTTAAAAATTTTGGAATGGAGAAAGGGTATGTGTGGATGCACATGCACATGTGTCTGAGCGTTTATAGGTTAAAATCCTTTCTCCCAGGGAATTTAAATTGGATGCTTTCCTGCTTTTTATTAAAATATGGACTTGCTGATGTCTCATATATTTTTCATAATGAATATGGTTAGGAAATTAGAAATCCAGATGCAATGCCTGGAAGGGGATCTTTAACATTCAGACAGGATTCCTGCTCAAATTGGAGCATTTGTCATGCTTATTGTGGTGATATCATAATTTGTGCACTAGATAACTAAATCTCACTCACGGATGAGTACAGTTCCTACAGAACTAAATGTGGTTCAAAGCTAGATTAAACTTCCGCTGTGGTCCAAATACCTATTAGGTTTCTTGTCATTTTTCTGTGTTTTTATATAAAATACCTACAAGAAATTCATATCTGTCACAAATAATTGCATCCTGATCCATCACTGGAGCCAACTGAAACCAACTCAACCCCAGATTAAAGCAGTATGGGTTCTTTCTTTGTGTATACATAAGGAAAGATGAAATGTTCCTTTAGGATTGTTTCTTTTTTTCACTGATAATATGGTTTATTTATTTTTTACTATGTTTTCCAAAGTGTCTGCTCTGAAAGTTATTTTTCTTTCTCAAAAAATCTAATGTCTGAATAAAATTCTGTACTTGTTTGGTATTTTAGAAATATTGCGCTATTTAAAATATTTTACTTAAGCTGAATACAGTCAAATAATTTGATTATCAGCTACTAATTTGAAATCCAAAATGTGTTGAATACTTACATGAAAACTCCAGGATTTCCAGTGCTTCCAGTCTACCTGTAAACTTTAGCCTTCTTCCTCCATACTGAAACCATGACTTTTTTCACCATTTTCAGAATATCGAACATATGTGAAGCATCCCCAATAATGGGGCTCCCAGTAAAATTCTGAGCAAGGTGGAGCTGTCACTGCCTAGGTGTCAGCTTGGATGCCTGGAAAGTCTGGAAAGATATGTGACAGCGAGGTATGCAACATAACCAGACACAGCCAGGAGGAATCATAGAGGGAAGTTAAACTCTGTGCTACCCCTTATGAGTTCACAGAGCACAGAGCCAAGGGATCTAGAGCTAAAGGCCTACTTAAAGGACTGAAAACATCTTTCATGACCCTAGGCAGACACTGAACTTTGTCAGGCTCCGGAGTTCCTTTTGCCAGGAGCTGCATGAACTTGGATTCTGCTGCAGGTGCACACGTCACCCACTGCCCTTTCTGGAGAAAATGGTTGTCTGATCACCAGAAGCATTTTCAGAGCTTTGTCTTATAGTCATTGCTTTCCTGATTCAAAGAAATTGAAGAAAAGCAGAGCGCCCAGTTAATCCAAACTGACTCCTCTGCCTTCCCAGAGATCTGTCACTCCAGCCTTTGGCAGCTGATCACCAACTAAGAAAGTGACATGACTAATAATAACGATTTAAACTTTATGGAACAGATCACTTTTCACAAAACCAGGTGTTTACCGCAGAACATTTTTAGGTGTACTCACCTGCCAAAATCCATTCTCCTGAGGAAGGTAATATGAGATAACTATCTGTGTCTACGTGCTGATTCTTATTGGTGATATTTTAAGTGAGTTTATGTACACAGGAGTCAGCATGGCAATGTTGTGAAATTGATAGCATACCCTTTTCAGTAAAACTACAGGCATAAGAATGAACCATTTTTATTTCAGTAGTTGGCAGTTCAAATGCTCCTCCCTTAATTTCACAGTCTAAAACACCTGGTACAATGCTTTTCTGTGTAATTTCTGAATTCAACTCATCAATTAAAAGATCACTTTTCCCAATCCAGGACTCACAATCTAATCACACTCTGCAACATTGCTGAGTTCACGCTATGTATAGTTTCCTAGAATGCTCTCTGAACTGAGACAGGAGAAGGTATGTGATGTGCATGAGTATCTCAGAAAGGTTTCCACATCAGGCACATCAAATCCTTAGGCATCTACCTTAGTACACAGTGCTCAGTGTTTAGGCAGCATCATCCTTTATTGTTCAAATTTTAATGCAAGACATCATGAGATAATCCAGTCTTACCTGAAAGCAAAGAAAAAAAAATAGACATTTCTCTTTGACTTAGCTCTACCTAGATAACTCAAATGAAAGAGTATTTAAGACAACTAGATGGCAAGTAAGAAAAAGGTAGTATTTCTGAAGGCTGTATTTCCACAGAGGGAAAAAAAAAGGCTGAGACAGAAAGTTTTTAATGTGTTGTGTACAGAGTTGAAAAGAAAGAGCAAGAAGCCTGGAGCTGTTTGGAAGATTTTTCTCAGACACTCTGGGGAAAATTTCAAAAAATCATACAGAAAAAGAAGTCTTACATTTTGACTGAAAAAAACCCACCCCAAAATATAAAGGTCAACCTCCCTAGCACCTGAAGTTTAACAGGACAGTAGAAACACTATAGGACTCCTGAAACATTGAAGAAAGTTGTTACTTCAAGGACAAGTGAAGTAGGAGGTTTACTGAAAGCCTGAGAGTAAAAGGATATGACTGAGCTCAGAAAATAAATAAATTCCCGAGAATAAGTGAACCCAGGGAAGAAATGCACAGGACTGCAGATCTGAGCTGTGTTTTATTATTTATATTATTTTATTATTTATATCAGTCAAACATAAATTTAACTATTGCCACAAGAAACATCATACCCAGAAGCAACCTGTAACCTCATCATCATCTATGTTCTTTTTAAGCCAGCAGGGGGTGCAAAGGCATCCTCTAACCTGTTACTAATAGCAAACTAGATGAAGAGGCCATTTATATTCGTAAGTTGAATTCTGCCAGAAAGGATCGTGACAATCTAGCTAAAAATATTCCTTGCTCATACTGAAAGTGTGGCGGTGCATGTGGCAGTGCCCACTGCACCTGAGGTGCCAGAGGACTGGTGGGTGGGCCACCAAGGCAGCAAGAGCTAAGAGTTACTCCTGGTTACAGCGAGATCCCATGGTTCCTTTTTCCAAGTTTTGCATATTACAAGTTTATTGGTTCTTCTGTTTCACACCCCATTCTACGTTAATGACCATGTTTATGCGTCTTACTTCATTGAATATTCATAATTTCTAGAAAGTTCTGTGATCTTTAGTACCCCATTGGTTGAGTATGGTAACTCCCTCCCCTTTTTCCCTTTCATTGGTTATTTCCTAGTGATCTCCTCCCTCCTGGTTGTATCCCATTGGATGTTTCCCTTTCCTGCGCCCCCTGTTACCCCTCACATAAAATCCCATGTACAACCCTAATCAAGGTCTTCTGTCACTGGACCCTTCAACGTTAATAAATCTTCGTTGGAAACTATACAGAAGATCCTTCTCTCGCCTTTTATCTCCACCACCGCTTCTTCAGAACCATCAGCACCATCTGGGTGTTTGCCCCTGGCAGGGGAAAAGGCAATCCGCATACGATGGACTCACTGAGCACGTCTATAGGCAGATGCTGGGGTTCCTGGGTGAACCCCACCAGCGTCAGAAAGGATGTGATGAATGTTTGCAAATGCTTCAACCACTGTTTTATTGTAAGATTAAATGCCTCTTATTTGGATGCTTACTCTTTTTGAGAGTCATATCTGCTCACACTTAACAAAATTATTCCTGTCAAGTCCAAGAGTTCCATTTTCTGTTGGACTTCTTTGATCTCATCAGCACCTCCTAAGCAAACTGCATTTCTTTTTGTTTTCATGCACTCCAAAGGCTCATTTTCAAAATTACTTCCTTATACATTATTATTCATTAGGATTTCTGAATCACTTACAGTAATCGACATTTTAGGAATAAAAGTATTCACCTATTAGAGAAGCATTTATTAGCACCCTATGCAGTAGTAAATTATAAAATTTACCATCATGTAACAGCATAAAGGATCCAGAACACTCTCTGTAAGTGGTGCTGTCTTAAGGATTTTTAAAAAATGGTGTCTCTGAAACCCACAAAAACACTCCATCTAATCAGTGGGTCTTGGCTTTGGCCTGAAGTTAAATGCAAAGAGAAAAACAGGAAGGAAGAACAGAAGGAAGGAAAGAAGACAGGTGCTCTTATGGATAAAGCATAGCAAGGAAGAAAGAAAAATTATCTCAATTCATAGGGCTCTCATCTGTTCCTGAAACATATATGTATATAAAGTACACAGACGGGTGAGAAAAAAAAAATCAATCCTTCTCTGAAACAAAAAAGCTCAGGGATGACTGTTGTTTCCGTGCTTAGAGACAGTTTCTCATTTCTCTTCTCTCTCTCTGTACAGACAACTGGCTCCTTGTACTTACTGGAATAGCCTTTACCTCTCTTGCTCAAACAAGAGATCAGAGATAAGGCCGTGACCCTTGGACTCTTGCTCTATTTAATGCTTTGAAATCTCTTAGACATCCAGCTTAGAGCAGTGAGTTTGGTATTGCATTGATGAATGCTTTGCACACAGCGTTGAAGGGATGAGCGTCTTTGGGTTGTGGCAAATTTCAATAATTTGCTGAAGCAAAAGCTGGTCTAACAAGAAAGCTGACAGCTACATGCCTTTTGAAAACTTTGAAACATTTCATTTACATTTCTGTATTTTCCCCATTACACCGGCAACAAGCTCTCTTACTGGATGTGTACTACTTGACACCCAACCTTTGGTATAATTCTACATTTCTTCTTCATTTAAAGTTAGAATTCCCATAAATTACACACCAAAGGTCTCCAAGGACAGACACTTGAAGCAGAACAGGTGAATATTTGTCACAGTAATTTGTTGTCCTGATGGCACTTGATCATGTAAAAAGTTAATTTCTATTTGGTGCAAGAGGCATAAATGCTCAAAAATAATCTGGGAAGGTTTCGTTACCAAATCCAATCTGTTACAGGAAAACTAGCATAGAGCAGAAATATTGTGAGGCAAGCACCATTCAGAAGAGATAGCTTTATATAGCTTTTATATCTAGTAACTGCTGAAGCACATGGTTCCAAAGTGAATGGAAAGTACATGCAGTTTCCTGTATTTTGAATCCTATCATTTGATGAAATATTTTGCAGGAACTTTTAATGTCCTTTAGTACCAATTGCAGGATTTTTAAATTATCAGTGTATCTTAAATCTTTCTCTTGACAGGGTAAAGATTCTTTTTTCTACGAACAAGTTCACATCTAATTAGTTTACTGCATGTGTTCACTTTATTTGTCTCTATAATTAATCCTGTATTTAATTTTTTTCATATCAACACATTTCAGTGTTAAGCTGCTATTTATAATGAGTTTGAATTATGTGTTGATTTGGTTCCTTCCATTTATATGTGCACTCCATATTAAAAATAATATTATGGTAATTCCAATTTTTGTTCTAATTTCTGGCATGGCTTCAAAATAACGATTTATAGAACACTAAATGAATTACACATTTTGAACTTAGGTAAATGATACTAACAAAATACAATTATAAACACTAAGTGTCCATTTGCTCATATAAAAAATTCATTACAACATTCATCACTAATGGAACTACCTCTTTCAAAGAGAAATCCTACCCTTACTTGAAGATAGTTGGAGATTTCAGTGTGTGCCAAGCCAGCAATTTCCGATAGGCAGTTCTTTGCCTCTTCCACTAAAGTGATGCTGAAGGCTGTGTTTGAAATTTCTTAGCATGGTTATGTAAGCACTTGGACTCAGTAGGTAAATCCCCTACAAATCTAACAGAACAAGACTTAGCATTTTGCCTTGACAAATTCAGTGTGAGTTTAATCTTCTGCAAAATACTTCCACTCTGATTCAGAATTTGGTTTGATAGTATGTTACCAAAATTTCTGTATATTTTGCTTTCTTCTTTTTTTTCCTAAGAAAGTATGGCTAGCATGACATAAAGAGGATGAGAAGAATTTTGTGACATGGTCATCAGAAAAAAAAACCCCAAGAGGTTCAAATGTACTAAGCCAGGTCTCAGAATCTGTAGTTCCTATGTTTTGTACTATTTTGTGCTATTTTGTGCAAAAATACTTGCTGGGTGTTTTCCTGGCTCAACTCAAGTCAATGAAAGTTTTACCCTCAAATATGCTGGAATCAGAAACCACATCCTTTGCTTTATTATTCCGCATCTTACACTCAGCACAAAGCAGGCATTTAAAATCACATCACCAAATGTCATCTGATAACTGATAACCTGATAACAATCTGATAACTTCATGAACTCTTTACAGTTGTCTTTCATAGTTTTGCTCTGCCTTCTGCAGCTTCAGTTTCAACCACACTGATTTCCATTGTGTGTGGAGATCTTTCAAGTCGCCTTTGTTTACTCTGTATGTGACAAACCCCATGGTTCTTGAAGCTTAAACTAAATTCTGAAATCAATAGCGTTCACAGTTCCTAGACTTTCTCAGAAGTATAATTATTAATATTAGACATAAATGTATTGGGATCTGCCATCTAAGAACCATCATTTACATTTACTTGAATTTATTTTCTTCCTCACACCAAAACAAGAAAACCACCAGTTATTTTTAGTGCCACATTTACAAAACCTCTCCTGCATACTCCCAGTGAAGTCTGTGGTTAAGTCAGGCTGTTGTACACCTGTGATCAGTTCCTTTTGCCACTTTGAAACACTGTTTCAGTGCTGAAAGCAGATAATTTGAGTTTATAAAAGGTAAAATTTCTGAGTTTTGAATAAACTTAGATCTGCTCTCCCTGGATATCGTCTTTATTGGCTTAGAAAGAAAGATTTTGTGATTCTAAATCATAAATCACAGTCTTGTTTGAAGTAGACCTCCTATTTTGGGGAAGTACAATAACACTCTGACTGACATGCTAATATACGGGTTTACATATTGGCTCCATTGTCCACTATTTAAGATAAAGCAACTCACACTAAGGTTTTTTTCTCTGTTCTCAGCAGATTGTAAATAAACCCAGAATGAACACTAAAAGGAAACCGCTTGTATTATTTGGGTTTGAAATGTAGAAGCAAACACATGGACTTTAAATTTTAGCAAACTTCTGCTAGAATAGTTTTTATCAGGATTTATTTAAATCCTTTTTATACTTTTTTGAAGGTATTCTGATAAGCAAGAAATCTGATGCTGAATTCCTGACATTAATATAATCAAACCTTTTTTAAGTAGGTAATTTTGTAGTACATTAAAAAACCTGAAATATACAAAGCAAATAATAATAAAATAAAACTACCCTCCCCTCCAAAATGCATGCCTAATCTTATTATAATTTAGAGCTTTAATTCCTGTCCTGATGTGACATAAAACTTGGACAGAGAAGAGGATAGATACATTCAATAGCACAGGTAAAGGGTATTTCTTTGCCTTGCCTGGGTAATCCATGATGGTTGATACAATCCAGTGGACAGGCAATTATCCAATGCCTGTCATGAGCAAGAGGAAGACCTTTAAAGCCTATTAAGATGGTTCATTCCTCAGCATGCTGATGCACCAAGAAGACAGCACATTAGGTGCATACTTTCAGTGGAAGATAAAGGCAAAGACAGCAGCAGCATTTTGGTGAGCTCTGCCTAATATGGATCACTCTCCATCTTCTGTGGTGTGATTTAAATGCCTCAGCCCTCCTACTCCTGCCTTCCCCCACTCCCAGTTTCATATTTTGTGCTTGGTACACAACCTTGGAAAATTTCTAGTCTACACTAATCTTCCCTGATGCAACAAAATCAAGCAGTAATTTTCTCAACTTAGACAGACCTCTATTCTGATATCTAAAGAACATAAGGATAGACAATCTCTAATAAGCATGGAAAAAACTGTGCCTTTGTATTTCATGGCCGTCAAGCCACTCACTGAAAATAGGAAAAAGTACTGGTCAGAGATAATATGTTTAAGGGTTATCTGAAAATGGTAACTCTGGCCAGCTTGCTATCAGGAATTCAGAAGAGATATCAATAATTCTATATCTGATTAATCATTAAAATTTGTTTTCGTTTAGATGGGAGATTTAGTTTTTCCTGATATGAAAGTCCTCAGGTTTATACACTACAGGGAAAAGGAGGGCAAGATACATATATTATTTCTCTATTAGTTTTTAAATTCCCTGCTAGATTTGCCAAATGGTTTTACTGTCACTAACTCTGACACTAATTCCACTAAATATTCTTCCAGTGCAAAGCTATATGATAAGCAACTTATTTGCAATAACTCACTGATCTTTATTATAGCTGTCAGGTGATGCTGAAATTATAGCAACACCAAAGACATTGCCAGAAGTCTATGAATCTGATATTTTAACTCCTAATACATAAAATTTATCTTCAGCATTTTGAGCCTACCACAGTATAAAATTTTGATCACTTAAAAAGAATTCTGACTGTTAGTCTCATTCCACTAAAAATTCAAACTTTCTGCTGAATTTTACCAAGTTGCTTGGTCTCCAGCCAAAAATGACAGCAGCCCTTTGATTGTCCATGTCTTTACCTGTCTGCCATAAAAGGGTTAGAAACCTTCAAAGTAAATTTTTTGAATATCCAAGCAGCCATAACAGGACAGAGGATATCATCACCACACCAGTGAGCAGCTGAAGCTGCTACTGGGTTTTGTGCTTGCCTGTTGAAATATAACATAGTCGACATAACTTTTTGTAACACAACACATACATTTGTAACACAACACATACACTTGTTGGAGTTTGAATCAGGTGAACAAGGTGGAAAATGAGCAGCTTGGGGCTCAGTTTTAGAGACAATAGATTTCATCAACATTTCTGATAGGCATCCTGGGAGGACAAGGTGTTTTTAATAAACAAACTAGACACTTGGATAGAATATAATACGATAAAAGACATGAGCATTTACTATTCTGATACCCATTTCTGTTCTGAACCTATTCCTACTCCCTTAAAAAACCTCAACCAACCATACAAAACAAATCCAAACCAAAAGAAAATAAAGCAAATAACCCCCCCAACCCTGAAGCTCAGAAACACAGGAAGTAAGTAGAGACAGGAACAGACAATTCCTGTCATTAGAATTAGAACTGTCAGAATATTCCTGTCATTAGAAATCATGACAGAAGGTAAGGATTAACTGGATCAGCCATTAAGAAGTGGGGAAATAAGAAATAGTTACAGAAGTATTGTAAGGACTTAAAGGGCACAGTTACATGCCTCAAACACTGTCAAGGCCACAGAAGGAACCTGACATAAGATAAGCCTAAACAGGGACAACTCGAGATAAGCACAGAAGGGAGCAATCTGAGACAGGAAGGTGCTAATTCCAGCCCTGGTAGAAGCAAGATCTGGTAAGCACATCCTGGTTAACATATATGGACAAGAATTCCCACTGGGGCAAACTGTGTGAAAGGACGTAACTGCTCATGAATATATCACTGATCCAGCAAAGGTCACCCCAAGTTATGGGAATTCACCTCTGTGGATACCTGGAACATGGACTGTATAAAGACAGTACCCTCCAGAAGAACGACTCTGGGACGCCCACCACACAGAAGCCCAGGGTGAAGAAGCACCAACAGGACACTGGTGGTGACTATCTCCTGATAGCTTGGTTTCTCTCTCTCTCTCTCTGTGTCCCTCTCTCCCTCTCTCTTCACCGCCCTCCCTCCCTTTCCCTCCTTCTTTCTTTCTTCCTTCCTTTCTCTGTCCCCACCTCCTTCCCCTTTCCCTCTCTCCTTCTCTCTCTCGCTTTATATCTTTCTCCCTGTCCCCCTTTTAATTCTTTTTCTTTCTTCTATTTCTTTCTCTTTGATTTCCTTCTCTCTAGCTTCACATTTACTGCTAAATAAAACCCATATTATTGACTTTGCCATATGGTCTTGTTTGCACCTTAATTGGGCAGAGGCATCTCTCAATAATTAGATCTTATCTGGTGGCTGAGAATTGAATGTTTATATATTTCAATACTTGTCAATCAGCAATCACATTGCATTAAAATGCAACATGGGTTTAATTTATTTGAGCATTTGAGCTCTGACTGATCTGTGTGTTGCATAAAATCAATCTTTGTAAAAACCCAAAATCTTGTTACAGTGAGCTATAGCAAAAATTACTGCAGTGCTCCCAAAGTAGAATTTTTCTACAATTAAAACATTTACTATACGTTCTGAGAGTTGTGTCATAATTATGAAGGTCTAGACATGCTCATATACATTGTTGCATGTATAACCTTTGACAAAATGATTGGCCTGTAAGATTGCCTGATACAGGCAAACATATTATTGCTGGATTTTTATCTTCTATGCTGAACTTTAATTTTTGGCATTACTAAATGACATTAATTTCTTTGGATATGAATGAATCTTCCGTAACTGAATTACTGGCATTTCTCTTATGTTATATAACAAAAATAGTTGGAGTTTATGTGACAAAGTATTAAAGAATGTGATAATATCAAAAGAACAACTGAAAACAGAAAATACTTTCTGTGCTCCATACTGGCCATACCCTGCTACTAGACTTGCTAAAAGTGATGAGTTGGTTCTGGGACACACTGCAGTGACCTAACATGTTACATGTTGTTCTGCAAATATACTACTAAACCATAGACCATATACTAATATTAAAATACTGCTACACTGAAGATTATTTTCTGTCTATAACATTAAAAAAGTACCCTGTATATGTTGCATTCCCATTTAAGGCATGTCTCAGAGGGTAAAGGAAAAAGTCTAAGTTCTAGTCTGGATATTTTATTACATTTTCTAATTCAAGCCACAGATTTCTGTCAAAAGTAACAATTTCTAATTAAGTTTTGAAAATTATTTCTGCAGAAACTGCATTTATCTCACATAATGTTATGGGTATTTATTTTATAGTTCTTGGGTTCCTCTGAGCTATCAATTTATATAAATGAGTTGCACTTTTTTTTCCAAGTGATCATTGCTAACTGTTATTCCTGTATGACATAATGTTTTTGCAAAAATATAATTTCAAAGTTTAGTGCATTTTTATAAAAAAAATTTATATGAAAGTATGCACTTGAAAGCAAAATGAGAAAAAGCAATGTATAATCTATTTTATCATCTTCATTTTAAAACTTTTTTTTAAAAAAATACCTACAAAATAAGATAGCCATCAAAGAATCTGGAACAATATTTTTTTCTTTCAAAAACAGGGGTTCTTAAAAAAACAAAAATTGGAAAATACTGTTACTTCCTGGACTTGTTACTAGATCCTCAGAGAAATTTCCAATCAGAGGCGAATAAACTTGAAGTTTCTCTTCTTGTAGTCAGTAACTACAAGAATAGATAAAAACAACTAAATAATACTAAATAAAAGAAACAGACTTGCTTATCTTTCTTTTTTAGTATAATCAAAGTGAGTTATTTGCTATTTAAGGTTTGTCACTGTTAAACTGTAATGACAGCATAAAGAGTATGGAAATTTTTTGTAAGAAAATTTTAGGCAAAATTTTGAAACTTCCCATTGGCAAAGAATTCTGACATTTTGGCATGATTTACTGATTTAAAAATGGTTTTTACGAAGCAGAGCTAAAACTGTTTGCATTAGTTCAAATCACTGACAATGTTTTTACGGCCCCTTCTTTACATGAGGAGGTTTCTGACTTCAAGAACGGGTTCATTCCACACATTTACTAGAACACCATGGCAAAAATGCTGTTCCATGGTACCCTTTCTTTCTTGATAACACACTCCAGATAAGCTAATGCTACAATCATCTGCAGAGATCTTACCAACTTGCTCATGAGTTTTTTCTGTTAAACAGTGAGAAAGATGGTAATTTCTTTCTATCTCTCCAAGAAAAGTCAAGTTGAGGTGGTGGTTAAGACTTCAAAATAAATATGGCAAACTACCTTCCTGAAATGAGGTTATATTTTTAAGAAATGTGCCAAACTAAAATTCTTTTTGACACATATGATAATAAAATAAGATATAAATTTTCTTGCCTGCAGTATGCACTGTACATCAAAACACAGTACATTTCAATAAATTGCAACATATCTGTAAACATTCTTTTTCAGTATGTGATGAAATGCTACATTTTTTCAACTTGGTTCAATTTTCTTTAGGTTTCTACCACTAAATTTATTAAATAAACATCTACACTGTAAATAAAATAGTGCTACTATATTCAGTGTTGTTTTGTGATGGAATACGATTTGTTTTACTTCCATTTCCGCACCCCCAGATCAGTATGCAATACAATATCTAGGCTGTCATTACAAAATCATTGAAGTACATCTTAGACAGTTTTCTGTGTAATCTTTCAGTGTAATATCTAAGATACACATGTTGTTAGTCTTTATGCAGGTTTTGGATAACTGAATTAAATGCATTAGTGAAATATGAACAACATTTAAACATGACCTCTCCTTCTGAAACTGTAAACAAAGCTCAGCTTGTTTCACTATTAAACTAAACAGTAACAGCATGTTGTGTTTACCATGTAAGGGCATCTTTAATATACAACATCTATAGTAATGTGACTCTAATTCTGACTAGAGCCTCTAAATGCTACTCAGTATAAAAAAAAAATAATTAGTATAATAATTTTCTTTTTAGTAATCCATGAACCAGTAATGCAACCAGAACAGCTGGCATTCTTATTTCACATATCAGCAAAAACTGAATAAGCAGAGTGTTATAATGAGATCTCATGATATTAAAACATCATTTAAGTTATGGCAGTTACTGTTACGGGTGTGCTGCAAAATAAAACATTTCAAAAGCAAATTATGAACTAAACAATGCTCTGTAAGATTACAGAGTAAAGCAATTTATGTGATACATCGATCAGGTAGTAGTTGCTTTACTCTGAGGCTAGGAATCATTCTGCCATAAAGGGCAGCTTAGGCAACTTTGAAGACTCCACAGCTTTTCTCATCCCTTGTTCCTTCTCTATATGCTAAGGTTATAGACAGTTTGCTCCCAGAAAACCAGGGCAAGTTTTCCTCACTTTTACTGCTGGAATACGAATAGCAAATATGACTTCACCACACTGTTGCAGTAACTTGGGACCACTGTGGGCTTGGTATATCATCATACAGTCTTTAGCATGATTGAAAGGGCTCTCCAGTGTTTTGCTTTTTCATCCTGGAATGCAAACATTACTTTGTGCACTACAGTAAAAGATCATTTTTTCCCAGTCATTTCTATATTTTTTAACCCTGTTGTTCATTCTCTCCTATAATATAGAGAATCTAAGTGCTACTTTTCCTGAGTTGCTAAACATTTGATCAAACATGATCAAATCATGGGGAGTTTCAATATCAAACACTTCTCTCTGTATTTTTATCTGATTTCTCATTGGGCTTTTTTCAGAAACCCCATTTGTAAGCCTATTCCTCACATTTTCAGTAAGGGAATTTTTGTGTACAGAATTCTTTTTTCTTGTGTGTTTAAAGCCTGGGAGGTAACTGCCTTCAGACAGCAAACAAACTGTTTCCTGTCAGCCCGCATTTTTTTTCTTCAGCTTCCCAACTGGCCATCAAACTCCAAGTAACGCCTACATGGAGCATACTGTTAATGTAACTTAAATATTTCAAGTGGAGTAAACAAGACAGCGTTCAATACTAAATCAATACTATTTTGTCCATAGTCAATCTTCTCCACTCTTCCCCAAAGAAGCCATATGACTCGTATGACTGCCTCTTCAGTTTAGGAGGGAGACACTTGTAAGACACAAAATTTTGCAATTACATATAAACATGGACAAACATAAAGTTAAAAGTGCTGTAAGGGGAAAAATAACTATCTGGATGTACAATATTTTCTTCCAGTGTCCCCGGCAACATTTAACAGTATAGTGGACTCAGGAGCTATGATAAAGCACCCTCATCCTTCATCTAATCATGAATTACATTGAAGGTCATGAATTAACCATGTGTCAGGGTAATTGGGAGGAGATTTGGGTGGGGGTCAGGGAAAAACCAATGAGCAGGCTGCTATTTTCTCGAGTTGTCCCAGTATAATTTACAGAAATCTCTTCTTAAACACAGAGAAAGCAAATGCATTTGAGACTAAGTTTAGGACTTCAGTGACATGGCAAAAGGGGCTTTAAAACTGTAAGAAAGGTTAGATTATGTTTTCCATCTTTCATTGCTCTCCCTTTGCTTTAATCCCGCATTTCAGTTTGTTGCTGGATATATCAACTTCTTGCTGATGATAGAAGAATGATGACTGGGTGCATTAAAAGAATGATGGCTGAGTAGATAAGATTAAAGATCCAGCTACCAGATAAGAAAGTTAGCATCTTACTAGACCTTATACAAGAAAAAGCATTAATATTTTTTGCTCACTTAGGAACCCCAAATCCTCTTCCCTATAGAAATTTTTTTCTCTATAATGATGGAAATATTCTGTGTTTCTATATAAAATATTTCAGAGATTACGTCTATCACATAATTGACAAATGACTGTAGGAAATTAATTAGGAATTTTCTTTACCTTAAATCATAAAAACTCTGTAGTTACAGATAAGTACCAATTTTTTAAAAAACCTCTTGGATCTATAGGAACCATGACAGCTCTAGATTACCTGATGTCTCTTTGTAAGCATAATCTGTACTTCTGAATATAATCCTGGGCTGTACTTTTTCTTCCTACCTAGCAGCAGAGGTGGATACTAGGTCTGGGTAGAAGTGCTGCACTACATATCCTGGGACACAGCATTACACCAAAGAAAATATAAAACAACAATATTTGTTACCACTAGACACATCTAATTATTCATCGTTGAGAAAGGATCCTGGGGATTATGACTGTACCCAATTTCCATGTAGGAAAGAATGCTGACAAATACAGCAGTTCTGCAGTTTTGGGTTGATTGAGTAAGAGCACGTAAATAGCTTTACAATACATAGGTTTGGTATTAGAGTCTTACTTTATAATTTTGTCAAAAAGTGAATACGATACAACTTCTTGTTGAAAACATTGGGAGAAACAGCATAAGAAATTGTTCCTTTCTCTTTCAACTTGACTGGAAGCTTTGGCTATATAAAAAGAGAAAACTCACCCTGTCTTCCATTAATATTTTAGGTGTGTCTCACAATGTCTTTTTATTCTTCAGTACCACACTTTCTGTAAAACTTCAGAAGACTTAGGGCATGCACAACCCCCCACTGCTTATTACACTGACCAGCACTGTCTCCTCGCCTTACGCTTCCTCTGTGCATATGCCTGTACCTTGCCTATCCTATGGAGCATGTTTCTGTTCTGTGTTTAAAGAACAACACCCCCAACCCAGCATGTCCCAGTGTCCTATGCCAGAACAAATAAAAATCAATATGTAAACTATGATGGGGTCCATTACTTTCTCACAAGCACTAGGAATTAAAGCCTGGATGAGCTGGCATTGGTAAAACATTTATCACTTATTGATGGCAGAATAGAACCTCATTACTTTTCTATTTCAGTATCAGAACAGGGATGAAAAGCAAATAAAATTTATATAAGAGACAATCTGAATAAACACCAGTAGGAGCATCATTATGAAATAGAAATACTCATTCAGAAATACATTCTATATTTGAAAATTTAACTCATACCATAAACCTAAATGTTGCTAAACTCTTGCTAAGTATGCATCTAGTCTCACTTTAAAAAGCCTCAGACTATATGTAAAAATGGAAGATAATACATATAAGCAAAGCTTGTCAAAATTGGAACTACTAGCTAATATAGCTTTTGTAATCTGCAGCAGCAACAGTTTAATAAAGATTCTTTTTACTTGGCTTCTCTGGCCGTTATCTGAAATCCAATATATATTTTCCATGGCCAGAATAGAATCATGCAATGAAAAAGTCACGTAGAAGTCCCATTAGGTTCTTCTGATTTTTGAAGGACAGATTTTTAACACAGAAAGTCTGTTCAGATGCCTGAATGGCATCTATTCCCTGGTTTCACCCAAGGCAGAAGCTGACTACTAATGTTCTGTGAACATTGCTTCATGATCATTAATTTGACACGGCACTCCTCTGAGTTCTATTCCAATTCAAAACTTTTACTAGGTAAGTTTGTGCTCAGTGTAGTGAGGATCATAGTTAACTTAAGATTATTTATATCATATCCAGTGAGAAACATTAATAACATTCGTTTGGTTCGGTCGGTATTTTTCTGTTTTCCAGAAATGTTTCATTTCGACGAGGTTTAATAAAAATTAGACTGACTCATTTATACAAGCAGCATTGAATGTCACAGCATCCCTGATTAAACAGTTAGGGTGGCATGTCAAATTCTTGGCAAAGACTAGAATCACTCCAGTTTTCCAGAAGGGATTGGCATATACATAATGTCACCATTTATCACAGATCTGCTGAGCTGCATTTTTAATGAAAAAGAAGTCTTTTACCCTAGTTATTCTACGCTGTGTATATTTTCATTGTATTCAAATATAAACTAAATTTTAAGGTGAACCATAGATTGTGAAAAATGTAAGTCCTAGAGTCCTACTTAGCATTAAATTTAATGTGCTAATCCTATAAAATCAAGAACTCAAACACATAAAGACAGCTTACCATTTATAGATCCAAGAACTAAGGATCCAAGGATCTTTCATACACTTTTCTTTACAACTGTATCAGGCAAAGTAGTGACAACCAGAGTAGAGATGGCATAATTTCTTCCATTCAATCCTTGATGCCACCAATAACCTTTCAGTATTTTTCTCTCATGGGTTTTTATATGAAAAATATAAATCAGAAATTGGCTTTTAAAAAATAGACAAGGAAAAGTAAAAACATTCACAACATTTTAAAGGAAGATCATAATTTTTAGTCGTACAGTCAGTGAACTTACATTGACTCTAAAAACAAGTAGTTTACAGAGAAATATTCATCACTGATTCAAATTCTGTGGTTATTAGACACTGTTTCTGGTTCAAACAAATATTCAGGCAATTCAGGCAGGTATCTTTTTGACTCTTGGCATTATTAATTGTCTTTACCCAGAGAAATAGGTCTTTTTATAGAGGCCAAAGATTTTGTCTTACTCATTTAGATACATGACTGAACAACAAAAATGATTCAATCTCCCTTTAAGGCAGAGAGAGAAATGGCACCTACAGACAGTGTGGGCTCTAAAATAGTATATTTAAAGTTACAATGTAGAGTCAAAAAATCTATACTGGCAACTTTCAATACCATATGGCCAATCTTTCTCACCAATGGCATGAATTCCTAATTACCTCTTCTCTGAATAATATTTAAAGTGTCACTATGAAAATTTTATACAACAGAATCTTTCAACAGCTTGAAATGCTTGGGTTTCTTACTTGGACCTGAAGGTGGTATTTCATACTGGTCATACTATGGCTTCAAAACACAGTGACTGCTTTACTCAAGGTTACACCATCAATTATTAAATTATTCATTTATGGATTATTCATTATTCATTCAATTATTCATTTATGGAGTTTACAAAAACAGTGCTTTGGAAGGCTTTAGTAGAGTATACAGACATATCCTCTTGCACGCATTTCAATGATTCTGGTGTACTCTTGTCTTCAAAACTGTGTTTCTTTGAACTATTTGTTCACCATTCAACTGCATATAAATATAAAGCAGGGTAAAAGGAACATCAAAACACATCTATCATTTTTACACTGAACAGTGCATCAGAAATGCACTACAGGTTATCACAAGTTCAGTTGAATATATCTAGAATGCACCCATTGTACAGAGCAACTTATCTGTAAGAGGAAATCCTTCACTTTTAGACTACAGGACCTAAGTTTCCAGCTTACAGCTGAAAATTCCCAGAGAAGCTATCATCTCCTTTTTATCCATCACCTTTGCTCCTTTCCTCCAATAGTGCATGTTGTTTCTATCACCTATAAATGCATGGTGCCAAAGACTCCAGTAAGATGCTTTTTTCCTCTGCTAACCCTTTCAGAGAAAGGACTTTTGATTATAATGAAAGATTGAAAATAAAAATTATAATAGTAAAAATACCCCAGTTATTTCAAAAGTCCTGTTCTCCTTTAAATATTTTGGAGGCTGATATCTGTAGACACTTTGAACAAAAATCTTAGAAATGGAATCTCAATTGAGAGGAAAAAATTCATTCTAAAGGAGTTTCTAGTGTTTGCTGAAACAATTTTTTTAATGGGCCTTGAAATCTGACTGATTTTTTGAATACTGTCAAGGTTGTGGCAAGCAGAATCTGCTCTATAAAAAAGGAAAAGTCAAATTTTCTTCCACCTGGAGTCACATTAATGCTGGTTTTCAGAGGACTCACTTGTCCTTGTGGTTGATATTTCTGTATCTAGGAACCTGGAGGTTATGAGTTTCAGGACAGGACTCAGACAGATTTATGTTTAAAGTTGCCCATTAAACAAGAAAGAGAAATAAGGACAAACAGCAGTGGAAAAGAGCACACAAGATTTTTCTAGATGAGATGGTAAAAGAGCTGAAGTGGTAAGCACTGATTTTATCCTTCCTACCAGTCTTCCAGAGGTATCCCTAATGGAAAGTGAACTGGATAGTCCTATTTGCTTTGTTTTTCTCATAAGAACAATTTGACATCCAAGGGGAGAAAAAAAGAGTACAAATAAGAAAATAGAGAACCACCCCAGTACAAATCTACCCTATTCATAGCCTAGGGATGTGCAGTGCATATACCAATCACAGGATATTGATTTGTGCATTCCCTTGAGTGTCGCTTGGGCAATGCATCCCAGGTGTTCCATGTTCCCTGTTAATCTCTAAAGTTTAGGTTGGTGTGCTGTCTTGCCACAAAGTCTCCCCTCTTACTAAACTATTTCTCTGCTTTCTGAAACTCAGATCTTTGTGGAACATGAAAGAAAATACTGATTTTCTGGGAATAAGTGATCCCATTGAAAGCACTGGAATAAAGTTCATAAAAAATTCCACTTAATTATGAAGCATAGTTACACAAATGTTTCAATTGGAAATTCTGGTGTTTGCTCAACAACTGAGTTTTATAACTGAATTTTCAAGGTTAAAACTAACAGCAATATTTACGATTCCCCCAAAAAGTAAGATCTCAGATTTTGATACTCTCTAAAATCATATTTGCAATTTGATATTTGATAGATTAACTTATTTTCAAGCAAATTGAAAAGAGAACTTTTACTTCATAAACTGTATTTTACCATCACGCTCCAAGAAACCTGCACTGTCAAAACTAAAAAGAATCCTATCAATAATTTCATCTCGACTGTATTTTCCCTCCCCACAATTTTATGTCATAGTATGTATGGAGGCTATCTAGTGCAATATACCAGAAAGGGAAATGATGGCTAATGAAGTTGTTCCACCATATAAATATTTCTATTAATTTATCCAACCAAAGTAGAAAAAGTTTAATTATAACGCTGTACAGCTGCTACAAGAATATTTTACCCATCAGAGCTGATATGCACAATGATGGCCTAGTGGAGTTAAATACTATAAATAAGAAAATTATTCATGGCAGAAAGTTCATACATTTTAATTTTCTCTTTTAAGAAGATTGCAGTGGAAAAAAACAAAATCTGTGCTTGAAATAATTCACTTTTCAGCACTATTAATTCATTTTACTCTGGCATGAATATTGATGCTTCGCAGAGCACACCATATCTAAGACCAGCCATTTCAAGGGTGAATATGGGAGGGATTTCATTTATTAGATTTCTCCTGTTTCCTTTAATATGTCTTTTGGTAGGGAGGATCATTTAGGCTTTGTTTCAGATCAGGGCTTTTTACTCTTAGTCTTCATTAGTGATGAAAATCTGGAGACCTACTACATATTCATTTAATATAGAATAGAATTATTCATGCCTGAGACAGTAAAGTGAAAAGAAAAAAAGAGAAAGCAAACATCCCTGCTAAAAAAGGACATTACTTGTTTCTCTCTGTCATTTTTTTGGCAGCTGCTGTTCTATGTGTTGTAAACCATTCCATCTAAAACAACTGAAGCTGTAAAACTAATGTAGCAGGTCAGGGAAAAGAGCCAAAGCCAGGTCAGAGAATCTGAACCCATGTCACCAGTCCAGTCAGTCTCGTGTCACATCACTTACTCTTCATTTTTCCATGCTAACTTATCAATACGATTACTTATAGTGAATATCATCCACTACAGGCTTTCAGAGGCCATTGCTGCAGATATGTAAGAACTGATAGCTTTGGACACAAAAGGAGTAAGGAATTTTCTCAGAGGAATTATTTTTAGAAAGAGTTTGTAATAAGAGGATATAATAAAACTACTATTCACGACACAGGAAACAAGAAGAGTAGCAATGAAAAACAAAACAGTAGTGTGAAGCAAGGGAGATAAAGGACAAGAGGCAGTTACTACTTTAAACATGTGAGGCAAGACCCATTGTTAAAAATATGGCAAACGGTGTGAATTTGATTCTGCAAGAGATGAAGGCAAAACCCCCAGAGCTGAGCAGAGAGACATAAGCATAGAGAATGATGTATCAAGTATTCACATTTTAGATACAAAGAAAGAAGGGGCAAATTGCTCACAAGGACATGAACAGAGAGGAGGAAAGGGTGGATTTTGATAATAAAATGGTAAGAACACTTACTGAGCTTCAAAAAAAAAAAAAAAAAAGATAAGATGAGCCAAGAATGGCACAGAATGGATTAGCCAGAGCAAAGAAAACAGTGAAGTTCATGTATAAAAAATATTAGTCATTTATCTATTCCTACAGTACACCTTTTGTCATCTTTCAACCACAACACCAGAACTGCAGCTGTGCTACTTTTAAAATGTTACCACTGATTTCTTGAATTTGCACCGGCACATATTCTAAAAGGTGCCTCTCATACTGTCTTTAAAGCACTTTAGAGAATAGAAACTTAACATTTTCTGTAACAGCAACTAAGGACTGATGAATACAATAAGGAAATTTTATGGAATGATCTCCATCTCACTAGCACAAAAATAGTACTTAATAAAGATGCCTTTCTCCAAACCTACAGAATATTTATCTACTAATCTCAGAACTAAATACAAATATTTCTTGAGCATTCTTACCATGCAACTCTTTCTGGGATTCACTGATTTTGTTTGGAATGCATTACCTGGTCTTAAACTTAATACAGAATGAAAGGAAAATGCCATCCTAAAGGTCAAATATCCGAACTAAAAAGAAGATTTTTAGAGAAGGGAATTAAAACCAGATATATTAAAAAACCCTCTCAACATTATTTATTTTTACAGGACAACTACATACAGCAAAGAAAACTTGGGTCAAATTTAGAGTAAGCTTTAAGAGATATTAAAGAGTTTATAAAAAATTACCAGGAAAAAACAAATCTTTTGTACATGAAACTATAAATCCATTTACCTGTAAAACCATTAGCATATTTAGGAATGTTTCTGACTAAATGATTGCTTTTTCTAGGTACTTTACATTGTATGGTTTTCCAGTAATATTTTTTTTTACACATATAAAATTCACATACTCATTTTTGTTGCTAACCACTAAGATACAAAAACAGGGAGCTCCTAACAGCCAACTAGTGGCTCTCAATTGGGTCAATATGTCATAAAAATGATTTTCCTTCAAACAAGATGAAATTCTTAACACAGAATTTTCCAAAGAGCTTCTGTTTATTTCCTGTGAAGCGCCCAATTCTCTCATGAGATGCATGACTCCTCAGGGTGACATGAAGTTCAGCACTAGGTTATAGCAGGAAGCTGTTCCTGACCCTGAACATTGACATAAGATTAAAGTGGTATCTATGTCTACACAGTAGCAGTATAATCTACACAGTGATCTATCTCAACACAAGTTTCCAATTTTGAAGTAACATGTTAAGAGTAATTCTTCAGGACATTTCTGAAATAAGATTCCCTTGTTCACAGATGTGGAAGCTGAACTTGCACCCCTGAAAAATGCAGTCTATATACAGCAATGAGTGGGAAATGACCAAAGACCAGCTGGACTGATGCACTTTCTCTACCATTTACTCGCATTCGGTAAGATGTTCAAACTTTTAAACTAAAAATAGGAATGGGTCCTATTTTTCATGGTTCCCCTTGCTCAATAGATCAGAATCTCCTGGGCATCAGTGTAATGCAGAGCATTTATGGTTTCATGAGTTTTAAAAGATGAGGAGATAATTATTTCTCATTTAAAATGAACATAAAAAGTGAACAGTAAAAGTGAAGCTCTACGGATGTTAATTTTATTTCTGTATTCATATTTCAGCTCTTTGAGGTTCAAAATAATTTAATATTTTCTAGGTTTTGGTTCTCCAGAAAAAATCCTGAGAACCCTTAATTGCGGTTTTTACTTCAAATAAACATAGCAAATCACTTCTAGAAATGTGCAAGTGTCTGAGTTTTCCAAAAGTCTTTTCTCCTGTACAGAAAAGGAGATTTCTTGTAAATTCTTACCATTAATTTTAGGCAAGAAAGAAAAGTTGCCTTTGGGTTGGGGGAAACATCTTGGCATTTTCCTGCAAGTATTAAAAGAAGACAGCATAGCGTGCAATGCAGAGACTTAAAGCTTCAAGAGTCTCACTAGACTCTATGGACATCTACTGTGCAAAAGAAAAACAGGTAGATAATGACACAGTAGAATTTAGTAATGAATAATACACTTCTCTTGGAATTTTTTGACCATTTAATGAAAGATACAAATCCTTATGAAATTCTAAAGTGTGATTAAAAAGAAAAAAAAAAGGCTTTGCACTTTTCTGGAAACTTAAGGGATTTAATTATCAAGATATGAAAATATAATATTAGATTAACAAAGAGTCTTTCAAAAGCATAACAGCATCAGAATATGATTTCTTAAAAGCTGGACTAATGTAATCACCAAAGTACTGCATTCCTAGCTGCATCTTCTCCCTGGAAGCTAAATGTCTAAGCATACCTGATAGACATTTCCTTAATGTGTCCTCTTAGTCCATCATATAATTGACATGCTTCTTTCCCTTGAAATTAAACCAGATTTATTATGCGATGTAAAAACCTCCCACCTTTCTGTCAATTTATCTCTGCTCACAGGAATAGTGAAGTTAAGAGTTTCCAGTCTGGTTAGCTATGAGCAGATACTACAGAGTGACAGCTCTTTTCTTGAACATAAAAATCAAACCCAGGATATCTGGGTCCTTCTTGGTGTTTATCTATATAGATATATATATTGTGTGTGTGTCTTATATACATAGGGAAGAGGGTGGGTGTATACACACAAAGACATATACATGCATGAGTCAAATATTTAGTCAAAGGAACAGTGGAGATCTGACATCAATGATCAAAGTTTTAAACAAATAGATATACAAGATGAGCATTTGTGAGGCAGGATCTCCAACAACCCATCTGCTAAGACAAATATAAAGAAAATTGACTGGCCAATTAGCTTAATAATATCATAGAAACTACGTCAAAAACCTGAACTGATGGACAGAATGCCTTGGAATAAAAAGTAACAATTGCTAATGTACTTTCAGCCAAGCTCTAACTGTATTATATAGAGATTGAAAAATGCCAGTTCTGATAAGAAATTTTGTTAAAAGTTACATTGTGGCTTCAATATGGGCTGTGTTTAAAGCCCATTTACAGCCAGTGACAGTTACGGTTCCCTTCAGAGTTTCGGGGAACAGTGTATTTTGGCAAAAGAGGAGAGATACAAAAAAAAATCCTCTTTTATTTTCTGTCATTAAATATTAGAACTCTGTAAACTGTACCACCTTTAGTGTTTACTAATTGATTTTTTTTAGGTAATGATTTTAATTATCTGTAATTTTGACAAAACCAAGTCATTAAAGCTGAAATTTTCTATTTAAGGTTACTTTAGTTTGTTTCATCTTGATTTTAGCAAAAACACCCTAGAGAAAATTTGTTTTTCCCTAATATTAAAATTAATTCCTCTTGATGATAGATTCTCATCAACTATTAATTGGAAAGCTATAGAAATTCTGTGTTTTCAAAGCATGCAGTTTTAAAATAACAGGGACTGTTCTCACAGAAATCATGAGCTAGCTATGCCTGTGGAAATTCGTCCCAAATTGTCTGCTTTTAAAAACATGTTTAGAAAAGTGTTTATGTGATTATAAAAGACAGCTTTACTGTAACTGATAAATTACATTTGTACTGAGAATGCTTCAGACTAAGGCCATTGGATATTTTCTGAGCAGCATCTGAGGATCATGTGAGATCCAAGCCTGCTTATTAACACGGATAGTGGGAGCCCATCTCAGGCTCAGTTCTTCCTTCTTCCTTTTCTCCCCAATCTCAGCTTCCCTAGAATAAACCTGGGGTTATAGCAGCAACACAAAACCACGCTCACAATTACAGCAGCTGAATGAAAACCTGTAGAATGAAATAATATTATTTTCTTAGCGTCTGAAGTCCTATGTGCTAATGAGCAAGTTATTTGAAGTAGACTTCTCATGGATGGCCATTGGTAAGGTCATATAATTAGTGATCATCTGATTTCTGACCTATGGTCCCAATATGCAGACCTACTGAATAGCAAATGCTGCAGCAGAAAGTCAGCAGAGGCATTGCTTTAAGCTACTGTACCATTGAGCTGTTTGGAATGCTAAGCAGGCTGGAAAGCAGATCATGGGTAGCTCAGTTTGTCAACCAAGCTGAGTGGCACTTTGACCTTAATCTCTGTGTATGACAGTACATGACAGCATGTCACCATCTCATTTCGCAAGGTGATCTTAAAGTAAATATTTTTAAAACAAATAAACTAGGGAGGTTTGCCATACAAAAGCAACAAAAGACATTGTTGGAAATTCTGGAATTGAAATAGGTTGATACAATGCAAATGGAAGTGCAGAAGAGCAAAAATTAAATTTGCAACTTCATCTGTTGACTCCAATACTGCTTTAAGTCTTTGAATCTCCCCAGGTAAGGCAAAGTTTAAAAAAAAAGAAAGTGCCCTGGGCATTTGTATATGTGAAGTTGGATTGAATGATTAGCAATCATTCAATCCAACTACATAATAACAATCATGTTATTTATTTCTTGAAGTTCACAAATAATGCATGACACATCAACAGACAAATTAAAAGACAGAAAAATGTATCTGGATTCTCTCTCTTCTAGGATGTGATTTTCTAGTACACAGAAAGAGAACTGACTTTTCATGCAAATATGCAAATGTGGAAATTTAGTTAACTTTCTTACTTTGTTAATTAATTTTGTTTATAGTTGTGGTTATAGAAGTTCAGCATGCATCAGATTCAATAGGAATCAGATTCAATATGTTACTTGAAATGACATTTTCATTCCTACAGTAATGAAAATGAATGAAATATATTTTTCCTCAATAATAATTATGCTCATATTTCCAATCTAGGCTCAGAGAAAATCTTGTGTATATGCATCACTATAAAGAGCTTTCTGTTCCTTCAAAAGAAAGACTAAATTATTTTTTGCTATTGCTTTTACCTTCTCTTCCTGCTATAATCAAAATTACCATCACGATACCCAAGACCCCTTATTTTCAGGGAGCTGGAAAATACAGACTGCCATTAAATGTTATTTCATGACTCAGTTTGCTGAGTTAACTGTAAAGTTACCTGTTATTCTTCACTTGGCAGTCTTTGAAACTGTGAGAATCTGAGCAGGATCATTTTTATCACTGCTTGAGCTTCAAAACTTGAAAAACCTGCAGATTCAACATGAAGTTTGGTTAAAATCAACAATTCTTGCCCATTATTTTTCAAAATTCGAAGCTATTAAGTATTTTCAAAGGTTTTTGACAAAGCAGATTAATCCAAACATAAATACGTAAAGAAATCTCGGATTACTGGAAGTAGATACAGTACTGCATTTCACAAGAATGATCAAGAAACACTCCACTTTGAGGCAGACAATGGCATTTCTGTGATGTGTGCAAACCACTGTTCTGTGTTCATACTGTGAATTTGCTTCAAAAAAGTATGTATAAAAGGAATGTACATAATTGGCAAGGCTGCAAGTCAAATTTAATCAGGTCATTAGTTCAGAAACGCAATGGAGAGCTTAATTAGATATGAGTTATCTAATAATTGTGAGTGTCTCTGATGTGCATTTGTTTGGACATCTATTACTAAGGGTCCCTATCATTGTTCTAACCTTACAGCTAAAGTAAGGAACAACCCCTTTGAGTCCTATGTCAGCTTCCAGTTATCTACAAATTATATCAAATTATTAATGTGAATGTCAACAGAAATGAATTCTTTGTAGAAATTTTGCCAAATTTTTAGTGGTTGTATTTCCTGTTTTCATGTATGCTTGCTTGAGTAAGTTTGATACTACGTCTTTGGATATTTTCAATCTCATATACTTACTGGTGTCCCTGGCTAATTTGGCTTTTCACTCTGACCTGAGATAAAACCCTTGACTCTGTCTATGCTAAATATACTCAGGCAAAGAACAGTTTCACCTTGCTTTCAGCTTTTCACCAACACTCTTCTCTGTCTGACATAAAATCTAACTTCAAACCTAGAGCACTATCAAATTTCAACACAGTAGGTATGAATATAAAATTATAAAAAATGTGCCTTAGCTTTTGTATAGTCAGCTGATATATTTCTGCCTCTTGGGCTCTGAATTTATCTTATCCAGTATCCACTTCTGTCAGTACAAGGAAGAACACACAGTTATCCTTCTAGGAAGAGTAAACAATATGGGCACACTATGCATTTAGATTAAAAATTACCTGTAGAACTAATGGTAGAAATCTATTCCCAGATTTATGGTAAATATAAAAATAAATGCCTGATATTCTGCACTCAAAATTACTATGTCAAGAAAATATGCTTGTGCTACTTACTGTCAAATACTCACTTGTGAACTAAAGTGAATATTTGTAAACATTAAATGCAGTATTTTTCTTCCTTCAAGTACCAAGAAATATAATTAAATTTTTCCCAAAAGATGTATTTATGAGTAGATTAGACAAACACTTGTCACTACAGCAAATAGGTGTGGAAGACCTTTCAGGGTCTTCAACAATCATCAGTTTCTCTTTCTGGTTTTACATATATCTTGGAAATTTTAGTTTTTGTTTATCTTCCAGATAGTTACTGTATTTTACTGAAGTAATCACCTTGGAGAAGGTGCTTCAACAGAATGCTTCTCATGGGCTGGGCAGCACTGTGGACAGGCATACCAAAGGCCTGTGTTAGTCCAACACCTTAGATTTACTGCACTGAAAATTAAAAGGAGAAAAAATTGAGACTGAAAGAAAAAAACAACAGGAAAGTTTCCCTTTAACTCAGATGAGATGTTGTAAAGAAATAATCAAGCTGAAACTTATTTGAACTTCTCTGTTTAAATCAATACAGGAGTATTCTGTCTTTGCAGTGATAAGGGAGGAGACTCAGCCTTTCTATTGGGCTCAAGGCAATTCATCGACTACAATCAAAATTATCTCCTACCTCTTTCTAGATTTTTTTTTCCTGTTCCCCCACTCCTAGAGACGAATCCTCAATCAATGGTCTCAGAGCTTCAGATTATCTGTCAGACAGAGAAAAGCTGTCTCAAGCAGCAAGGACCTCTAATCAGATATTGACAAATAAGATGTTCTGGGTGATAAAAATAGATTTAAAATCCAAAGTGGCTTTTTTTTTATTAGAATAATGGCTTAACTGTTAAAGTCATGATATAAGATAAATTGTACAGTCTAAGTCTTCCAATCAATTTATTAGCTTTCCTAAATATAATGAATATAAGTTTCCTACTTAAGCCAAGGTCAAACACCCACAGATGAACAAAATTCTTCGTATTTTCCTCTAGATTGATAAAAAGACATTTCTTCATCATATAAACAACTTCTACCTGATTTGAAAACCTTGCAAGTTTCAAAGTTATATAGAAAAATAGGAAATACTGACAGAAATGCTCATACTTTACATTTAACTAGTATATCATTCTAACTGAGCCTAGCGTAGTATTTAACAGCTCACTCAAAGAGATTCCTATAACTAGAAAACACTACTCAGCTTCAAAACTCAGTTAAGGCTTACTTTAAATTAATGTATTAAGTTATGCATTCCATAGGATTATGTTAGGTAGCAGAGAAGAAACCACAAGTAAACAAGAATTAAACTGTCACCAACTAACTGTGAAAAAATTAAATACAAATTAAAATAATTCTATGTACTGAGAAACAGATAGTTTTAATATCAATCCACTTTGAACTGATGGGTAAACAATTCACAATTCATAGCACAATCCTACTAACAAATACTATTGGTTGAGGAAGAAAACTGACACCCTGTATAACTTCAGTATTGAATCAATGTAATTTAAATTGATATAAAAATATTACCCTGATGATGATGATGACCTTGATGGTCCTTTGTTAGAGCACTTAAGTCTGTGCATTAATTATTTTCCTAAAAGCACAGGACACTTTAAAAGGAGGGGGAAAATCCCAAATAACAACAAAAAAAAAATCATATATCTATATTTCCCATATTTGGCTTTGGGTTCCAGAGGACAACAGCCAACTATCAAAGGGGAGTTCATAAAATCTGCTACAAGGTAGGAATGAAAGCGAGATGGAAAAGGAAAGCTATCATTTTTGTACAGATACATTGCATATATGCACACAAGGTTTCAGGCCAGGACACATCCTTCCTAACAGGATGATGACAAGAAGTCATAGTCTGAATGATTCAAGATCAGTCAAGGTTAACGCAAAGTGCTGTATCAGAAAAAAGTGTGAGCGCTGAAGGAGGGAGGTTGGGTGTGCCTGGAATGGAAATGTGGTCAAACTGTGTGGTGCAGGGAGCCCAAACAATGAATAAGCAGAGTGTTCATAATAGACGTGCAGTAATGACAATCAAATAAGAGATGTAAGACATAACACACATCCCACAATATCTTGGGTGCTGTTTAATGTATATCTCAAATACCAGAATACACTAGAAATGACAAATGCATAGATTTTTGTGAATGAGTTTAAAAATACTGCTAGAAGAAAGGAGAGTACAAAAAAGTAAGATGAAGGAGGGAGCTGTCCTCTGTATTCATAGCACAAAATTCAGTGTAGATCAGTATCTTGAGGCCATACTTACCTGGCCAATGCTAAGACTGAAATACAACTATAATTCAGAACAGCTTTTATAAAATATTTTGTGTTTATAGGGTAAGTGTATCACAGAACACCTGGAAACATAAAGCAGAACTTTATTTTGGATTATTTAAGTATTTTGAAAGTGCTGTGGTCATGTAATCTAATTAACATGAGAATGTGAATTAGACTAATTGTAGACAAACTTTCTTCTAACTCTTAAAATTACATGCAAAATAGACATCCAAATTTTTGTGCAATGATGTGCTAACCCAAATTCACTCCCTGTTAAGGTAGGATATGATAAAATAAACTTGACCTTTTCAATTCTATTAAAAAAATGCTTTGCTGTAAAAATTGTAAATGCAATCAAGAAATTTAATGTACTGAGCAATTATTAGATAGTTTAAATCAAATGTATATACCCATATTGCATGTGTACAGAAATTGAGGTCATTTTGAGCTACAAAAGTAAAAATGAAATATGCTTTCACTTATCAATATACAATCAAAACAGTGTAATGGAAATCATCAGACCTAAACTAATAATAGTAATACCAACAATAGCAATAATAACAACAAAACCAATCCTATTATGAGATTCTAGGCTGTAGCAGTATTTAACAATTCTCGGAAGAAATACATTCACCCCAGTCTGCTTACAACATCCAAATAAAACCTTATCAAGATAAAGAAAGCTTTCCAACACAAGCACAGAAAACAATTCCCTATATTGTCACTAGATTATTCAATAAGTTTTTTTTTAAACTATCAAAATAATTCTGGGAAGCCATGACTTGTAATTCACTGCATATCCAAAATTTAACTAAGCATTTAACTAAGCCTGTGCATTTTCTCTTGTAATACTCCCAAAGATTTTTATCAGCTTTGACTGTTTATAGGCTTTGCTGATAGAAGAGCCTCTTTATGAGCAAAGAACACCAATTAATTAAGTCTCACCATCATCCATTTTAAGCAGAAAATGACATCTCCTTTAGAGACAGGGAATTTCATGTGTTCACAGAAGACAAAACAAGGTCATATATGGTCAACTGTGGAACAGCCACTGAATTAAATGTTAATCTCAAACTATGGTAAAGCTGTTGTTAAACTGAGAGGAGACAAATTTTACTTTAGTTTCCTGATTCACAGTGCTGGGAACTAACTTGTAATCACACAGATTTGTAATTAACACTGTCTTGATCTTTTTTCTCCCAATGTAGAAAATTTCCATGTTCTTTAAAGTTTGCTCTGTTTTTCAGATCAATTGTACTTGGGTAATCAGTAGATACCTGCTCTGGCTCTCTCTACAAAGCAATGAACTGTCAAACTGCATAATTGCTACTTCCTGATCCTAGCACTGTTATGCTATAGCTCTAATTTTGATAGATTTCCTTTAGCATCATACATTTACAGTCCAAGGTACACCATTTACAAAATGATATATCATTTAGGAAGGAATGTGCATTATTTTCACCTGAAAGCACATACACTTTTTTTGAATACGTTCATATTCCAAAGGCAGTTGTATCATTGATTTCAATTCACTCAACAGTTTTGATATTTAACTCAAATTTTGTTTTTATGAAGTTATTTTTACAGCATTATTTTGTGTTTCTTTCCAAACCACGTATGTTGCCTACTTAATTAACAGATTGTATTTACTAAGACTTGTATCTTCAGATAAATGTTAACAATGTAAATTCCTCTCATGTGTAGAAATTGTCTGTACACTGAAAAAAAGTCAGACTTTATGTATGGACAGTTTCATAAGGTTTTAAGACATGAGCATGGCTTGGAATGCTCTTTAGTAATAACCCCACCAGGGCAGGTTTACCTCGTCCCAAAACAACGCTGATTCTCCGTCTCCCAGCCTCACACTATTAGTGTCCCATGCACACCAGTAAGCACCAATCTTTCATTCCGTTCACTTGCATGCTATGCCGTGGCTTCTCACTGCGGAGCGCATACAGGTGATTGACAGCCAACCTGACAGCTGTCCTAGCACTGGATGGCTACCTGACGCTGACTCGGAGCTGCCCAAGGCTCTCAGCATCCAGGATTCCAGCGTCGCTGGAGCTGCAGCAAATGGAGCGGCTGTCTCCTCCTCCAGGAGCAAGCTCCCAGTGTAGGAGTAGACGAAGGCGTTGGCAGAGGCGAAGGATGAAGGAGGGGTCTTTTGTATGGGTTCCAACAGGTTTATTAGCTGGTGGAGGATCCAGGGTCAAAAGGGACAAAAAAAAAGCAGAGGGCTGTCCACGGGAGGGTTTTATACCCCGGAGCAAAGGGGCGGAGTATGGGATAACAGCCAAGACAGCGCTACCAAAGGGGAGGAGCTAACAGGGGAATAACCAATGAGGATGGTTTAGGGGACGGAATAACAGCCATCAACCAATGGGGTGTCAATGAACAGAGAACTTTCTGGAACATATGCAACTAGGGGAAATACATACACATGAATCATGCATAAAACAAGAAGGGGAATTAGATAACCAATAAACTTGAGACATGCAAACTAGGGAGGAAGTGGAACATGGGATCTCACCGTAACTACGGTGAAATTGTAGTGGTCTGAAGAGCAGTCTACCAGTCTTTTGTCAGCTCTGCTGCAGTGGGCACAGCCACATGCACCCCCACATCTACTCTCTCCTTATTGACATTGTCTGAACCCCCACCAGTGGGTTTCAGCTGGAAAACAATGTTTAGACGCTTGTTTGTGTTCTCCTTTAAGTAGGTGAGCCTATTAACCTAGCTCCCTTGTGTAGATGATAAGATTGAGGTGTGTAGCCAAGTAGAGTGTCTAGTTAATTGTGCAGTGAAAACATGCTACTTAACACCAATATCAAAGCCACTTGTAAATCCCAACCTAATTTTTCTCACTGCAGCTAAAGGGGCTGGAATGGCTTTAACTTAGATCCTGACAGAAAGGAGAGAGGAGTGAGTAAACAAACAGAAATGGGTTTTAACTTTCTTTTAAAGCCAAAATAAACAAAACAAGTTTGTTAGACTTTCACGTCTAATAAAAAAAAAAATTAAGGTGCTATCTAAATTGACATACATAAATAGTGCTAAAGACCGCAAGTGCATTTCCTTAATTAAAAATGAGGTTTATTTTATTAACCATACTTCATTTCAGCTCAAGTGAATACAAACTAATTAGAATTGGTGTATTTCCTATGTTTATATAAGTCCATGGATTCATCTGAAAAACTCCTTACTTACAATCTCCGTGCATGATGTATCATGTTATACAGCTATTGGCCATATTGTTTTGAAAAATTTTAAGCAGAGTACTCCCTTAACCATAATAAAATATTCTATTAAGGAAAAAAAATGGTTCCATATGACCAGACCTTTCAAGAAGACCTGGAGATAATTCTTTATTCTCCTTGGGCAACTCCTTATTCTCCACAGCAATTCATTATATTTTCTGTCTCAGTTTACCAATTTCTGCTAAACAGGGCTATTTTTTGTCTCACCTTCATAGAATACTCATTTACAGGAAGCAACAAAAATATGAATAGTGACACAGGCGTGGTTTAACCTTTCTCAAGTTAATATGGCTCTTAGGTTAAACTTATCACTGTGTAAGCAAAGCTATACAGCATTATTACTCTTCTATGAGCTATTTAAGATATTTTTATTTACACTGGCAATAAAATTTTTTCTTCTTTTTGTTGTAAGTTGACAAAAGTCAGAAGTTCAACAATGATAAACAACAAAATGACTTTTTCCCATAGTTTTTTAACACTTTGAAATGCCGTTCTCACAAATGCAGCATGTGTCACAACACCAGGGTACCCAAAGCTCCAATTGGGTTACAATGATGTATTATAAGCAATAATTCTGTATCCTAGCAGTTGCTGCAGCAAGGCTGTGCTAGAGGCCTATGCACATACATACCGGAAGTAATGAAGCAGTAGTTTATGCTGTTGCAAACAGTTGGGGGTGCTTAATTTGTTTTTCTCTACAGAATTTTTGGATTTCATTTGTTTCTAGCAGTTATGGAATGCAATAAAAAGAAGAATGGTGAATGAAGAGAAAGGGAGCTATGTAAAATAGCAAAATCTAGACCTAGGTCAACAAAATACGCTCCTCTGATAATACTAATACATTTATTTTTATATTTTATGTTGTTTTATCAGTTCTACTTTCCCCCCAAATGCTGTATTTGATGTCAGTAATATTAAAGATAGCTACAGATATATCTGCAAAATACACCAGGCAGCATGATACAGACCTTCAGCCTTTTGCTCATCAAGTCTGCCTCAAAGCAAGAAAGAAAATAAAAACAGGATTTTAGCTGGGACAGTATGTTCTTAATATGGTTCTATTGTTTCTAAACCTGTGCCATTATTATGTTCAAGGCTCTTAAAAAGCCTGGAATTGCACTGTGCTGTGAGGATTTGACACCTCTGGTTTGCACCTTATCTGGAATTTCTTTCCCCCTGAAACCACTGCTGTACATAAACTGTACTTGCTACAGGAGTTTGTGATAGTTACTGTGGGCAGCTCCACAGCTCCAGCACATTCTCAGGGCAACTGGCATATTCTCACTTTTAAAGTTCTTAGCAAAATAAAATTTTAAAGAAAGGAATAATGGGGCAATAAATGTAAAACCATGCACCTGAGAAAGGATTTCAATAGCACTGTATCCAATTGCTGAAGAACATCCAAACAGTCCTGAACTGCTGCTGCAGAGCACTCGTTAGGATCAGAAAGAGGGAGGCAAAGATGAGAGTTTCAGCAGCTGAAGAGAGGTTGAAGGGCAGCTGCAGAAACTGGAACATGTGTGATGCTTCATGCAGAGACTGTGGGTTCTGCAGCTGTTTAATTCTCTATGGAACATTCATTTTCTCATGAATATTCCTTTATTCGCTGTATTCACCTCCAGCGGGGTTGGCAGTGCCACATCACAAGATCCTGTCTAGTACTCTTCAGAGTCTAACTTGCTATTGCTTTTTAAGTCAGCTAAAGCTCTGAAATGATTGCTTATAGCTGGGGCATGTTTTGATTGCTCTCCTGTCTTCCTTAGGCTATTCAAATGAAAGCAGCAGCTGCATTTTGCCATTCAAAGTCATTTATGCCTAAAGGCTCATGTTTCTTGTCAAAAGCTGGAAACAGTGATCGTATATGATTTTTGTTCTTTAGTTTAATCGTACATCACCAACATGTTCTCATAGCATTTTCCATCCGGTAATGACTTTATTGATCCACTCTTCAGTCTTTCATCTTTCCATGCATCTAAGCACATTGTAACAAAACTTCCACTGATTTTGTATCTTAAATTACACATAAATACATATTATAGAGCTATTCAATAATCAGTCAGTATCAACAGGCTTACTATACAAGGGCCCAAGACAGCCAAACATCCGTAACTGTCGCTGGAAATAACCAAAGCTAGAAAGGAACAGAACTAGGTTGCTACCATCTGCTTGGTCTGTTTCCCATTGCAGATTCAAAATGAAAAAAAAGAAAGAAATTAGAAATAATAAGGAAACATTAAAGGAAAAGAAGCCTATGATCAAAACGGTGAACAATAAAAAAAAGTCCTTTATTTTTCCTTAAAAATAATATTAATTCATGTGCAGTGATTTTAATCTTTAAACTTATTTTGCTTAAAATATATTTTTTGACAATTAAGAACTTTATTTTCTTACATTCCAGACATCCTGATCAAGATAAACTGTAATATCTAAAAATACTTACTTTGATATACCACTCTCTTTTTCTTTCATGGTTTTCCAAAGAATCAAATATATCTGTGCTGAAATTAAATATTCTTCTACTGCATCCGTGCTTTCAGTTTCTACTACATTCTACTGCCTCACAGCCCACAGTGCTGGATTTCTAATATTGCTAATACCACTTCCATAGCAACACACTAAGATATCATAAACTTGGCATTACAGCTTCATTCCTAGATTAGGTCTAAGGTGGAGCTGATTTTAAAAGGCAGCTCTTAATAAAGCATGCGTGCACATAATAATCAAAAGTAATTGCCATTGGGATAGGGATAATGGCTTTCAGAGCACTGCAAATCAGTTTCACAAAAAAGGTGTCCCTTTTCAACTCTGATGAAGAACAAAGAACTTGCTTTGTTAGTGATGTTTAGAACATATTTCCCCAGACATCCTTAAAGAGAGGACCATATTATTACAAGGATACAATTACTAAGAAAGATAGTATTGCTTACGTTTTTCACGTGCTGGATTCAGTCCATTACACAGTGGATACAGCAAAGTTTAAAATGAGGGCAAAATTTGGGTCCATCCTTTAGTTGCAAATATCAAGAATGCACAAATGAATGCACAGAATGAATAAGTGAATAAGAAGGAATTCAACTTCAAATGCTACCAAAATAATTTTATCAATAAATCTCTTTACTTTTAAGCACAAAATGTAATATGTTAAGTAGAACACATATCATTTGGTCAACATTCTGGCACATCCTATGATATATGACTAGGGTCAAATGGGCTCCACTTGTTACTTCCTGGCTGGAGTCCTAAGTAAAATTTTAAAACAAGTATAATTCAAGAAACCATATACAGGCTGTACTGCCACAGGCCTTGCAAATGGGTGAGCATCTCAGAAATAAAAGATGTTATTTTAGGAGTAACTAAATCTACACTGGTTTTACTCTGAACACTTTTCATTGACATCAGGCATGATCACAGAGGAAAATACTTCTACTCTATTGGTCTCAAAACAGGTTTTCTTTGAGGTTCATCAGGAAAACAGAACATTCGGATCTCTTGATTATGAAATAGCATGTGGAAAAGAATAGTCTACTTGTCTATTTATAAGACATTCAAGAAGGTTCCTCTTACAGATCTAGATAATAGGGAAGGCTCTGCAAGGATCAATTCAAAGTAAAAAATACCAGTAAATAGGTTGAGCAGCTTTCAGCAGAGAATATCTCAGGATTTTTACTGGTTGTTTCTTTGTTTAGTATATCCACAACTTGTCTGAGAAAGTGAAGAACAAAGTTCCACCATACAAGGTTATTGAGGATAGTGAGGAAGGAGCCAAACGTGCACAATTTCAGGGAGGAAAAAAGACTGAACAATTATGCTATAAAATGGCAGATAAAAATAGGTGTAGAAAGACAGGGATGCATATGGAAAAAAAATCTGAATTTTACATATAAAACAATTAATGCTATGCTTTCTCAGTTTTCACTACTTTGGCTCAAAGCTCCGCAGAAATGAAAAAAAAGGAATTGAATTGGAGAAACAATAAGGAAAAGAACAAAATGGAAAGCATTGTTTTGCTGTCACCGAAATGCATCATGCACTGATTCTTGAATACTGTATGCAGATGGATTTTGTCACAGTAATTTTATGGAGTAAGTGGGAAAAGTCCAGAGAAAAGCAATTGATATGATTTAAAACTAGAATTCTTCAGTCTGGAAAAGAGACAGTTTATAGGAAGAAAGATGAACACCTATATATTATTAAAAAAACCGAAGAGAGGCAAGAGGAAAACAGTAATTAACAGCCTTTTCCAAGATGTATGGAAGCTGAAATTAAACAAGAATGCAGATAGAAAACAATTGTGGTGGGTTTCGGTTAACTTTTGTTGTTGTTTGGTTCAGGTTGTTTTGGTTTTGGTTTAGTTTGTTTGTTTGTTGGGTTTTGATGGTTTTTTGGGGTTTTTTTTTGTAGCCGCATGGGCACGTGTTCAACCTGTGTAACTTCTTCTTCTGTAAAATCTTGAGGAAACGAAACTGAGGACCCTAGAATCTTATGGAGGTTAAACCTCCCTAGAACTGAAAAATGCAAGGACTGTTAAAAAGCTGAGAAAATAACATAGCTTATGTTATCTGTGTATCTGAGGCACAAACTGCAGGTTGGAAGAAGCATGCTTGGGAGTTCAGGCCAACACCCTGCCCTTGTCAGCCTTTGCTTTTATAGCACAATTCTGCCAGTGGGCAGCGTGGCTGGCATTTCCAAAGAGCTCTAATATATATTTTTCCAAAGGTCAAAGGTCACTGGATGTCTTTCTAGGCTCCAATGAAATTTTAAGTATTGTTACTTCACATACATCCTTTATATCTGTCTTTTTTTGTTGTTTTTTGTTGGGTTTTTTTGGTGTTNCTGGTACTTCACATACATCATTTATATCCGATTTTTTGGGGTTTTAATGCCCCTCCACAGTGTTAGAACTACTCGTATCAAGCTCATGATTTCGGGAAGAATATAGGCCAGTGCCAAAAACGTGCACTTTTTCCTAATGTACAGGGTCAAGTAAAAACAAAACTGGAGAAATACTACAGTTTGTGCTTTGAGCACTGCAGTGTGGAAGAAAACACCCTAGGCTGCGTGCTACCTGGGAAGTAGGCTATTGCTCACAAAACCTAAATTTTAAGTATTGTTACTTCACATACATCCTTTATATCTGTCTTTTTTTGTTGTTTTTTGTTGGGTTTTTTTGGTGTTTTGTTTGTTTTGTTTTTTTTTTTTCTTTGATACCAAAACGCCCCTTCAAAGTGTTAGAACTACTCATATCAAGCTCATGATTTCGGGAAGAATATAGGCCAGTGCCAAAAACGTGCACTTTTTCCTAATGTACAGGGTCAAGTAAAAACAAAACTGGAGAAATACTACAGTTTGTGCTTTGAGCACTGCAGTGTGGAAGAAAACACCCTAGGCTGCGTGCTACCTGGGAAGTAGGCTCTTGCTCACAAAACCTAAATTTTAAAGTTCTGCCTTACAAATTGTAACCAGAGGACTAATTCAGTAGACAAGACAGAACCAAGCCACAGCTTCACATTTACTTAGTTTATAAATTGTCCTTCTTCCAACATGGATTAAAGGATTCAAGGAATTGCCAACTCCTTACCTTTTTCAGGAAAAAGAAACAGCAATATTTCACTGTCAGGGACAGCATATTAATTAACCATTGATTAAAACATGTCAAATAAGGATTTCAACAGTTAGAAATCTTCAGTTTAATATTGGAATACCAGGCAGATGTATATATTGAAACTCACTGAAAAAAGTATAACCTAGAAAATGTCCTGGAAAAGGGAATTTCCACTTATGCATGTTAATAATCATAATTGCTTTGGATTGTAGTTAGTATTTCATGTGGGGAAATAAAAAAAAGTAGGGGTTTTTTTGGTCAGTGTTCCTTCAAAATAAATACTTTTGCATAACAAAATGAGAACATGAATTAATGAGCAGGATAAAAAGATTCTCTTCCCTGGTTTCTTATTTCTGCATCTTTGTGATATTCAACCTTTTTTTTTTTGTGCTTTTCTGTGCTTATAATTAAATATGTCTGTTATAACTTAAACTTGCATTTAAAGATGTGCAAATGTTTGAGCAGAATGATAAATGTGATCTTTGAATTTCAGATGCTAGGTGAGAAAAACCTTATAGCTCACTTCATTATAGATATGCTTTGAAAAATGAAATCCTAAAAGATTTTTTCTATCTGCATGGATTAACTTGTTTCTGCAACTGAAACTATGAAGGTATTCTAACTAGATGAAAAAATAACATTTCTGGGGCTGAACTTTACTCTCCACTGAGACACTATGCCTGATCTTGGTTGTGTTCCAAGGAAGTTCTACTTTTACTTGGGAAACGTATGAAGATCTAAACCTGTATACATTGTATACAATGTATACATTGACTACACTGATTTACTCAGCTGCTCCAGAATCATATCACTCCAATTTAAGAACAAGACTATATGCCTAAATATGACAAAACTCCAGAATTTGATAGAAAATGGATCTGTAAAACACTCAGCAAGGTGCTGAGATCCAAAACTAACACTGCTCAAAGGCTTAGCACTGGTTACCGTTTTCATCAGGTATTCAGTAAAATTACATTCCTTGACATTTCTTCTTTTGAAGAAGCAAAAAAATACCAGTCATGTAACTTGAGTTTTGTGGTTCATTCACCAGAACCACTGTAAAGGACTGTAGGGATTTTGAGATAATACTGTGATTGTACTTACCGTATCTCCTTCATTTACCATGAGCTCAATGTTATTCCAAAATATGCAGGGTTTTTTTCTTAAAACTAAGCAAAAAGGGAGGAAGATCCCACATGTGCTTTGCAGCTCTATTTCACACTCAGTACAGCTCTTTTCCTGCTTAAGATGTCAAATACTGGGTCTCTTTTGTCTCTACTCTTTCAGCATATTTAGTTTTGTGGACAAGTGTTTTACTTTTGCAGATAAAACCATGGTTCTGCTATACTGCTGAAAGGAGTTTTGAAATACAGATACATATTTTGTATGGTTGTCATATATGTAATTTCAAGTGCACAAAAATAGGACTTTCTCTCCTGAATTTCACACAAATCTATGAGCTGTTGTCTCATCCCCCACTATAAATTAGCTACTATGGGACAGTAACAAACTCAATGCCACACAAGTTACCATTTCAGATTACCATTTTAAAAAATTGTTTTCTCACCAAGACTTGTTTAAAACACAAGAAAGAAAGTCAGTTAGATTTCTTTTTGTTATTTGCTAAACTAATCTATATTCTTAGTGACTTGTATAGAGTAAACCATAATATATTCTTTTTCTTTACCATTTGTCTTTAATGGTTATTTGTTGCTTCTGTAATATTCAAGTGATAAAAGCATATTTCCTGCATTTACTTGCATTATTTCACCTAAAACAGTCATGGCACTCCTTCAATTAGCAGCTGAAAAGTCTGCTACAATAACTCATTTATTGTGGTATTTGTCACTGATACTGAGACAGTGTTGTAAAACCTGATGCTTTTGAGGATGTCTTTCTTTTTCTTGAAGAGGTGATCTTCCCCCTCAAATAGTTCAATACCTGTTTCCACTCAGTAATAAAGTGAGCAAGAAAATAGGTAAGAAGCTGAAATAAAATATCCTGCAAAGGAAGAGTATCCTGACAGAATAGCTCATTTAAATACCACAAGCAGATATCAAAACACTGGCTTTAAAAATAGACCCAAAGAGGATGAATGAGCTAAATATTTCAACTCCTGAAATCTATATTTGGTTTAAATATTTTGACAGAGTTTTTAGTTTAGAATTATTTTTTCCCCATTTCTCTGATAATGGAAATTATAATGAAATACTTTATCTGTCTTAGAGAGAAGGCTCATCTTGTCTGACTGGCTTTTGATAAATAGCAGGAGCACAGACTGGAAAAAAATTGAAATAACTAATAGATAAACCTACCTTTAGCTGAAACCTTGTACAAATATTGTAACTAGAAGCTGTCATTGATACAGTAGTCAAAAGATCAGGTCATTGAAAAAGTCTCCAGTTTTCTTTTGGTCAGAAAAGTAATTTTTCAGTGTCTCATAAGAATTTTTTGTCATCTTAACCTAGTCATCCGGTACACCCAGATTCCAATGATATTTTCTAATTCAGGTACAGAATCAATAGATGAAGAAAAGCTGCTCCTCTAGATGAATATAAATTTAAAATTTATTTTCTTCCTTATACTGAGCTAAGACACCTCTTCCCACACTGGATTAAAAAAAAAAAAACCTCTTTCAGTTTAAACTACTGCAATCAATAAGGTAGTTTTGTGCATTTCTGACATAGAAAACCTTGGTAAGATAGTAATACATTTTAGATATAGCATGTCTCACTTTCCTATGTGTGATATGCATGCCTTAAAATATCTTTGGTTAGTGTGGTTTAATTTTCTTCAGTGGTTTGCATTTTTGTAATAAATACATTATTTCTAGTAAGCATAGTATTTTATGTGCAGCTTAACCATTAAAAAACCGATAAGACTGTAACTAAGTCCATTTAGTCTTAAAATAGATGTTTTGATGCATGTAAGAAAGCATGGAATGAAGACAACAGAACAGGCAACCGACAGCATTCTTCATGACTACTCACTTTTTTCTTTTTTCACTGAGGTCCTCTTTCCAATGTCCGGGTCCACTCTGTACCGGATCTGTCTTGCAGAGAACTCATAGAATGCCAAGATGTCAGAGGATAGCAATTGGGGATGCTTATTACAGAGTTCAGTTCTTCAAACCTGACTGGTCTGATTCCATACTAGCTGGAAACATGGAGGGCTTGTTGTTCAAACAGGTATGTCTAAGCAAGTAAAATTCAAAATATATGACTTATTTTTTAAAATATATGATATTAACATCTCTATACCTTATCAGAAGTGGGACATTGGATACAGTATTTTTTTTTCAATTAGAGTAAGTCATGACTACAAATAACTTCTCTGTCTCCAATGCTATGTAGTAGGTTAACATGCTATGTTCTGAAAAAAAAAAAAAATTGTTCTGTGTTACCTCTGCCTTTATTACTGATCCACATGAAACAGGTCTGGCCCAGAGCACAAGAAGTCTGGAAGATCTATGATGAACCTGAAAAAATAGTAGGCAAGTCTTTGTAATCAATGCTTTCTTCTCCTAAACTTAGGGAGGCATATGTATAAAACTTTAGTTTTGATATATATTCTATTTTTAGTCATAAAAGCACACAGTTTGATCAATTTTCATTAAATATAGGATATTGTCCTCATATAACAAGCCCAAAGTTATATAGGGAAATTGTTTTAAGTGAACTTGCAACCTTTTGGGAAAACAACAAAAAAAACCCCAAAAACCCCACAAAGAGGATAAAAGAAGTACCTAAATTAAATGGCTTATGGTGCTTTATTAGAATAATAAATAGCATAATAACTGAAGACTCGCTAAAATTGGCTTTGATACAAAAAATTAAAACTACTGCTCATCTCAAGTAATTTGCTAAGTTTTACTATCGCTACATAAATGAAAGAAGTTTCAGTGCCATATGTAATTTACGCTAGATGATAATATATATCTTTGATGTGATAATATTAATACTTTTGTTTTCAGATTCATTCAATCATCTCCCTGATGAAAAATTCTGGATGCTAATTTATAATCTGTCAAGAAGATTTATAGATTAAACTAGATTTGTTGCCTGTCTCTTGCCTGTTTAGAAAAAAGAATTTGCTCTCAAGAGAAAACCTTATGGCTATTTTACCATTAGTCATAGCTGGTTGTCTTCTACACAAGAAAGACACTAACTGTTCTTTGTGCTGCATATGGAATTTTATTAATGTCGCTAGCTGGAATAGCTAAGAGATATTTAACTCTGAAATATTTACTGCTGATGTTTGTTTTTTTCAGAACTTTCATAATTTGTGAGTGTTTTTATGTGTTAAGAATAGTAATGACCACGAGAAAAGTGGAAAGGATAAAAAAATATGGATTCTTCAGCTCCAACACAGAAAAACTTTGATTAATTCCCATATATGCTTTTACGTGTCAATGAATTTCTTTATTTAGAATACTAAACAACAGTAATAAAACATTAAAGAATGGTCTATACTCACTGAACTTTTCATTTGGGCAGAAATATTTTTTCCACAAGTGCTTGCCAGAACACACATTCTTATAAAACTTCTTTAACAGATTGGCAAGGTAAATTGCTTCACAACGTTAATATCAGAGAATTGGCAGGGTGTTAGTAGCTTTAGATAAAACTCAGTGTAAAAGGAGGGACTTAGGGCACTTCCAAAGACAAGTTACAAATCTGCAGGGCTACGATTCAGTTCAGTAAATACCATATAGTACCATGTTTAGACATGGGAATATTTACCATGAGATTTCCCTATGTAAAGCTAACAGCTGTATAATAAACAGTTCCTACTCTTTCAGTAATATGTGGATGACCATGCAAGTCAGTGCCTAGTAGAAATAGAAAGATTCTAGCTGTGAAACAGAGAATACATTTTTTTTTTAAATCAGAAGAATGTGCCCCACCACAAAAGAAAAAAGAAATGAAGTAGTGAAAATAAACCCATTAATTCACTCTAAAACATCAAAAACACGAAGTCATTTAGCTAGGGATAATAAACAAAAACTGTCAATGACAAAATTATATGTATTGGTAGTAATTTTAATCTAACCAAAATGGTTTTGTTAGACAAGATTAAAAAAAAAATATTTAGATAACTACCTTCTGACCCAAAATTTTAGCCCAAAATACCATCTGCTCTAGAGAATATGAAGGTCTGACTATGAACATATTAACTTTTTTTCAAAGTACTCTAAATTTTTCAGTGATTGTGAAAAATAAAGTACAAAACCCATATATTTAGCAACAGAATGACTTTCTTCATGATGACTTATTTACTAATGAGCTTGAAATCTTCCTGATCAATGAAATAGAATTATTTAGAGTTATTCTGACTTAGAAGTTATTCTAGGCAAAATAATTTTAAATTTGATCTCTCTGAATTTCAGTGGATACTAAAAGTTTTTGGTTATTGGATCTGGTTCCAACAAAAATAAATCAGGCGCCTTTTTTTTTTTTTTTAATTTGAATTGCATTTGATTCAACTTAATGATCATGGTAATTCCGAGGCAGTGACAACACCGTGATGATATGAGTCTTAATGCAATGTACTCTCATTTGCAAAGCCATATAGGAAATACAGATTCTATAAAGTACATTAATACAGAAATTTGGAATGTTTCACAAATATGTTACAAAAACATGTTACAAAAAATATGTGCTTGTCCTCTTAGGTTTTATGTTGGGACACTGGGAGGTCTTCAAGGCTGTTGTAGCATGTGTACCTGTTTCACCACCCATGAACGACTGCAGGAGGTTTGTGGGTACCTGAATAAAGGCCTGCATGTTTCTCCTTCATTCTCTCTCCGAGTGTCTTCTTGATATAGATGGCCATATCTATTTCCCTACGTATTTTGCTACAAATTTGTCCTTCCTCTAGAACCAGAGAAGGCTTGGCTCTGTTTCATTCCTGAATGACAAGTCATCAATGTTACTTGGATCGTCTCAATTTAATAAGTGGGGTCACATCAAGTACATTATATCCCCCAGGCAGCAAAAATTTAACAGCTCCATAAATGTGTCAAGATGACAAAAACCTCATAAAGTTGATATAAATTTAATATGAGTGACCACTATCCTAGATTTTCCCGCAGGTATCAGTAAAATTACTTTTTTGTCTGTCTTTTTTTCTTTCTTTTTTATTAACAGCTTCCTGAGTTACCACACAGAAGAATTCTTAAATTATAGTACAGTGCATTCCCATTTATCTTAGAAAGCATTTTAAATAAATTGATATCCATATCCTGTAAAACATGCTGTTGGCAGCCTTCTTTGTTTTGTTCAGTAGCTGAGGTATAAATTTTAAATAATCAGAAGGGTGTTTCACAGGATATGGATAAAAAAGTTATTTATTTAGTTATTGAAAACAAACAATAAACAAGTTGTATCTTTCAGAGCTTTAATATTGCCTTTTGGACTCCATCTGTCTCCCCCCTCCCCCCCAAAA